>VZTI01005062.1:155718-319798 GCA_013397865.1 Struthidea cinerea | reverse complement strand
ATTAACAAACCCAAAGACCCTAAATTTTCACCTTGTGATAATCTTACATAACATTCTATCATCTAGTTCACACCAGTGTAGATTCCAACTCTTCCCAAAGGGTAGGTAATTTTCTCCACGGGCGAAGGTCAAAGACAGTGTTGTCCAGGGGGGTAGAATCCTTCAAAACAGGCAGAGAGATATTCTCTGCATTCTGGATTCCAACAATGGACAGCAAATCAGAGAAGGAAACTGTCAATAAGTAATGTCAAATTACAGCTGAATGGGACAGTAAGACCGGAACCTGGCCCTAGAATGACACACTTTCATACTTTTGAAGGAAGGCTGTGTAAAAAACACCTTTTTGCCATCCTGTCTTTGGGTTTACAGCATATTAGATTTGCTGAGAGCTAGTCTGGATGGGATTGCCTTTTTACTCCAGTTTTAGTGCTAGACATCTGAGTAGACAGATGAAGAACAGGAGGGTCGCCATTAATCTTTATTAGTGCCAAGCATAACATAAAGTTGTAAAATAAACACATGCTTGGTCAGAGTTTACCCAGAATATTTTTATTTTTTCAGTACTTTATTATAACAGAAATGGTGTAAAAAATATTTTATCAATAAATTCCACTTTTATTATTATTTTAAGTCTTTATTTTTTTCAATTCAGCTAGGGTCAAAAAGACTTTTGACATCATAGTGTCCAACCTATGACAGAACACCACATTGTCAACTAGACAAAAGCACTGAGTGCCAAGTCCAGTCTTGTCTTAAACCTCTCCAGGGACAGTGACTCCACCACCTCCCTGAGCAGCCCAATGCCCAACCACTCTTTCTGTGAAAAATTATCCTGATACTAGTGTTTTAGGCCTTTTTAACAGAATATCCGGAAGAAATCTCACCTGAAGACTGAAATAGCAGGGGGGTAGTATATTTAACAACACCATCCGTAAACTCCTAAATTACCATCCAGAAAGTAAAGATAAAATTCTGGCTGCTCTGAGAAAAAGAAAAACAAGAACAACCCAAAAACCCACTCTCTACGTTGTGAATTCATTACTTCATTGTTAAATTAATATTCAGATCCATATCCATTTGAAGGTCACAGTGCTTAGCTATAAAACCTTAAATAAGTTAAGATTTCTTGATGCCAAAGACCTCTGCATTTCAGTTGGGTATCTCTATTTAATGGGGATTCATCAGCCTCTTTTCATGTGGGTGAGCAGCAGTTTCAGTGCGCTGACCCATTTTGCAAGCTTGTTGTCATGAAGGGTTATAATGCACCCAAATATGAGATTTTTGAGGGTGAACTTAAAGACTTTTAATTTCTCCTGAATTCATTCAGCTGAGATATGAGGACAGCTCTTACTGCTCTGATATTTAAAGCTGGATTACTAACCCCATCCTCTTATTACCCATGCTGAAATTGCATTATTGAATGAGTGAGTGGATGCCTTAGGAAATAAAAACCTTTTCTTGAAAGCTAAAATATTTCCTTTTGTTAGGACAAAATGGACAAATTTGCAATGTCATAGCTTAAGGAAAATGAGTAATAATATACTGTGTCCATTTTGGAGGAAAACAAAATGAAACACCTGATTCTTCTCTGTCATGGCATTGATCAGTGCCATTGCATCTGATATGTACAGAATTTTCATGTCATAGCAGCTGCAGCAGATACTGCCACTGCATTTCTTTTGTCCAATTAATTGGTTAATATAAGCACAAAGATGTTTAGAAACTTCATGTGTCTTAAGAACCATCAATGTATGAATTCTATTGGAAGCCTAAACTTTTAATTTCCTTTAAAGCAAGAAGGGTCTTGAGAACAAAGAGTGGGTTTGATTTTCAATTAAATGAATATGAACTTAGGTTTGAACTCCCTGGGCTTTTCCTAAAATGCAATTTCTTATTCAGATAACAGTGAATGTGGTATTCAGTCTTCAGTGAAATCTTCCTAAATAGCTGCAAGAACAGGACTCTTCTGAGGAAGAGGAAAAGGAACATCCTTTAATGCACTCAGAAGAGTCCTGTGGTTACACTTTTAACAAGTATACACGATTCCTGTGTGTGTTGTAAGAAATACTGAATTGATGAGACTAAATTGGATGGTTATAGCTTGTAGAAAAATCAGAGACGTAAAAGCAGGAAATGATAAAAGAGAAGTTGAAGAAGAAAATGAAAAATCCTTGCTATGCAGGAGAAAATATCAAAAAAAAGCAAGCTGCTGTTGACTTTTCCAATCATGGGAATAGATAAAAATGAATCTGTGGAAAGAAAGTAGAGCAGAAGGTTTTGCAGAGGACTTGAAAACCCTGTGCTATGAAATCAATTACGTCCTGGCTGAAGAAGTGTTCAAAGACAGTCAGGAGTGCAGAACTCTCAGATGACACAGATCACTGCCAAAGCAGTAACAGAAAGCAAACATTATGTGCTCTGCTTATTTTTCAACTCCATGTATTTTGTCACTTTTCCCATCTCTGAGTGCCCTGGGGCCAAGTCATTTTTTCTTTGGTAAATTTTATGGAAAAGTCAAACAATGAATTGTTTGGCTTGGGCAGCAGTGGTGGCAGGCAAGGAGTGGGGGGAATGTGTGTGTGGAGTCCCTTCATGAAACCTGAGACAGGTGCTTGCCTCCAAACTTCATTCCTTACTTCTTTCCTGCCTTGGCACCTTTGCATCAGATGGCTTTTAACAGTGAGGCTTCAGTGCTTTAAAAGAGCTGAGGCAATGAAGAGGTAAGAGAGAAAACTCTGTAATGTGAGAACAACCGCTCCAAAGGAGCTATAAAACAAGCATGGGTAATCCATTGTTTGGATGGAGGGAGGTCACTGGGGGAATTTGGTGGGCTGCTGGCTCCATTTGTGCTGATTAACACACTCATGAAGGCTGTGGAAAAGTGGGTGAGCAGGAAGGTGACAAAGCATGCATCTGGTGCAATTGTATTCCAGATAGAAAGGATAAGGGCAGACAGAGAAGGGCTACGAATCTGCCATAGGAGACTGCTTGGGTAATGAAAATAGCTTGTGAAGTCTAGGGTAGAGAATTTTAAAGTGATGCACATGGAAAAAATCCCATATTTTAAATTTCACGTTAAAAACTGATTGGTTTTGGGCTGACCATTGGTTTTGGGCTGACTGAGGACCCTCAGTCCCTGTATTTTAAATCTTCCTGAAAAACCCGCTTACTCCTTATGCTTCTCTGTGGACAATGGAAGAACTAGCCTTTTATTTCTATTCTTCTGTTTTGCTTAAAAACAGTGCTGCCAGAGGTGCTCAAAGAGTTATTTCTTTAGATAACTAGGCTTTTAAAATGCTTCTTTTTTCAGTCTAAAAATCTGCAGTGTTTTCCTCGTGCCACAGTAATCTAAGGCCATTTGTTCTCCTCATAATTAACAAAGGACACTCATGGTGTCCCCTTAGTGTTGTGGAATACATTTTTATATTTGCAGCCTCATGCTGGGCACTTGCAGCACTTTGTTATCAAGCTTCCAAGATGATATGAATGTCAGGTTTTATAGTGGAAGTTGACAAGTGCACTTTAGAAAAGCCATAAATGAGAAATCTGTGGCCCACTGTGTAACAAAATGGTCAGTGGCTGAGGATAAAGGTTAACAAGGTGGAAGCAATAAATCTGATTTAAGTGAAGGGCTCTTCATATCTATCTCAATACCACATCTTAATTAAACAGTATTTTCTACATCACATAAGATGTTTTCTCTTCCTTCTCAATAATTGGATAGAAACTTGAAAGAATAATCAAGAAAGCCAAGTGGTGTAAGAGAGTGCTGAATTACTGCCTGCTTATAAGTTTTCTGCCTTTTCAAGGCATTTAAAGACATTTTTTCTCTAAAGACTAAGATTAAGATTAAGCTCGAGTGTACATTGCACTGATTTAAAGAGGGGACTTTGCTGACTTACATCTCTGGACAGTTCTACAAAGTGTTCAATGCCTTAAAAAGAAACCTGCTACCTCTCAAGAGACAGAATAATTTCAGAGTCAGACTTCATTACAGCCTGTGCTGGAACATAGGATTTTCAATATTTTTCATCTGCAGTATGTCAGAGGAAAAAGGCCTTAGAAAGAATCTCATTTAAGTCAAAAGGTTGGCTTTAGTGTAAATGATTCCAATAACAATGCTTACTGACTGTCAATAGAAAACCAAGAACTTTTGTGAGGATTTGAATAATTCAAGCTAAATCAGGAAAAAAACCTCAACTGCTCTATTTTGTCTGTAGGGGACTAGGAATCAATTTAATGTGATGCACAGAATGAACTGATTCACCTTTCATGTAAATTATGAAAAATATGCTTTTGTATTTCCAAACATGCAGCTATATGAATATTTTAGCATAAACTTTAGGCACCTGTGATGGCCTATTTTCATATCAGACATTCACTGTTCAAGTATCTGTAGTCTGAAGAGACCCATGCTTTTTTATATTGCTTAGAATGAAACGTTATTAAATAATAATGAAACCTAATGATGAACATCAAGCATGAAAAACCTTCAACAGAAAATAAGCATCGAAGAGGGGACAAAAAAATTAGAAGCAAAAAGAAGTAACAGAGAACTGGAGAAAAGAATGAAAGCCTAAATACCTATCTATCAACATAAATGAACAAAGAAGCTGCATAATTGCCTTGAAGGTCACCTGTCAGTTTTCACAAGACAGCTGCTGGGAAATGAATAGACATCTTATCAAGGCATCCACTGAGAGTTTTGCTGAATGTAGCACAGTCGGTCAAAAGGGCTCAGAACTCACTGCCACAGAGGGTAGAAATCAAGGGACCACATGTTTTAAAGCACAGGTAATTACCCTTAAAACAAACAAGCAAAAATTGTCACCAAGAAGAACAAACCAGCAGCAAAATAACCCAGTTCATTTACATTGAATTATTGCCAGTGTTGGACCGATGACCCATGTGAGCTGTTCCAATACCTAAGGAAGGATTTTTACTATATAGATACTCAGAGTCTGAACATTATAAGAGATAAAATAATGTTAGATCTTTTTAATGAATATGTACTATAATAGGATTTTTAGATCCTTTCTCTTCAAGGATTCCATCAATCTTTGGTACCTATGGCTGGGGTACCTTTGCTATGTCATATTCTTTTCTATGGCTCAAGATGGTAAGATCTACTTTGAGAGAAACATGTTAAGACAGAGGCAGCAAAAATGAACAAGACTAAGAAGGCACATTTCAGGTGACAAAGCAAAGGATAAAATATCAAAAAAAACTGAGGAGAGCTGCCTCAAGATTCACTCAAAGTACTTTCTCCTTTGAAGTAAAACTAGTACTTGTGATATTTCGGCAGGCTGCCTTGACATTAAAAATATTGTAGGAACGGGCAGCTCATTTTCCTGTTAATAGTCAAAGAATGGCTGCATCTAAAGATTTGTAAAACTAGGATCTCCCAGCAACAGGTTTCTTTTCCTTTGTGTGCTTTTCTTCTGAATTTGTAGGTTATACATTTGTCAACAACCTTACTTCAAAAACACCAGTGTTTCTCCCTCGCATCCACAATATTCAATTATCTGTATGAATTTGCAGATCTGAGACATTAAAAACTAAAGGAAATGTTAGTGGAAAAATGTGGGTGAAAATTTCACTAAGGTGCAGTTTTGGCTTTTTGATAAATGAATTGCTTTTTTTTCAGAGCTGAAGTCAGTATGTTATTACACTGACTAGATTGTAATCTTTCTCTCTCCCTCTCACTAATCTCTTCCCCCAGCCATTTTTAATATAGTTTTTTGGTTGCTGTTGAGGCTAATATCAGAAGCATTTTGAAGGAATAGTACCAACAAGTAGTGTCAGAGCCTCAAGGAAAATATAAAAGAGAATCTGTCAACTGCTCGTCCTATGAGCACTCAAAAACTCCAGAAGGGCCACTTACTTTTTATGGAATAAACACAGAAGCCAAAGCTTTTAAACTCTATCAAAGCATAAAAATATAACAAAAGCATTCCCAAAGACAATTCCAATTTGTAGGATTAAGCTGTTTTTTTTTTAAAGAGGCATCATCTTTCGAAGCTAAAAATCATTATCCAATGCCCCTGTGGGGGATAGGACAGTAGATAGGAAACTATTTCCAGACATGATGGTGTCAATAACTAATGTAACTATGAACAATCTGCAGATATCTCTGGTGAAAAGTTTGGTGGTGAAAGGCTTTTTTATCTTTTCTTCTGCTGAAAGCCTGAGTGATTGCACATGGCCCATCTGAATGCTCATGTAAAGTATGTGCGAAGGAGAGGATGTGCTCTGCAGGGCAAGATAGCGCCTGGCAGAGCAGGAGAGGGCACTGTTCCCATGGAGAGGAGAGCTGGTCCTCGCCTGTCGGCACTGGAATTCAAAGAGTTACAGCCAAACTTGACTCCAAATTGCATTACAATCACAATTTCTCTCCGTGAACAGCACGTGATAGCAGAGCAAAATTTGCTTCCTGCAGTTTGGGCATTTTTGAGCTGGGACACTCAAATCCAGCCACCACTCAGTAAGATCACAAAGTGCCTTGTGTACAAAGTTTTCAGAGTGATCCTGCACAATGTGGCAAACCAGTGTTATTCCAACCCAGCAAGCAGAAAGACAGCTTGGATGCCTACAGAGTGTTTCATCCACCTTCTCATACCTGTGTATTTTTATAGATATTATGCATTCATTGTTTAGAACAGAAAACAAATATTAAAATTTAAAATTCCGTGATCAACTTCTTTTGAAGGGTTTTATTTCATCCTAAGAGATTCAAAACTTTGATGTCAAACATTTTTCTGGGTTATGGCTCAATTTGAAGACCCGTGAGCACCAGACTTATTTCCCAGATAATATAGGTGGCAGTGACATGCAGTGGATGAGCAAGCAGACATCAGACATGGCACTGCCTGACCACACACAGCTAAGCAGATCTTTTGCTTTACACATATGGCATATAACCCCACTTGGAGAAATGTTATCTGGGTGCTGTTGCACCAGGATAGTCCTAAGTTCAATTCGGACAGAGGAACAAAATCACAGGCCCTCCTCCACAAATACATCTCGCAAATATCTTATTCAATTACACACTGTTTATCTTGCACTATTCCTCCAACTTGCTAGGACCACATTAAAATCAAAACCTCCCTTCTCTACGCTTGCAGTCTCCCTCAGCTTTGTGCTGCATGCATGCAAATTCAATAAGCTGCTCTCAGTTCACTGTGAAAATGAAAGGGGAGCAAGGATGAGTTTGAACAACCACAATGACTGCCCTCTGCTCACCCTCCCACCCTGGCATTAAGAATGCATCACCAGCCTGTAGTTTTCCAAAAAAATTTTATCTCAGCTGTTTCCTTTGCTTGCTTCTAGGAATGTTATATAAGATGGTATCAACAGCCTTACTGAGGACACATGCATTGGCTGTTTATCCCTGACCACAAGGTCTGAGCCTCTGCCGCCACAGCGAGTGTGATTGCTTTAGCTGGATTTCTTCTTGGCAGAACCAAGGTAACTGTCACTTACCTCCTTGTGACCTTCTAGGAGTTTGCAGACTGTTTCTGTGATTATTTCTGTCAATCTGTTTCTGAGAAATGCGTGTTTTTCACTCTGTAAGTCTTTCTTTTTCCCCTCAATAAGACTGGCATCATTCAAACACTTTGCCAGACTTTGCCCAACTTCCATACATCCTGGAAATTCACTATAAAAATTCATAATGAAATAACAAAATATAGAAACAGTTTATTGTATAACTCAGTAAATGCAACTTATTACTAAAATATCATCAAAAGCTGCTGAAAAGCTTTTATTTATCTTCTCTTAATTACTCTTTTTGTGTGCAAAAGAAGTTGGTTTGTACACTACTGATACTCTTCATGAATGATTGGAGCTTTTTTAATTTATATATCTGGAACGAAGAATTCAAGTCATAATCTGTACTTTTTTGCATTAATTTAAGCATTAATTTTCTGGGCTACAGAATGGAATAAACAAATACATATTAACTACGGCAAAGGAAATGTTACACAAAGGCGATTGCATGAACTGGAGGTCAGAGAAAAGTAAGCACTTTTAATATTGTCTGATGGTTATGACAGGCCTAAGTGAAAAAAAAAAAAAAAAATTGAGAGGATGGTGAAATTGCACTTCCTTCAAAATAGGTTTTGTGTGAAAACAAACCACGCAATTTATAGTTTGAATTCCAAAGCAAAAAGGAGAAATCCCATTAGTTGTTAATAAATGGCTCTTAACAGTCTTAAAAAACCCAACCAACTAACCAAACAACCAACCCAAAACCTAGAAAGCATGCTAGACTAGTCTGGATGTACAAAAAGCATTCAGACATAATATACAGCAAAAAAAAAAAAATTAATTGAAAGTTCTGGATAAGAAACCTGCTCACCTGTTAGCCTATATGAAATAACTCTGTAATATCAATTAATCACTTTGAACACTGTCTGTATTCTGTCTAGAAGCTTCATGTGAAGTAATTTCATTTGAAATAACACGGTGTCTTGGTTTCAAACTACAATTTATTCATCGGAATGTCTAGAGTGTTTATCACAGGACTTCAGAAAAAAACCCCTTGAAACAGTATTAACAGACTGAAAAAGAAGGGGTGGGAAGAGATTAAAAATTACGAATTTAGAATAAGAGAGGGAAATCAGTTGTTCATATAACTTGACTTGTACTGTGAACAAATAAATAACCAACTGAAAAATTTTTACTGGATTTGGAACAAGCACGTTTAATTTTTTTGGCAGATAAGAAGCAAGGTTAAGAGATCTGATTTGTATTGCTCATTTTTTGATTGTCTAAATTACCCACTGTCTCAATCAGAAATTCCAATTAATTTAGAACAGGGGCATAAATAAAGAACCTCTAGTCATGCTGGGGCCCACACTTCTTGTTGGGGATTCAAACCTGTGGTGTCACTGCTGTTCTGCAAAAACCTACCTGCATAAGCAGAGCAATTGTGTGACACAAGCAGGCTGGCTTAAACCAAAGATGGGCAAGATGTACAAGATATACTATTTTATTAATATGAAATATTCTTTTTCTGTTATGAAAATTGGACATTTCAAACCGATAGAGAATAATTTAAGATAACATACTGGGAAATATGGCAATCTGGGGTAAAAAATCCATATATACTCTGTGCAGAAATCAAAGAATGAGTTTTTTGTACATATACACATTTATCAGTGAAAATTTCAAAAACTAATAAAACTTCTCCGATTCTCATCATGTTGTGAGGAAATTGACGATGGACTTATTGATAAAAAGGCAAAACAGATGGAAATCTGTCTTCCAATATAGTCACATTTCTACTGTAACTGCTTTCTGAGTAGGAAAACAGAAATAAGTGACAGTACTGAAACAGGAGGCAGTAAACAAGAAACAGACTGCAAATATTGGTGATTTAGTGTATATTTTAATTTCTGGGAGCAAAAGTTGGATTTGCTTAGTCTTGCCTGCCAGTAACTTTTTCTGAGTAATAATGCAAAAAAAAATTGATTGATGCTTGCATTCATTACAAATATTTTCTTTTTATTTTATGTGGAAGATACCATCAACATTCAAATTGGAGATTTGCTAGAAACAATGAAGTCATAGTGGATGTGGATCTGGGCCAAGACAAGGCCGTGTGGTGGACAGGGCCATGTAACTTGCAGTGCTGCCAGAGAGGAAAGGATAGAGCTTACCTGGCACCACAGCTGGGAATGATTATATCTCTTGGAAGGTGGTAAAATTATAGCCTTCAGCAGTGGGTTCGACTATGAAAAAATAGATATGAGGACTAATAAGTTGCTTTGTGTGTGTACAGTACAGCAGACCCTTTTCATTTCCAAAAAAAAGAGCAAAGATATTCATATTGTCAATGGGATAAGTAAAGAAATATTACATTGAGTTCTCTACCACACTGGCTTATCTTCTGTCTAAATATATGGAATTTTAAGTACTGATAGGAAGATTGTTATACTGTTCATTTTTATTTAATTCAATTATATCATGTGCAGTATTTCTTACATTAAACTGCCATGTCCTCTTGTTTTCCTTCATTCTTAGAGCTGCTTGTATAACTCACAAGTTGTTTGTTTGATCATTATATTTAATATACTTTGAAGTGGTCACACATATATTTAACCAAAATTTTAATATCCCAAGACAGTCCGTCTAAATTTCCATTTGATACACCATATAACACTTAACATCTTTTTGTCTACTTTTACCATGCACAGGTTCCTGTAGGTTTAGTATCCATAAAGCAGACAAGAAATTAAAAGTTGGTAGGATATGGTAGAGGCTGAATTTATGGTATGTTAGGGTATAGTTATGCTTTAGTCTTAACCAACCCAACTTATTAAATTCCTCAGTGTCTCATAAATAATGCCAGGTTATTTAACAAAATATATCATCTAATGATGAAAGAACACAGCCTGGTGTATTTATACTCTTCTTAGGCTGGGGTTTGTAATTCAAACATTCATCATTTGCACCCCAAAGGGAATATTGCCCTATCAAATACCATAAGAGATCATTAGCTGTGATAATTAAGTAAGCTCTCAAATATTTTCTCTGTTAAGTCCTGGTTAAACTGCCTGTTTTGATTTTATATCCTTTCTGTCTGAAAAAAAAATTCAACTGTCCTGGCTGTGCAGATGGCCATATGTCTCTTTTGTCACAGAACTGGAGCTTCCTTCCAGTAGCAGACTGGGCAAACATGGAAAAAACCCACCCATTATACTCAAAAGCTTTTGGTATCTGGTTGAAGAGATCATAACCATCCAAATCCAAGAGCCAAATTGTATCTTCCCTCCCCACAAACCACATTAGGTTTGCACATTCTCCCCATGAGATGTGTATGGCAGCAACTGGACAGCTGGTGCAGATTTTCTTTCTTTTTACTGTGTATTTTTGAGGGGCTGGACTGGTGCTTTGTTTAGTTTCCAAAAATGCTGGTACAAGGGCTGGTCTGCTTCTGCTGCTTGCTCAGAGATGTAGGCTAACAGCTTCTATCTGGGTCATGGCAACAATTTCATTTCTGATCTTTCTCCAAATAATTGTGTTCTCCTGAGAAAACCTCTCTGTCATTTTTGAGACCCAGGTTGCAGATAGCCAGCTTGTTGCCACTCCACAGGTTTGAAGCTCTTTTCTACATTGTACTTTCTTTAATAAATCCTGATTCTAGACTGCAAAGAAAATCACTGAATTTCCCTGGTGAAATGGAGGTGAATCTGTAGGTTAAAATTATTTTTTAATTATTTCATATATATACACGCACATATATACAATTAAAACTAAAAATGAAAATCCTGAGAATTTATTGATTTATTTGGCATGAAATTCTATGAGCTAATAAACAATTTCAGTTTCTTGGGTTTGTGTGCAAGATTTTGTTACTCACTATCAAATCCATTTCTGTCTTTCTCTGGATTACTTGCTTTAGGATGAAACTGATAAGACAATATTAAGTCCTGGTGACAGTAAACCTGCATTTTCACAATGGGTCTGTTCATAAAAATTCTCTTAAAATTCCCAGTTGATTTTTCCTTCAAACATGTCTTTCCTCTACCGTCTGTGTATGACTCGGAGAAGGGTCATAATACCTATCTTAATTACATGGAACATAGTCAAAGTAGTAATTATCATCTACAAATCTTCACAGAAACAAATATTAGTAGCAACTAGTCTTTATTGCCAGATGAATAAATGTTTACATTTAGTCTGTCCCCAAATGTTGGACTTTAGGGACAGAACAGGTGTGTAATTAGGGACCTTTTCTTTACACTGATTTGAGCAAAAATTTTATTATTTTTATGACTTTTATCCTTAAGTTGTAAATATAAATGTTTAATCTATATTTCATTGTGGGAGGCTATTACAATCTCTGGAAAGTATTTTCATTTAGGATGTCACACAAAGCTCAAAAATTTGATGTGGAATTTTACCAGATTCCCTATTTATTACCTAAAGAATATATCTGGTTGCTTTTGAAGTTGAAAAAAGAGATACATAATAAGATTTTATTTCAGACAAAGAAATTACATTCACCTGTATCACAAAATCTTCTTGTAATAAATCGGCCATCAAACCTTCTGGATTAATGTATTTTTGCTATTTTTAGTTCAGCAAGTTTCATTTTCCTTCTGTGGGACTTTTGAGCTATCTGACATCACAGCCTTTCTTGTAGATTTTCTTGCATTTAGTTTCTGCCTACAGTCCACTGTGAGCCCATGGACAGTATAGAAATGGGATTTAGGCCAGTGCGACACTCCCTCTGGCTAGCTGTCCTTTCCCAGGAAAAGATGAGAAAATGACGTGAGACCATCTAGTGATACCCAGACAACTCACCTGGCTGCTGTTCCTACCTCCAAGGAGCAGAAGAAAAGAGAAGCAACATCAAATGAAGTCTTAAAAGATCTCCTCTGTCTGATAATAATACCCTCTTGACTTGTCTCTCCTGGCAAGGTGGAAACTGAAGTTGGATTTGGGTCAGTTCTTTAGCACTCAATATTACCACTCAGCTGTAAGCTCAGTTAGTTTCTTTCAGCAAGTTTTTATTTCACACAGTTTAAGCTTCTTCTGGTGTCTCTCTCAACATATTGAATTTCTAATTGCTAATGAGATGTAGTTTTCCTCATGGTACTACCAACAGGGGCCTTTCACACAGTCTTTCCTTTTCTGCTCTAGGTTGACCTCGATGCTTAAAATTTAGTTGCATTGTTGTTACTAATTTTTCTCCTGACTGTATATTACTGAAAATACTGATTACCAGTACTCATACATGTGCACCAGAGAGAATATTTAGTATCTACAGTAAAAGAACGTCCATATTGAAGAAACAGTTCATCACGACTCACCATGTTTTCTCTTAGTTTCACAGCTTTGAAAACTAGCAAAGAAGCTTGAAAATTCCCTGGTTTTCCTTCATCTTTTAAGGGTCAAGAGTTGCAATTATAGCAAATTAACTGTACTGATTTAGCATTTATCTGCCTGAGGGTCTTAGTCATTCCATATGTAAAATGAAAATAAAGGGAGGCTTTCCATGAACTGTATTGATTTTGCCATAGCGAGATCTCTGGTGGGTGTATTTGACACACCAAGCTTCTAAAAAGCCATAATGTAATTAATATGTCTTTTAAGTTCTTTAAGGGCATATCTCTGTCTTTAGTTCTAAGTTCCCCTGAGCCTTCACGACTCATCTGGCTCCTGCCTCTTAAAAAGAGAAAAACAAAGTTAATAAGTATACAGATTACAGTGTACAAATTTCTTTCTGAAGGATGAAATCTATTGGTATGACAGCCCATATGTTCAAATTTAGTAACAGCCAGACAGGGTTAGCAATAAAATTTGTAACAAGAATTTTGAAATGACTGTGCATCTTGGGTTTTGAGAGAGAAACAGATAAAAACTAGTGATACCACATACGAGGTTGGAATATATTGTGAAAATTTTCTGTTTCTTATTTAAAAATTTGCATTGAATTTGCATATATGAGAAAAGATTAAATAACTTGATTTCCCACCCTCCCAAACTAGAAAAATCTTTGATTCAAAAGAAAAGACTTCAGATGACCTCCATTTTCAAGGAATAGTAAGTGTCAGTGATGTAACTATAGAAAAGCATTTCTGGAAAATAGACTCCATTTCTGTCATGCACATTCATTACTTGATAAAAGAATAATAAATGGAAATCAAAGCTCAAAGGAAGGAAAATTATAAAAAGCCTTATTTTCCATTTACATTGTCTCCTTCAGATTTGTCAATCTTGAACAGTTACATGTTCTCTGGGTGTCTGTGTCTCAAGATTTGGAAAAGAAAAGCTTTGGCATTTCTAGTGCTAAGAACTCTTTTTTGGCAGGTTTTGATATTTACTCACCAACTTCTGTGTCTAAAACAAGAAAAACAAATAGAAGTTCATTGCATAATGTTTTTGCTCAAATAGATCATAGTAAGATAATGTTTTTATGAAAACTGACTTAAGATATTTAAGTCTTTCTATATGTTTCAAAAATTCTCAAATTTTTCCTTCTGCTGCTGCACTGGAGCAGTGTTTTGGCTTTGCAAGGTGCATTCTCCCCTGTATTATATGTAACTGTGCAGAAATTGTCAAAACTAACTATAACCATGCACTTTGAATTCTCTTGTTCTTGAATATGATAACTGCTTGGCTGACTTCACACCAATATATCCTGCTTAGAGTTAGCGTTCATTTCTCTGTATATTGATTGCTGAGACTGAAATAGCATTGTCCTGAAAGGAGACAACTGCAGTTATATAAAACCTGAACTAAAAAATTATGAACAAAATCCGTTGTAATCGGGGGTTTTGAACACTGAAGCGCCTTTGGTATCAGCAAATAGGGGAGACCCAGAAAAGCCTCTGCAACAGTTGCTAATTTTTTTATTTTTCCTCCTGTTTAATAATTTCTTGGTGTCTCTAGTGTCCAGCTGCAAAAGATAGGCTGGTTGTTTTCAAATTGTATTTCAGCTGCAATGTAATATATGCATTTTAGGAGCTTGCTTTTTTAACTAATGCAGTGATATTTATTATTGTGTTAGAAAATTACATGCAGAAAAGACCCACATGATTGCAGTACAAGCTCTGTAACCAAGAGACTCAGGGTTGCCTCAAAAGCTTTGCCAAATGTCTGTCATTAAAAACAAGTAAATGGATATGATTGAGATTTCAGGGAAGGAGCAGATATCACCTTCTATCTTCCATACTACCCTTTAAAACAGTGATCCCCTTGTCTCAGAACATTTGAGGACTGTTTTATTTTAATCCTGTAACATTACCACCGAAGATGGCAGCTTTCAGACTTTAATTTAAACAAATGCCCATGTGTGTTGAGAGTGTCTGAAATTACTATTTGTTCATAGTCAGCCTGGTATGCCATTCAAGAAAGGTCAATTTGGAAAAGAACACCTACACAAAAACACTACAAGGATAAACAGGTGACTGGAGTCCCTGGTTTAGGATGCTAAAAATGACTGGCCTGTTTAATCCAGAAAGAGGAGAGGGGTATTTATTGTTCTCTATCATTTGTTCAAGTGAATGAGCACCAGGGAAAGGAAAGAGCTATTAAAGTTTAAGGATGATTTTGGCAAAGGAATAAATGAGTATAAATAGTCTATGAATAAATTTAAGGTATATATTAGAGGAAGGTTTCTAGCCATTAAGAAATTGATGTTCTGAAAAAAGCCTTTGAACAAGAACGATTGTGGAAAAAATGTAATTAGTTATAAGAAAGAACTACTGCTATTTGTTATTTGTGGTTCCACTGTTGCCTGCAGTTTCCAAGAACTGTAAAGATGACACAGACTTTCTTGTCTAGCTCTGTACCCAGTTTCCTCTTGCTGTGATACAGAAAGTGTGCAGATCATATGTTCTGTGGGTCACACTGACTTGCAGGTCTCAGACCTTCACTTAAACCACTGGGAAAGACTTTTGGATGTTGGGAAACTGGAGGATATCATGCATTATTATTTAGAGGGACTCATAATTTCTAAGTCTTTGTACAGAAATGCCATAACCTATTACAGTAATGTACATCTGTATCTTTCCCATCAGTCCTACATCTGATAAAATAGTATGTTTAAACCACAAACACTTTCAATATTAATGCTTTAAATCTTGCAAGGGAAAATTACTTTAAAAAAAATCTTGTTCTGCTGTTATAATATAGAGTTTAGCCTACAAACTATTGTTAAGGTAATCATCAAAAAACCTGAGGATATCTGTAGGAAGTCCCTTTTTTCATAAAGAAATATATAGGGCAAGACAGTCAGTAACCTAAAAGCTTCCAGCTCTGCAAAGAAAGAAATGGAAATTACACATGACATCTTTCACAGAGAAGCTTCACAGACACACTGCTGCAGAGAAAGAACTAAGCAATGTGTGAATTCAGGTTTGCAGAGAAAACTTCACTGCCAAAGCCAAGGGCTCCTGAAGCCTAGCACTTACCTTTCCCTCTAGAAATGTCCTATAACTCAAATATTGCAGTAGGGGCACAGTGAAATGTCTTATTTAAAAGGCATTAAAGGTAAGATTGAAACCATTGTCTGAGGGGATATTTAATTTTCATGAAGACAGAATTATCAGAATTATCAGAAAGTACCAGGTGACAAAATAAAGCTCTCCTAGAACTGATCCTTGGAGAAGGGTACAATTATTTCACATGTAATTTAATGAATAGAAATCAACACTATCTTTACTGACCTTATAGCATCTATTCTGATCATTCATATTAACAGCATAAGAAATGTAAGGCACAGCACACCACAATTTATTAACTTCATGGAAACAGTGACTTCTGGGTAGATATTAGCCAAACAGAAAACCAGGACATTTTAAATTAGTTACAGAGGTAAAACAAGTATTAAATTGGAAACCAAAATGGTAAAGAGCTGACGGAAAACTAAAACCTCTTCTACTCTTTGCTACTAAAGCAGTAAAGCTTTAATAAAGTAACCTGGGAAAGTGAATAAGCCAGGATCAGATTTTTTGGGTGTCGTGTGTTTCAAAGCCGAGGAAAAAAACTGTAAAAGTTGTCACAGAGGCACAGGAAGACATTTAAGAGAGTGATGATTGGCTTTGTTCTTAAAATAACAATCAAGATAAAAAACCTAGTAAGTAGCATAATTCTTGGAAAAAACAGAACAGAAGTTAAAGAAAATCATATGGGATGTCAAGTCCTTTGTAACAATGCATATAAAGATGAAGATGTAGCAATCTGTTCTTGTTTCTCCTTATTTAGATAGTTTTTCAAGTGACTCTGGAAAAGGATCACCTTACTGTGTCAAGAGCATTAAAACACAATTTCAGACAAACCTGCATGTAGGTTTCTTCTTTGTGAGTAACCCAATATAAGCCCATGTCAGAGTATCAGGCAGAAAGTAGCAGATGAAGAGCTGTGGCTGCCCACGTAACACCCGACAGAATAAATACTGTGCCCAGTGCCGGTCACATACTTTAGGTCATTTGGCATAGATATTCCCCCCAGACTTGTCCTCTCTTCAACAGCAGGAACAATTCAACTACATTCAGACACTTAAGTAAAATAAAATGCATGCAATGCCAGTGTGACCTGACATAGATAAACCTCCCCACAGCACATGCAGGACTTGCTCTCCAGTGGAGATCTCAGCTCACAGACACAATGTGTGATCCAAATTTTACTCTGTGCCTTTCTTTTGCTTCCTACTCATAACAATGCTGAAATCCCTTTCCAGCTCACCAGGGGACTGAGCCCTTTGCTTTCAGGTGAGCCCTGCTTCTGAGTTTGTCATACTTTTAAGTGTGCTGTGAGGCTTAATGCACTGCCTCTGGAGGTAGGCTGCAAGTGAAGCTGCCATTAGTGCCTAGGAATGCCAGTGTCATGTCATGAAACCACTGAGAGAAGCAGCACAGAGCTTGGCAAAGATCACCTGATGCTTTAACTAGAATTGTGCATCACCTTCCAAATGAACAATGTAATAATCAAATTGGAACAACAGTCAGAACTTCATTGAATTCAAGTGGGAAAAGCATTGACTAATACAAAAACTGTATACATGCTTTCGCCCCGGTCTGCAATAAAAATGTCTGAAATGGTGCTCAGTGTTTACATCGCTCTGCAATGTCCTTTGGCTATTTCACTACACCTTCTTGAGTGCTTACAGCAAACTTCTGGAATATGTGTACTATTAAAAGATTGATCCTTAAGTATCAGCCCAGGAAAGAGGAAGGGGTACTTCACTGTGCTTGCTCCTGTGGCTGATTTGATGGCAAGTAAGTTCCTCTATCTGCTCAGTACTGCTTTACAAGATTTTTTCTTTGATTACTTGTTTTCACCTTCATTTTTAAAGTATTTGATGAAAAAGTCAAAAGGCATAATGTCAATAAAGCTCTGAATATTAAGGCAACTGCTAAATTGCTGTATTTGTCTCCGAGAATGGATATGCCATGTTAGAATGAAAATTTGCATTGAATGATCCTATATCCTCTACTGTACAACAAAAGTAAAAAAAAATCATACAGAAATTAAATCTTTCAGAGAAATTACAATAAATGCTGGAGGTATCTGGAAGACTTGGTGAAGTCTAAAAAGAAAAGATCCAGAAATGCGACAATCAAAAGTCTAAATAAAATAAGCAAATATGACTGAAAATTGCGTAAACAGTAACAACTACTTTGCTGTGTTAAGAAGTTCCCTGAAGATTGACTAGAACTAATATTTGCTCTGGTTAGGAACTAAGAAAAAATGATCACCAAGTTATACTCAAATAATATTTAGTCCCCATTAGAATTCTTTTCTTCAGAGAGGATGCTGTAAAGGGGACTTGAAGTAAAACACACAAGTGGTCCCGCAGGTCTTTCTGATTAATGCAACGTGTCTATTATGCAAGAGAAGAAGACAGGAAGGAAAATGGCATGCACTAAAGATTTTTCTATACATGTACTCTAACACCAGATACTAACCACATTTATGCACTCTGAGCCACTGTCGCTTCTAGCTAAGTCTTAAATTCACCTGAAGAGATTTAATTTGCTCATGTTGAAAGGCTTGATAACACTTCGGTCTTCAACTGAAGGCTTGAATGTTTGCTAAATTTCATATGGCTTCATGCTTTTTATAAGAACTTT
This sequence comes from Struthidea cinerea, assembly GCA_013397865.1. Taxonomy (NCBI): domain Eukaryota; kingdom Metazoa; phylum Chordata; class Aves; order Passeriformes; family Corcoracidae; genus Struthidea; species Struthidea cinerea. The sequence goes on along the minus strand of VZTI01005062.1, from coordinate 301,211 downwards.
TTCAGAGCCTCTACAAATGATGTAACAAACATTTCATAGTTCAATCTCATTAATACAGTAAACTGGTACCCTGTTACCAGGGTAAGAGAGTAGTAGAAATGTAAAAATGGTAGAAAGGGACTGCAGGCTTCAGGCAGAGTAATTACAACTCTGCTTTCCTGTATAAATCATGTGTTAGTTTATCAGAGATTTTAAAATTTCAAAATTTCCAAAAAGCCAATTAACTACTGGAAATTTCACCATCACTTCAGGTATCATATATCAGAAATTATGAATGCAGAACATGCAGTAACCTACAAGCAAGAGTTGCATCAGATGAAACCTAGAATCTCTTCATATTACTTCTGTCCAAAACACTTTTCTCAATTGTGGGCTCAGATGTCCCTTTAGAGTTGCTAAAAACTTGATGGAATTTTGCTGAGAGACATGAACAAAAAAATACTCAAAGGATCGCTTGAAGGCCTCTGCAGAATGAAGAGAACAGAGAAGGTATTATCTCCTGGGCTGAATAACAGGTAACAATCTCTCTCTTATACCACATATGATGCACTTTTTTCCTAAAGCTCTTCAAACATACTCTCTTGCCCAGGAATACTTACTTATTAAGACCTACATTTTCTTTCTGTTCACTTACATCACCACTGGGAGACTAAGACCTCTGTTTAGCTTTCATGTACAGGGAGCACAAAAACCCCTGTAACATTCCTGGTGGAGACTTCTCTCTCTGTAGTAGCTGCTATATCCTTCATACTGCTTTCTTCCTGCTGCCTGTGAACCAAGGACCACAGGCTCAGCTCTGACACTGCACAGATCCGAAACCTCAAACTACTGAGGAAGATCTCTGAGGAAGTTCATAGAAGGATAAGAAATCAAGAAATTACGCCGTCAAGATGAAATCATTATCAAACCAGGGAGCTAAGAAAGAGATTCCTCCATGGGCATGTATGACTATCTATGGGAAAAAACCTTGTGAGCCTGGCTGGGGTTGGGTTATTGGGTCATCACATCAAGTTATCAACCTGTGCTGGTGAGCTGGTTGAAAATTACATCTCAGCAACAGGGAAGAGCTAACTTACAGCAGCTACAGAGGCCATCCCTTTCCCATTTGGCTGGGTTCTCTGGGCAGCAAAGGCTCTTCAGGTGTTGTGTCAGAGGAGGTGACGACAGGAAGGGTCAGCCTGACAGACTGCTAAATCCTGGAAATCTTTTATATATTAATCAATAAGTATTTGCTTAATACTTGTAAGTTCTGTATATTCAGCTTTCAAAGATTCTTTGCACACAGCTAAAGAAGTCTGAACAAATTGATCCAGAAGAGAAGACCTATCACTGGGAAGCTTTCTTGTGACCTGTCACTTCTGCTGCATATGTGAAAAAAAAACAGCCTTAATTCAGCTCAATTTCTACCCCTGAAACACTAAAGTGTATTTGGAACTGAGCAGAAAACAGCAGACGTTTAATACCTCCTATGACTTGGACCAGTGAGCATGTTTGGAGAGAAAGTGAAGATTATTACACCCAGTTGGAGCCTCAAGGAGAACTGGTATTAAGCATAAAGTAGCCTCAGAATTTGCTCAAAAGCACCCAGTAGTTAGTAACACTTCCATTCTTTTGAAGAGTGCCAATTTTTTCTCTCTTTTATTTTCACTACTTCATAAGAGATTTTCTGTTTCCAGATTGAAAGTTGATTATAAGATGGTCAGAAGTATTGAGACAAAGGAGAATTCTCTCATATTGGTTCAGCAAATAAAAAAAATGCTCTGTTATCATAATCTTACTTCCTTAGCAAACAAATGAAATGACAAATACCCTGTTTTACCCCATGTAAAAAGGCTTTGAACTTTTAGCAACATCCCTCCAATTTTTTTATTTTTTTTTTCTGGTTGTTGGGGTTTTTTGGGGTTTTGGGTTTTTTTCAAGAAAAGCAGGAGTTTGAAATTGTGCTTGCATTCATATTTTCATCTATAACGTATTAAACTGCTCAAAAGAAAAGTAGCTTAAATGTTTGGAAAGGCTAATTATTAGAGAAATGTACCCCAGCTCATGATGAATTCCATTGTGATTAATGAGATGTAAATATTTACCCATGCCATCACTCCAAGTGTAACATTCCACCTATTGAAATTCTCCTGCAGCAGGTGATGAGTACTGGTTTCTACACAACACAGAATATCTAAGATCTCACTAAGGACAAGCAATATGGTATTTGCAAATCTTTTATGGACAAGAGGCCCTTATATTCTCTATACTTTCAAAACTGCATTGCTCATTTCTAAATAAAAAATGAAAAAAAATTATTTAGAGTTCCCCTAGATTTAATTTAGCTGATTTTTTCTTAGGAAAATTATGATTGTTGGTTTCTCCTTTTGAGAAACTTAGCATGGTTTCCTCCTTTTCCTTTAAACATTTTTTAAGTTTTTCAATTTCAAATATATCCCCTTTGAATACTCTGCTTTTCTGTATATGCTAAATAAATAACAATGCTGTATGAAAAGCACTTTATGTGTTCAAAGTGCTATGTAAATATTCACAACTGAAATTATTTATAGACATTAGACCTGGAAGGAGCACTCTGGATTTTATTTTTTCAGTAACTCTATTCTTCAATTAGGTGCCATTTGAGCCTACTTAGAAAACTTGTCCCTGGCTGAGAATGGTCTCCACAGCTTTTAGAATTGGACCAAATTAATATAAAATAGTTATCTGTTTAAAGCCAGCCTTGCTTCATGGATATCAAATTTTCTTTCAGTAATCTTCTTCCTTTTAGAGGCAGTTGCCAAGGATATTAAGGAATAGATTTGCAACTGGAAGGCAGGAAGTGCTTGTTTAGAGGTTTTGTTTTTCTCTTCAAGTGACCCTCAGTTGCATTTCACCTGAGAACAATGAAAAGCTAAGTTTTATAAACAGATGAAATGCTACAATTTGTGCTTTCAAGGGCTTTTAATATATTTTTGTAAGTGCAATGATACATCTTTCACTTAATATATGAACTCCTTTGTTAAGCTAAAGACATCTTTTGATGGTAGACAGTAATTGAGAAAAAAGCAATCCAGTAGAACAGAGGCATTTTGTATATGGAGGCTGGGATACAACACAGTTGTGGCAGCTCAGCTCCCTCAGTGCTCGCTGTGGATGTTGCTTTGCAGTGTTATGGCAGAATTTCACTCGGGAGAAAAGACTAAACTGGGCTCTGCATATTCAAACCTTCCCATGCTTCAGGAGTTATCAGCAGAATTATCACTGGGAGAGGGCTGTCACTAGGGCGCCATTGTACTGAGAAGTCAGGTATGAAATCATTAGTCTGAGGTAAATGAAATTGATGTTTAGGGCTCTTCTAGCTCAAAATTAGACACAAAACAGCCAGAAAAATGTTGATTTCAGGACTAGAGTTTGAACCATCCTTCTGAATTTTGAAAGCCTTTTCTGGTAATTATTAACAGGCACAGTTTTGAGATGATAGCTGTTTCTGGTCACTGCCAGCAGTCTCTGGTTACTGCAGAACAAAACTTCCTGCTCCTTTACTGGAAATACAGAAATGCCTCTTCAGTGACTCATTCAGGGTCATCACTGGAAGCTTTCATCCAGACTAAACCATTATTATTGAGATTGCAGCAGTGGTGATCTTAAGCTCAGATCCTTTCAAGGAAAACTGATGTATATCTTAGAAGGTAGTTGCAACCATAAAACCCAAACATAATGTCAGTAGAACAGCTGGCATCCTTCTCTGCCAATATATAATGTCTGAAATTTGCTACACCCAGACGCCCTTGTACCACCAAGCAGTCATCAAACAGCTTCTTAAATCAAACAAAAATAAATGAATGAACACTTTCTTCTAAATTTCCCTTGACAAAGAACATATAGAGTATAATAAGAACTTTACAGTTCTGTAATTATGCTGGCTCATTTTGGAAGTTTCTTTCTCTTATATAAAAATTGCCGTTTAGTGATGGGATAAGGAGCCCATTAATTAAATCGTCTCTGGATTTCTTTTTGTTATTTTCTTTTCACCCCATAAATACTATCCAACCACTTCTTAGAATTTATTCACGACACTTGGACTGTCAAATCAGAAAAATTCTTTCAGTGGCATCCTCTTTTTCTCCAACAGATCTAATATATAGTTGATTTTGACTTCTCCATGCATTGAATTTCTTGTACACAATTTATAGACCACCTACTACAGTTCAGGTTTAATTTAGACACACATTGAGTAACGCAGAATCACGCACGAGTCTATGAATTAAGCATGTGCACAGGGGCTTTTGATTGCTTCTGTAGTCTGTTCACACAGTCTCCAGGCAGGCACAAGCTCAACCTGGCTGCTATCTTTAGACTGACTTCATAGAGCTTTCTGCTTCTCTTCCGGTGTGCACAGCTACAAGACGAATAACATCTTCCCTCTTGAGGAAGGAGAACCTACTGCAATCATATAACCTTTCTTTCTACATTCTCATATAAGTGCCAAAATGGTGGTGGGGTTTTTTTGGTTTTTTTCATTTGGCTTGCTTTTTTAGGAACCTGTATAACTCTAGATCATTATAAGTTATAAGACTTTAATGTTAAAATGTATCTTCTAGCCTGCATAAGCTAGAACTGCAGTTTCCAGCACAAGCACTAATTTTTGTGACAAATGCTCTGAGGTGAAGAGCATTATTTTTAGAAACCAGGTCAGTAATAATAATGGATAATTATGGAAGTGGAAAAGCCAGTCTCATCCTTGTTAACCTGTGTTCTGGTTTTGGTTGCGGTACAACTAAATGTCTTCATAGTAGCTAATATGAGGCTGTGTTTTGGATTTGCAGTGAAAACAGGGTTGATAGTACAGAGATGTTTTTGTTATTGCTGAGCAGGGCTCAGACAGACACAAGGCCTTTTCTGCTTTCCATGCTGCCACACTGGCGAGGGGTCTGGGGGTGCTTGACCATGCACATGACCCAGCTGACCACAGGGATATTCCATACAATAGGACATAAGTTAAAAAAAACTGGAAGAAGAGGGAATATTCAGAGTGACGGCGTTTGCCTTCCCAATTCACCATTACACACGATGGAGCCCTGCTTTCCTGGAGACGGATGAACCCCTGCCTGCCATTTAACTCGACGGGCCTTTATAGGGATGGTCCATAGACCAAGGGAATGATATCTGTGTGTTTATCTATCAAAGGTCAGGAAAGGTCATGCAAGACACAAATGGGATGGAATAAGGAGTAGCAACTGTCCTGGTTTTGGCTGGGAAAGTAACAGGTACAGTGCTGTGGTTTGGATTTAGTATGAGAATAGTGTTGTTAACACACTGATATTTTCGCTGTTGCTGTTTAGTCAAGGGCTTTTAAATGTCTCATGCTCTGGCAGTGAAGAGCTGCACAAAAAACTGGGAGAGAACATACGACGGACAGCTGACCTGAACTGAACAAACGGTTATTCCATAGTACAGAACATCATGCTCAGTATATAAATGGGGGGAGTTACCCAAAAAGGGGCTGATCAATTCTTGGGAACAGCCTGGGTATTAGTCAGTGGGTAGTGAGCAGTTGTACTGTCCATCTCTTGATTCTTTTGTGTTCTGTTACTCTCTCTTCCTCTCCTTAACATTATTATTGTTGTTTTATTATTGTTATTGTTTTTATTAGTAGTATAATTGTATTATTATTATATTTTGTATTAATTATGAAATTGTTCTTATCGCAACCCAAGAGGTTTACCTTTTCTTTCTGAATCTCCTCCACACAGTGGGGAGGGTGTGTGTTGTGCAAGAGGTGGGCAGTGAACGAGTATCTGTGGTACTTAGTTACCAGCTGGGCTCAAACCCCAACAGCTTACTTCAGATGTTTTCCTACAGCTGGTTGCAAAACGCAGTATCATAAGGAAAGAAGAGTGAGCCCTTCTGCTTGAAGGCATTTTATGTTTTAGTGTTTTACTTTGTGACAGGTAATTCTCTGACCTCTTATACCAGTACTATTTCTTACACACCTATAGATTTTAATTCTACTAGGAAACTAAGATAATGAGCAGCATTTAAGAGGAGTCTTACAGACCTGAGTAAATTGTGGTCATTTGGGGAAGTGCCCTCTCCTCAGTTTCAGGCAAAGTTCAGCTCAGGACAGGCAGAACACAAGATCGTGTGCCAAATAAGGTGTATGTCTTCTTAAACAATTGCCAAAGAGGTCGTAAAATACAAAAGCTTTCCGAAAGCATTATGCACCACCTTCTCAACACACCTAATAACATTTATTTGCATTCAAAAGAGGGGTTAAAGGTGAGACTCACACCATCTCATTCCATCTGCACCAGCAGTCAAAAGAAGGGACAGAGACTTCTGCTTAAAGACATCAAACCCACAGATACTTTTGCAGTAGGTCCAAATTCTCTTTTTTGCTTCTGTTGACTTGTATGCAAAGCTGTTGACTTGTATGCAGCCAGATAAGATTAGAATCCCAGACCAGTTTTAAAATGTTCTCCAAGATCCTTGGGTAGAAGGTGATATGGAAGGAATTACTATGTATGAAAATACTTAAAGCAAGAAAAGGCATTGCCTACTTCAAATTGTGCTCTCTTGTTGATATTTTTCCAGAGACGAATGCAATTAATTCAACAATACCTGTTAACTCTGAAGATAAGCAATTATGGTTGCCAGTCTCATTCACCTGCTTTCCCCATTTGCTCTACTTCACAGATGACTTCAAAGCAAGCAGAATATATCTGGTGTCCCCGTTGAATGAAAGGGTTATTTGCGTATGAGTGGAGAAAGCAGATGGTTTATTTCATTTGTGAAAACCCCTTTTCACTCTCAGCTGGAAATGTTGGAAAGTGAGAAAAAATGTCAGTCATGCTTTTGGTACCAAAAAATCTCATTGCTCTTGGCAGTGACCTCAGCTTGGAAGAGGAGGTGTTAGCCTTGCATCGTTTCACAGCATTGGCTGATCAGGAGTGGCATTAACCTAACTTTAATAGAAGCTCATTTTAGCTCTCTCAGCCAGAAAAGGGTCAAAGTGACATGACACATATGAGTAGTACAACAATGCAGAGATTACATTAAAGAAAAATAAAAGGGGAAAAAAAAAGGAAAATGTTAGACCTTTGTAAGGGCTCAGGTCAGAATATATCTAGATGGAATATTAACTGCAATACTGGAAGCTGTTTGCCAGCAGTTCTATTGAAACTGATGTATCTTGAGACCTCGCCACCGTAGTTTAGAGACACCACCTTAGATCCATAATTAATTAAAAACCATAGCTTACTTCAGTACAATATAATAATAAGCAACATCATGCCTTGGCAAGGAATTATTTTAACAGAACGTTGCTAGCATTTCTGTCTAGGCAAAAGAAAAAGGAGGTACTTGAGACATGGAATTAGCTGTTTTTAAAAAAAATGTGAAGGAAATTTTTTCTTAGTACAGTACATAGAGTATGCTAGAGATAGAGAGACTCTTGTCTGATATTTAATGAGATAAAGTTTCTATTTCATTACATTAAAGATTGGTGGTGGCACAGATGATGTACTGACTCTGTTAATACTCTTAACTCATAAATAACAGCTGTTTCAGCTCTTGCCAATTCCTCTTTTAATCCCCTTTCTTCCTTACACAACTTTGAAAAACATTACATGTAGTCTCACCATTTGTATTAGTACTGTCTTTACATGAGATATCTTTCCTGTGTAAGAACTCTCTCTCCTTTATTTCTACAAATAATTACAGGCTCATTACTGCCGTTGCCCTCCCCTCTGCTTTCATTGCCTTCCCTGAGACCAGCCATTTGTTGAATTTCATTAGCATTAATACGTACAGGACAAAGCTTAAGAGTTTCTCTTACCCCGATTAGGACTAACACGTTACACTTCGTAGGAGGTCAGAGCGGGTGAGTTTCTTTAGCAGAATTTTCCATTAATAAAATGAATGTGATAATTCACCAGAAAAAGCTGCTGCTGAAAGCCTATTTTATGTGTGTTGCACAGGCAACAACCAGCAGGTAAAGGAAGTGTGGAGCTGTAGTACTTTTGCTTGTTTTTGTGCAAAACACTGATTTTGGAAGTGCCAAATATGTGCTGTTCCTATTGGTTTTTACTAGGAGATGTCAACAGCGGCAGTGAAAAAATTAAGCCAGATCTGGTAGGCTCTTAATGTTAAGACTGACCTGTGAATGGGCTTTTGCAAGTAGCACTGGGCAAATATCAGGGGACAGTAAATTCCCTGGAAGTGTTTTTTAAATTTTTCTGCAGTTATTCTAAGTATTGACCTGAAATTAATTTTCACTGAAAGAAACCTCTTGAAATATGAAGACATACAACAGGTGACTTGAACACTTGGATTTAATTTTTTTAAATAATTCCTTCATCTTCTTCAGGCTTGAACAATATTTCAAAAAAAGAAATGCCTGAACTAAGAGATTACAAAAAGTTTTCCTTATCTCTTATCGTCACAGAGAAAGTCATAGATTAAAAACTTTCATTGATGCTAAAATCCCACAGTCCCACTAGGTCAATATATTCTATCAGGTCAAAGAAACAATCTCAGTGACCTTTTCAGTAATGAGTAATGAGTAAAATAGTACAGTTTCTCCAAAACTATCTTCAAAGAACTATGCACAGCATCTTTCAGAGCTAGCACATGTGTTCAAATATCCTTATGCAATGGAAGAATGGCCAACTTAAAATGATAATTTTCGTTGTTTCATTACTGAATTTCCAGGCCACAAAGAGCACAGTTAGCAGATTTACAGCCATTTAGTAATCTCTGCAAACAGAAATTCTGCATTTTGCATATCTGAAACAGTAGGATTGTGTTTATCACAGACTCTGTCATTATAAAGAGTTAATTGTCAAAGTCAGGTTTTGAGGCAGATTGTGTAAGCCCAGCAACAATGAAAAAAATCACATAGAATATTTTACCCTGGGCTCATGTCTAATTGTGAACTGAAATTACTGTGAGGTCCAGTGATTTCTAAACCATATCAAATAGAAAAAAGGCTGGCATGAAACTCATGGACATCCGTGGTCTTGTGTGTGCAACCCTGCATAAAGCCAACTCCTGAAAAGCTGAAGGATAGCTCTTGTTTGTACAATTTTGGACAGCAGTCCATTAGGGGGGATAACAGTGGCTTTGTTGGAAACCAATTTCCATATATTTACTTTCCTGTCACCAAGTTCAAAAGGGTTTCTCCTGGCATGGAAAGCTGGCAGAGCAGACGCAAACTAAAAACACTGTTTGCCAGTTTGACAACTGCTTGCGTCTGCTTGTGAATAAAATTACCATATAAGACATGTGATAGTTACAATGCAGTCCATAGCATCTTGTGAGAAGAAATTGAGACAATATAGGGATAACTCAGCTGTGTTCATAAGGGTGTATGGCATGTCAGAGGTTTCTTTTTCTTTTCACATACTGGCCCTTTCTATAAATGCTCTCTAACAAAACCCATTGCACCTCTATAAAAAAACCTGGGGGCTAAAAACCTTTCCCAGCTTTCTGATGGGGCTTGATGAATCTGGATAATTGTTCCCATCAACATGTCCTGTTTTCTGGCTAAAACCAAAACATAATCCTTGGTTTAATTTGCATCTCTCTTTCCACGCTTAAGCCTTCTGTAAGCTAGTGGAGTTTCTGTGATTATTGGGAGCAAGCACTGAGGAGTGCTTGGGAAAATCCTGCAGCTTTTCCTTATCCTATACAACTTCATGGAGAATTACGGTTGCTTCTAATTTTACTCACTTGGCAATATGGCTGCTTGGACATCAGCACTTCTAAATGACATACCCTGGAGAACTGTAGTGGTTTAACTTTAGATTTTAATACATACTTACTTTTTGGTGAGATAAAAATTAGGAGAACACAGAAGCAGGCACAACTTACAGACTATTAATGAGTTTATTAACAGATTCAAAAGACAGAAGGAAAAAAACTTGCTGTGGTAGAGTACATTTCTTCTATGAATCTTACAGTTCTTTTACACTGTAAGCCATAGATCATCACATAAGGTTATAAAGGATGAATTATGTTGCTTTAAACACGAAGGTTTTTTCTTGCTCCAGTTTCTTAAAAGCCTTTTTCTCTCTTTGCTTTTAAGCAGCCCGGCATGGGCACTTTACAGCTTTCACGGGCTACACATAAATGTCCATCTTCCCATGTATTTTAAATGGTTTAAAGAAATGCACAGTTCAATATTACAGTTCTTTACCACGGTATGATAGAGGTATTTTAAACTGCGTGCGGATAATGTGGCACCGCCCTCTCTTCTCCTCTGAAGCCATCTTAGCTCCGTCCCACGTGCCGTGACTCACTTTTGTCGGGCTCCGAAAAATCGCCATGACACCGCTTGGCTTCACGGTGGAGAGAGACCTCTGCTCTCTCTCTCTGCGCTGCTGGCCGCACGGCATCTGCTTCAGTTCAAAGCAGAAATGCACCAACTGCAGGCAAGAGGCTTTTGTTTGGCTCTCGCTGACTCAGCGTGGCGAAGAGAAGGTCCTGCCGGTCCCAAAAAGCCACTCAGACGTTTTCAGCTACATCTGTGGCTCAGGGATAGCTCCCCCTTAACAACCCAGGGTCCGCACCGTGGCGCTGGGAAAAGGGGAGGGGGGGCAGAGACCCCGGCCCGGCCTGGAAGCCGGGGCCACCCCCCACCTTCTGGCAGGCGAGCTGAAAAGGAAGGCCAAACTCCGCCTTCCCGCGCGGTTTAAATATGGAAATTTAGAGAAGCGCTATTGGTTTAAAAGGTTGCCTGTCAATTCAGGGTCAACCCACTACAAGAACATTATAGGCAAAATTCTTAGTCACTTTTAGATGTTACTCCTGTCATTGTGGGTTCTTCTTTCCTTGGATGAGGACAAGAAATCCAACTGTAGTTATTTACATTGTGGTGCAAAGTATTAACTACAACAGGCATATCAGAGTGTCTTTTCATTTTCAGTCTTGATGTTCTTGAGAATCATTTCTTTAGTGGAATTTGTAAACATATTGTAAAGTTTAATGATCCAGGCTCTGTTGAGAACTTGCCGCAGTGCTGTTCCTCTCAGATGATAAGATTTATGCTAAAAGATTTATTATTTTATCTCATATAAAATAAAAAGCGTGTCATGTTTTACGCTGCATAATCTCTCTCTCTCCCTCTCCCTCTCTCTCTCTCTGTCTTTCTCTCTCTGTGTTTACTCTGATATTCTTGGTAAATCATGACTACTCCTGCCTGGGAAAACCTTGGGATTTGTAACTGAAAACAATTTAGTTTTTCCAGTTCACTAGTTCTAACATCGCAATCAAATCCATACCACAGATCCCACACTGACATTTATTTTGGCAATCCAAGAAGGAGAAGTTTACTGTTAGTAGATGGTACATCTGTGCTTCAGCAATGTAAATTGGTCTCCAGGGAACTTAAAAAGTCAATAGTCACTACTACCACAAGCACCTAGGGGTCTGTGCGGCAGAAGTTAATCTCAAAAGCAGAAGTCAAAAGCATCCTGCCCTACCCTGCTGATGACTTGGTCTGGTGGTTTGTTTTGCTTTCCACTGGTAGTGAGTACTGCTAAAACTGCTATACTTCCACAGTTTCACTTACCTCATATTGGAGGCTGTGAAGTATTCAAAACCCAGAGACATGCATTATTCATTATACTCCTACAGGAAATAATTGAATCATGTTTATAGAGTCAATATACGTACACAAAAAAAAAATTCCAAGACTACAAAGTAAATAGAAGGCTTAACCAGCAGACTGGAACAGCAAAAATCAAAATGTAATTCCACTTGCAGAGAAGTGCACCAAAATAATAGAGGGGAAGGAAATATTTTAAGAAATTATAAGGAATCTGAAATTATTATTATATTCAGCTGAACATCACTCATTGTTTCCCATGAGTTGTGGAGTTCTCTGTAATTTATCATAGCCAGGGTGTATGACACAACTTAAAAATTTAGAGGAAATGTACTCAGAGAGATGTCATTTTATTACAGTTATAAATAGAACAGCATTTGGAAGTTTTTGCATTTATAAATATTTCATGGGGTTTGACGGTGTGTTAGAATGAAAACTGAACAAATCCTTAGGGTCACAGGCAACCCCAAGGGCATCTCTTTGCATTATTCACTCCAGGGAGATACTCCTTTCAGAAATCCAGACAGAAAGTTTCTATAAGCCTGGCTTTCTGAAGGGTACTGCTGACAAAAGAAACAGTAGAATTTCAATCTTCTGATTGCTTTCAATTGCAGTTGCAAACTCCATTTCCTACCCAGCCTCAGCTCGCATCACTCTTTTTTATTTTTGAGACAAAGTCCACTCTTTCTCCTCTCATGAACACTTGGCAGAGAGGACAATGCATAGGGCATTCTGTATCCTCACTGTCACACTATGGCCAACCTTTAAAAAACAAGGTCCATAAATTATGATATTTGCAAAATACATGCCTCCCTCACCCTTGAATGAATATAGCCTGTATTTAATTCAAGGGTGGTCAGTCAGAAGCCCTTCTAGGGTGAATCCTAAAATCCTAAATCATGCATTTCTGTATGAACTGTGCAACAGCCTTTCTAAAAGACTTTGCAACAAATGATTCATTTAAGACAGATGCTGTTGTGTTCTTAATATCTGCTATGTTTTCCCTATTTTTACTAGGTAACTCCTAAGATATTTTAAATGTACACAGCAGAAGATAGAAGTTTTTCCTTTGTTTCCCCCCGACCTTTAAGAAAAGTAGTGAATTCTCGTTCTCTTTAATTTCCTGTCATATGGGAAAAGACTAGTTTGCAGTTACTGTGCAGAAATGACTAACCTATTGCAGAGATCTCTTCTGGCCTTTTGATATTTATTATTTTTTATCAGTAATGAATAATTCTTAGTGTGGCAAGATTCGTGTATGTGGAAGGAGAGAAAGGCAAACTTTCACCTCACTCAGACACACAACCACCCCAGCAGTACTTTATTAGTTGTCAACCGTATCACACCTAATTGGATTCACGGGTCCAAGATATCACTTTGTAAGAACATTGAAGTGTGGGGAAAAGAGAGAGAGGCAGAGAGAGAGAGATGACAGGATTCCTCTCTTACAAGGCTTAGATTCTATATTGTCTTCAGGGAGAAATTTCTTTCCATGTAAACACTGATGATGATTATAGGTTTAGCAGTCTTTAACAAAGTTATGTTTTTTTTTAGAAGACTCAAATTATTGTCATCACAGAAGCTGAATCAGTTATAATGGTACAAAGCTTTATAAAACCCACCAAACTTGGTGCCAATGTGTGTGTGTGTGCATGCACATAACCTTTGTGTAAGCACACCGGCACCTGTACTTGCACACACGCAGGTATCACTATATTTGATCCCTCAGGGAATAATGGGATTTAATTACAGTATTACCGTCTGTACATAAGGACAAGGTCTGATCTTATTTTTCTGAGCACTTTTGTCACTCAAAGGAAATTTTAGTTTCCGATACATCCAGTCCAAACCCAGCACTAAAGAATTTCATTTAGATTTTCTAAATCAGAATTTGTTTGGCTGATTACACTACCTTGGTTCCCAGAAGTTACTGTCTGTGGTGTCCAGCAGTCTTCTCTAGGCTGCTAGGAATCAGTTTTTTCATAAACATTAGTTATTCGTGGTATCTTAGCAATTTTCCATATCTTTGATATCTAAGAAGTTGAATTAGCTAGTGATTTTAATGGAACTGTACTTGATTGCAGCATCTGCCCTACTCTTACCACTCTTAAGACCAGAAGTTAAGCTTGTATTTTAGTTTTCCTTCATCAGTGCTAGAATTGATATTCTTGTTCAGACTGGCATGCTTACAGAAGGACTGAATAAAGCCTGACAACTTCAGAGCCTGTCAGCTTCACTGCATGGAAGGCTCTACATCACAGCTACTCGTGGTTTCTACAGCAGGTGACCAAAACCTTCACTGTATTCACACACCACCAACTTTCTGCTTTTCCTTATTTTACACTGTTTAGATTCTGAACAAGAGCTAACACCACATAATATATCAATGGTGACCAGAAGTGATACATCACACCCTGCTTATTTCTACAGCAATTTTCAGTGTAATCATATATTGTAGTAACTAATGAGTAAAGATTAAGTTAAATGCTGAGAAGTAAAATTCTGTGATTTTATTAAAATTATTAAAAATGTTTATGGAACTGAAAGTGATCTCTTGATGTGCAATATTTTATTTACAAATTTCTCCGGTGCAGAAAAGCTGTTTTAACAGGAAAAATCTCATCTCTCACTCTCCATTTCTCAAGCTCTAATTCAGTAAAGGCATTAGCAACTAGATTCTCTAGCATTATGTATTTAAAAAAAATATTATAGGAAAAGTAAAATTGGCCAAAAATATTTAGGAATGGTTAACCACAATTAAAACTGGTTAAAAAATTCCAATATTCCATCATGTTTCACTGGCCTTACATTGTGGATACTTAAACATTTCCAGAGGGTACAAACAAACAAATAAAAAGTTCCAAATCTCACCCCAAAATTTTGCATGCCAGAAAGTACCACTAAAAGAGTCAGGGAGCGGGACTGTTCTCTCTGAGCTAATTTATCAGAGGGGTTATTTGCATCACTATTTGCTCACCCTAGGTACAACTTCTGACCTTTCCCTCCTTTTTATGTTTTGCATCTGATGCCAAACAGCCCCAGGACAAACATATTGATCATTCACAGAGATTAATAATTTTCCTCTCTGAAACAAATACACTTTATAAATTCTTGTTGCAAAGTTTTTGCAAACAAAATATTTAAAAACTGAGCATAAAAGTCACTGAGTAGTTCACTAGCCAGTCCCTATTTCTAAAAATCCTATTTTATCATTGAATCTACCAAACATTACAAAATCTCTCACCCAGATTGTAAATGCTCCTACCAGCTATTTTTAAACACAAGAAAATTTGTATTGCATCTTTTTTTACCTAAGGAGACACGAAAAGTTATTATTCCTTCCAGTTTCTTTTACCTACTAGTGACTCTCTGAATGCTAACTGAGAGAAACAAATAAAGGAAATTAGACAGAAAATATTTTTTTAGTGTAGTCCTGCTGATTCTAGTCAACCATTCTAATTAAAACACTGAAGACAAAGATTATATTCTGACTCTCAGGGTGTTTTTCAGATATGCTTGATTTTGTCATGAAAACAAATTGACATGTTTTTCTTGCATCTCTTTATGATCCATTAAATTTTAATAAGGAACAATCTATAGCTGGCAAAAGTTCAAGAAACCTTTCTGTAAGATGGTCTGGAAAGTGATGAGCAGTGATAGGTCAAGAACAGACACTCAAAATGATGGAAATAGTGGTGTAACCCATCCAGAAGAGCAGTAAAAAGAACTGTCATTTAGGATTCAGCAAACTTTTCTGTGCATTCAAAGACATTTGAATCAGAGAATTCAAAGGGACTTTTTGTGTACAACAAAGTACTTAATTTATACTTATTTGTACACCAGCTTTCCAGTCTCTATGTCATCGGTGGCTGTATCAAATGATGGAATGTATCTGTCCTAATAAACCTAATAACCTTTACCTGTTCACTCTGCATGCATACGCAGAGCCAGAGCACGTGACTACAGTCAATTCACTGCATGATTTTGGTTACTCACTCTTGCACAAGGGAGTGCATGAGGACTGCTGACCAGCCTGAATCTTAAGGCTGCAAAAATTGGGAAGTTTTATGTTTGTAAAGATCTGTCAGGGATATGCTGTGGCTTATTTTCTGAAACTTACCAAGTTGCACGTGAGCCCATGGTTCCAGCAAGGCACGTGGACAAAAAAATACAGATTTAGTTCTTGAAACTTTATGATAACTGCCACTAGATGTTATAAAAGATTACGATTTAGAGAAAATATACTCCAGTACTCACTGCTAAGTAGAAGAGCATACAAAGACAGGTGGACTTCACTGTCTACATTTCGTATCATATAGCATGCTGATACCATAATCTCCTGGTAGCTTTTCTTCTTTCAGTACTCAAATCCAGGCCACCCAACATTTCAGCATGAAATTGCCTGATTGTGACACAATAATAACCACTGGCAGCAGAAAAATAGTCGCTCTTAAAGGATTTATAGATTTCGCAGAGTGCTATCTGGGCTGCCGCCCCTGTCCACATCACTGATTCATGAGTTCATCTCTGGTAAGACAGCAACAGAATTACTTTGACACAGAGAAGTGATAACATCTTAGGGGAGAAGAGGGTCAGACTGTCACTTGGTGAATATCATAAAGCATAAAACTCAAATGTTATAACACTGTAAAAACCCATTAGGTACCTCAGAAAAAAAGGGCCTTGCTGCTCGGATTCTGTCAGGCAGCAATTTTTACTTTGATTACCTAAAGTCACTTCATCTGTCTCTCAGCATTACATCATCTATAACTTCTCTCTCTTTCTCAAAAGGTTATTGAATGAAGTGTCAATCTTTCTCCAGTACAACCTTAAAAAAATCAGAACTTTGTCCCTTTATTTTACATCCCAAATTCCACTAAAATTTTCTAGAAGAAAACACTTACAGAAATACTCAGATAAGTATCTTAGTCTGTATCCAGACAAATAATACCAACATTTACATTTATCAGTGATATGTTCATGTGTTAAAAAAGTATTTCCCTGTCATGCTACCATCTCAAAGGAAATGCAGACAGCTATAAAAATAAAGTATAATAATAGTAATATTATTAATAATAACAGTAATTTAAAAATCAGGCAGTTTCTACCGGGGCAGGGTTAGAGCTGGAAAAATATCTTTCCAGAGAGTGCATGTAAAAGTGACCATCTTTCCAAAAGTAGGCATAGACTTCATCTTGGCAACTTGGTTTCCCAGTACCGATCTAATGACCACTAATATTCTGGTGTTTAACAAAAACACCAAGTATTTTTATGCTTTTTTTCTTCCGTATTTAAATTCCTGTTCAGGCAGTAAGTGGTTATGAACAACCATAGTTACAATGTTCTTACTCCCATATCAGAGCCAGAGAAACAGATAGGCAGAGAAAGCAGTGTGTCCAAGGCCAGAGACCAAATAAGTGGCAATACTGGTATTGGTGATTTTAATACATAAACCACTTCAAAAGATTTAAGTGTGAGAAGGTTTAAATGTGTGTCATTTAAGAAACAAAGCCATTTTTATCTCCTTAAAGATGTTTGTGCATAAATTGCCTCGAGGATTAAAAGGTGCTTAAGTATTAAAGCCCATTTAAAACCTTAAGCTCCTAAAGTGTTTTATGAACATAGACATGATGGGCCACCCTGAGAATGTGGAAATGGACTTTGATTTGATAACAGAGTTAGGTTGTAGAGAGAGAGAGAGCTTGCTTTAAAAATCGACAAAGCCTGTTGCTAAAATAAAAAAAATACAAATAGGGCCGGTGGTTTTGTGATCCTTTGTCAGAAAGTGCTGACAATAGGCTTGGGAAAGCGCCTAGAAAGGGTTCTTTCCTGGCTGATGGTCTCATGGAGATGTCAGTAAGAGTGATGGAAGGGTCATCAGCAGTGCAAGCAGAGCAAAAAGGAGAAGGGTTCGGTTCAGAGATGTTAATTGCCACTGACGACAGCAGTGAAGACCAGCTGCACAAGGACGGCAATGTTTGGGAGAAGGCTACTCCTTACAGGAATCGCTCCAGAAAGAGGGCTTTGGATCTCCACCAGACTGAGGTTCAGGGCCTGATGCCTGAATTAATTTTATGTTCCTGTATATGGCAATGTATTTAGGTTCACTCAGCCTAGCTGACATTGCTATTTCCACCATCTGATCAATAGCGGGGAGCTCAGGGATTCCGTAGCAGCTGAGAGAGTTTCAGCTCTTTGAGATCAGCTTCTACAGGCCTCATATATAAAAGGAATTTGTTGAAACAAAGATCAAAAACAGATAGATACTCTGTTTAAAATCGTAGGAGCTTGCATGCTATATTTCATTTGAAAGAGCTGAGCAAAAGCATAAAGCAAAAGCATAAAATGTTAATATTTTGTCCATTACAGGAAAGCCTACACCCACAAAATCCGTATGTATCTGGAAAGATTGTGTTTTGAACTTGCCTAGTTAGACTTTCCTCTTTTTAATGCTGCACTCAGACACACCTTTGTCTGTGCCTGCTTATTAACTCCCCTAGTCAGAGCACTCTCATCCTTTTTTAATAGCATCGCTTGCAGATAAAACACTTAGTAGAAGTCCCTAGCTATTATAACTAAATAAAGAGCCCATTTCATCTGCATTTTTGAATTAATAAAGGAAAGAGACTACCAACTTTAAACTTACTCTTAAATTTTTTCTAGATCAACTTTTTCCATTAAAATATTAAAACATCCTGAAACAAATCCAGGTTCTGAAAGACATGAACTGCATAATGGATATACTTGTTGCTAAGAGCCTGATGAATGTCTTTCCTCAGTAGATAAATAAATTGCCTGTATGTACCCAAAGCACTGATAAACAAGAGAAATATCCACACTTGAGCAACTTCTAGTAAGCTATTTAAATTGATTTTGGAGGAAGATAACTACCCTTTAGGTTTTCTGAAGTGGCACATTTTGGATAGCTAAACTGATGAAATTTTAGAAGGATTTAAATTAATTCTTTTTGTCATTACCTCTTTGCACAGTCTGTTTCAAGGAGAAAAGAAAAAGAAGACTTTCAAGCTGTTGAAAGATTACTTTCATTTTAAACTGTCATACATTGCTTCCAAAAGGTGGTGTCAAACTCGGCTACGTGTGAAGAATTAAGGAGGCTATGTCAGCTTCAAACTGTCATTGTCTAATAGAAGAGCTTTTTCCTAAGTGAGTCCATAAACTCTCCAGATATGTGTTTACATGTGTGTGGTGTCAGGAAAGCAGTTAGTACTTATGAAAACTTCAGAAAGAAAACTGGTTTTGATTTTTTTCAGGTGACCAAGAAGTATTTAGTCATCCCATGTCACTCCTCCTAGTGCTATTAATCATACAAAATTATTTTGTAGGCTTGTCTGCAGGTAGAACAGACCTCACATATTTATGGGAATGAGCTCGTGGCAGACAGACCCTCATCATCTCAGAAAGGTGCTTAGCTGCTTGACTAACCATTAAGAAGACAATATGGGCCAGTGGAGAGTGTAAAAGACTGAATGACAGGAAATCTATTTACTGGCTTTGTTGCTGATTCACTTTCAGAGAATTTTGACATCAGTTTACAGAAATAAATTTTTATGAGGTAAAATAAGTTATGAACTTAATATGTGCTATCTACTCTATGTGACTTGCTTATATGTGAAAGATATGATGGGAAATGGAGTTAGGATGTCCTATTTCAGCCTATGGTTTTGCATAAAATTCTATTTTAAATTTCTTCTCTAAAATAAATTCTTTAGTAATTTTTCTTGCTTACATGTCTGAGGACTTTGTAGCTCTGCTCCATTTTTAGTGTATATATGTGCATATGCAGTAAAATTGTCAAAGTTCTTCACTAGATTTTGAGATTCCAGTAAGGAATTAGAGATACACAGAGATATGTTTTAATATCTTCCAGGTTGTAAATTATTGAATCTTAACATTCTTGGCTTTTTGCAAAATGAAAACGTGTGAAACCCATGTCTGTAGCCTTAATATTTGCTGGGTTTTGTCTCTATTACACAGTCATTTATCATTTTGATTAGTCTGTATTTTTTGGGCTTTGACATATTTGCCTGCATATTCTTCTCTGTAGCTGTTCTAGACTTACTCCAACAGAAGCAAATGGTAGTAAACTGAAAGTGTAGGTAGACAGATTGCCCAGGAAGGACAAAACTATAGGAATAAGAGAATGACTTTCTAGTGAGTTTTTCCACACATTGTATTCTCTCAAATTTTAGACATGAGAACTGAGAGTATGAACAGTGTATGCATACCACAGAAGAGAATGTACTTAAAATAAAGCCCCTGTCATAGTGCGACACAGGAGGAACAGGTGAATTTTCTGAAAAACGTCTGCTTCAATTAGGGCTGGCAAAACAGTGCGATGTTCTGGGTGGAAAACATTTCTTAACCACAGCAAATTTTTCAGTATGTGTTCAGAATCAGTCAAGAATGATTTTTTTTTTTCTTTTCTGAAGTAGAGGAGGTCAGTGACCCTCATATTTTTACAGTAGAATACTTTGTAGTGCTACAAGCAAAGCATTTATAGCTGGTACTATCTACTTGGTGGCTTCCTTTAGCTAAAGCTAAGGCTAGAGCAAAACCCCAATGAAGTATATTTTGCAGTATCCATACTACTTTTCAAATTAGTTGCTATTATTAACTACTATCAAGTAGTTAAAAAAGAAAAAGAATAGAATTGCTACTAATTATTGCTGTTTGAGTAACCTTTCACGGAGAGGGAAAGGAAAGGGTTTGCAACACAGCTGGATTCTGAGAGACAAGCATGTGTTTTTTGGAAGTGTATTATTGGAGCTGAAAAATATGATTGAAAAAGGAATATTTAGGTGATAACAATATGAAAAAAAGCCTGTTCATTTGCTAGAGAAACTAAATATTCAGTAATCAATCTTGGGAATGATTCCCATGCTCTGCCAGTGAGGAGGTGTGCAAGGAGCTGTGAAGGAGCACAGCCAGAACAGCAGATCTGAACTGGCCGAAGAGAAGTTCCATGCCATGCAATGGTCATTCTCAGTACAGAAGCTAGTTCTCCAGGAGCAGCTGTATTGTGTATCACTTGTTTTTTCTTGGGTTTTATTCCTCTCTCCTTTCTACTACTACTACTATTATTATTATTATTATTACAGAGCCCTTTTAGATCATATTACTGTTCTTGTTGTTATATTTTACTCTATTACAATTATTAAGCTGTTTGTATCTCAACCCACGAGGTTTCCTTTTCTTTTCAGTTCTTGTCCCCATCCATCTGGCAGAAGGAGAAAGAAACTGAGCAGCTCTGGGGTATTTTGTTGCCAGCTGGGGTTAAACCACAACAAACTCAAACACCTTCCAGCAGTGACACACACAAACAGAATAAATTCAAGCAAATCATTGGGAAATATCGAAACTGTTGTATTTGCAGTGATCCTTCACTTTATAAACTTCCAAAAGATTAGTTCACTTTGTGTAGGAAGTTCTTGTTATTCATAAGGGGTGTTCTGTTAGGCACTAGCTACTGCCATAAGACTGGCAAAAAAGTTTGGTCATTAATTTCAATCCAGAGTCATCAATCCTTTAATGAAGTCAGTAAATGCCACTGATGTTTTTAATGATGTAAATTTTAAATGATTGCTGCACATCCCATCACAAATTTAATCTGTTAACAAGCGGATATTTTTCTTATTCTGGATAAACTTGTGTAAAAATCACAGTTTTCAGTCAGCCTGTTCTGTAGCAGGAAGAGTTTATTTGCATAGAACTGAAAAGTTTCAGATTTTGCGATAAAAATATGTAGACACTTGTGCACATTTAGCACAACACTGCAGTTTCATTACTTGTATTTTAAATATTTACTATTAAAATTTTAACTTAGACTGTTTTCCAATTTTCATTTTTGAATTCTTAATTTCTGAATTGTTTGTCAATGTACTTCCTTTTACATTCCCTTCTGTTAATCTTTTGTTGTTCCTTTTCACCCTAGGATACCTACATAGTCCTTCTGGATCAACAGAGATCGTTTTTTACCCAGAAATACTAATTTTTCTTTTTTTTTTTTTTTTTTTTAATTAAATTTTCTTTTGCATCATTGTACTCATCTAAAATTAGTGACTGGACTATTAATGCCTCTTTACAGTTCTCAGGCTGGAGACAATTAATGTATTACCAAACATTCCTGGCAGGAGCTTCTGCAGCTGCAGCCCAGCACAAATTCACAGTGACTTTTTTGCATTCCCAGAATGGAATAAAGCTTCCTTTGTTTTCCTGTGATGTAAAAATGCTTTACAAGTATTAACATGAGAGAGAATTATGCAAAGACATTAAGAATCTGAACTACACCACAGGTCTCATCACCAACCTGCTGGAGGAATCTGATCATATCATAGCCCCATGCAAAAATATTTTACTCATGTGTCAAAAATTATTTGACTCATGGAATGTTGCTAAGCTTAATTAATGTGCTATGAATTTCTGAAATTATAAGTGCTATACAAGAGTTCAGAATTGTTTACAAAAGACTCAGAGCAAGGCAGTAATTTTCAAAACGTTTTCTGAAATTTGATGCTGAAGAATTCAGAATAAATTGTGGCAATCTGTGAGTTTTCAAGCTCAATTTTCCTAAAATATTTTCATCATAGACAATATTTAAAAGTATGAGGTGGCCATAAAGATTCATGGAACTAATCAAGGAGAGAATTTTAACCACTTTAATATATAAGTACCAAAAAATTATTATCCCTTTTGTCATTAGCCCACAGAAGTGCTTTCTAGTTAGACTTCTATCTCACTTCCTCTCTGATGGGATTCAAATGTACAAATTCCCTTCAACTCAATGAACCTGTAGAGATAAAAATTACCTACAGGTTGTTCAGAGCCAAATAATATTAATAAAAATAATAAAATAAC
The DNA here is from genome assembly GCA_013397865.1 of Struthidea cinerea. Lineage (NCBI taxonomy): Eukaryota > Metazoa > Chordata > Aves > Passeriformes > Corcoracidae > Struthidea > Struthidea cinerea. Next base: position 278,749 of record VZTI01005062.1, on the reverse strand, counting down.
AAATTGTTGTTTGTGTTGTTATTATTATTATTAAACTGTCTAATGTAATAGCCATAGTGAGGAATCTGATAGCATCACAGAGGAATTTTTGTATAAGATTTGCAAGCACAGAAAACTGTTACATATTTGTCATGCTTTTTATTTCTTTATTTTCACCTTCTATGCTTTTTGGTTTTGTTGGGGTTTGTTTTGTTTTGTTTTTCTCTTTTATTCCAACTGAAAAATAACATTTTGCTTGACTGTAACTGTTAAAATATTTGTCTATTTTGCCACCATCGTGTGCCACCTGATATGGGAAACCCAAAACATGGGACCTTCTGTTGTGACCAGAAGAATGGCTCCCTCCCTCCCTTTCCATGTTGGGGTGTATTACACACCAACAAGTACAGAAGGTGCATGAATTCAGAATGCTGTTTTCTTCTTCAGATTTAGGTTTAGTTTTTCTCACAGAAGATCTTAAGTGTCCTTTTCTACCTACAGAGCTGGTATTGCTAAATGAAGATGCTTCTGGCCCACACTTGAGGAAAATGCTCTAGTGCATCACTTTACAGTATTGAACAGTTCAGATTATTTCCTCAGGGGTTGACTGTGGTATGTTAAAATTTATATTGTTTTTTCATGCTAAAGGATTAGTGGTCTGATTAGCATAAAATATATATTGGCATGACTGTTAGGGAGACACACAAAATATCAATTTTATCAATAAAAGGGTCAGAACACTTCAGGCGATGCATTCCCTTCTATTTGCCCTCCATGGAACTGTGATATCTATGGACATCTCAGAGACTCACAACTTTAATTTTTGTTTCTGATGCTGAAAAACTTTATCTATTTTCATAAGGGGTGTATTTCAGGAAGCTAATTGCAATAATGAGTTCAGAAATATCCTGTAACAGCTACTGCTCTAGTTGATTTTTTTGAGAGTAGAATTCACATGTGCAAGCTAATTTTGCTGCCATTCAGGTAATTAGCAGATAAAGATTGGTGAATAAATGTGAGAAGATGTCTTCAGACAAAAGAGTCTACAATAACTAATTGACATTATAGATAAAGGAATCATTCTTCTGGGTAAAGAATGTTTTAGAATTCATTCATATCTACCTGCTCCTTCAGTGGTTAATTTTTAGCTGTTGATTTGAAGTCTGAATTTAATAAACCTTTACAGAATGTCTTTCACTCAGATTTTTTAGCAGTCAAGAAAAAACCTCAGTCATCACCTTGTCAGTATCTTATAGTAAACAGGCAATTATAACTGACTTTAAATTTGTCCACGATTTTGATTTTTTTCCTGTCTCAATCTGTCAGAGGCAACTAAATCTACAGAACAGAAAAAAAACCCCAGAAAATTCAAAGTTCAGATTCAGAATTTCACTGAGGGTAATTTCCTTGCCTCAATAGCTTTTGAAAAATATGCTTAGAAGTGGCATAAATACAGAATTTTACTGCATAAATACAGGCTTTTAAAGCTCTGGTCTTTAACTGAAAACTGTAATTTACAGTTACAGATGTAAGGCAACAGGGAAATTTGATCACCTGGTGCTGAGAAGACATCATAGAGGTGTTGGGGAAGAGGCCACAACCTTAGGGGTTTTGCTGGCATTTAATCACCAAACTAGTATTGACTTTCCATTAGAAAAATGAGAAAAATAATCCATGCCCCACATGGGTGACAACCACCTTTAAGACCAATGCTTCATAAAGAATGTTTGCATTGTACAGTTTGAACTACGTCTTACCTGTAATTAGTCTTACAAAGAGAGTGATTCACAATGGAAATTATTCTCCTCTGGTTTTGGACAAGACCCATTTTTAAATGGTCGGAGAGTCCCCTTTCAAACTTAAAATCAGAAACAAACCTGTGCCCCAAAAAAAATCATTTGGTTAGCCCCAAAATGCTAACCTTGAGACCTTGTCACAGTTTCCAGATTCAGAGAAGAATCTGAATGCTTTGCGCGAATTTTGCATTTTGAGTAGATGAATTACAGCTTTTAACAATGGCTTGGATGTGCATAGTAAACATAACCTCTTATGGACAGAGGTCTTTGGTTATCAGGATTCCCGAGAGGAAGCGATGACGATAAAAGAGGAATTTAGAGTACTGATAGAGCAGTTCACTGCACAGATCTCTGAATGTCAACACCGATCAAGCAAAAGATTTCTTGTGCACAGTTCACCACATCCACCAGGAAATAAATGCTGCTTCAATCTAACAATCATACCTTATATTCACTAGACAAATCAGTCAGCTGGAAAGTGTGGCGTGAACAAGGGATAAAGTGAGTACCACATTACAGAGAAAAGGATGGAGAACATTGTATTATTGTAGTACTGAACACTTTGAATACAAATGTAAGAAACAAGAGCTTGTAAACATTTAGTGTAAGTAACAGACATTTCCCTCTGCTACTATTCTCTTCAGTCTACTTACTGGAAATGCTCAAATTATAGTGGAGAAAATACATGTGTGAGAAGAATCAGGTGTTCAACCTTCTGCATTCCAGAATGCCGTGTTGCAGAGAAGTTTCTCCCTAATATGATCTTTCTTGTATTGATAGAACTGAGATTTTCTATGTGCAGTCTTCATGCACAGACTAAAATTCTGATTTGTCATAGAAACACAGAAAGGCTTGGGTTGCACGGAACCTTAAGGTTATCAAGTTCCATGGGCAGAGATGCCACTCACTATATCAGGTTACTCAGGGCACTATCCAACTTTTCTGAGCAAGCTGTGTCAGTGTTTCACCACGCTCTGAAGTAAAGAACTTCTTCCTAACATCTAATCTAAACCTCTCCTCTTTTTAAAACTGTTCTCCCTTGTCCTATCAGTATCTGGCCATATAAAAAGTTGCTCTTCTTCTTTTTAATAAACCCCCTTCATGCTGAACTTCATGAGGTTCTTGTGGGTCAACTCCTCAGGTTTGTTCAGGTCCCTCTGGAGGGCACCCCTTCCTTTTGCTCTGTCAGATTTGAAACTACTTGATTTTTTCTAACTGTGGGAGAAGTACTTTTTCACATTTGTGCTTACAAAAGGTATTTACACCTACACATTCTATATTCTTGTTTATTTGTAGGCTCCATACAGACATGAAATACAAAGTTCGAATATGGGTTCTGTAAAAATCAGCATCACTATATGTGTGTTGAGATACTACAGAAATGAGTGTTATAGGGTACCTACTATGGATGAAGTGTTTTACAAGATTTTAACCCATCAACAGAATCTATGCCAGATGAGCGAGGCATAAGGAAATTTGTAACTGGCATTGATAATCTGTATTTTTCAGCATGTCTTTAGTAAATTATGATGAATAGCTCAATTGGCTACTTAAAATTATATTAGTAGAAGTAATGTGACAAGAGACCGCCACCAATGCTAACTAATTGTCCCTAAGAGTAAGTGTATTGTTGCACAGATTAAAAGTGAAAAGACCACCACCTGAGGCCAGCATCACTCTGAACCAATGACAGGCTTCCTTTAAGTGATGGAAGCAGCCATAAAAAAGTAAACTTGTGTGCAGTAAGTTAAATTAAAGGCCTTAAGACTTGATATCACATATTCAATGGCTTTAGTATTTGAACCTGTGGTAGAAGTTTCCAAGGACAGAGGATATCCATATTCCTTTTCATTTGGATATAGAATGGATTATTCTGATGCTGTTACCTACAGGAGACACAAACAGGCGTTGATTTCCAGCAACGCTCCCTTGAGCTGGCCACTTGCAGGGTAAGGATGTAACAGGTCAGTGTGCAGACACAAACGAGAACAATTAACTTGCATGTCTGCCCACAGCACTCCTGCTTGCAGGGAAGTGCCTCTCAATGCTCTGTAGTTACAGAAGACCTTGTGAAAGGCTGAACCTTTTGCAGTCAGGTTTTCCCCCACTCAGGAAAAGAAGTGACAAGCGTATATATGGCTAATGCCATGCTGAGAAAGAACAATGGCAAAATAATAATGACTGCTCACAGCTGACATGTCCAAGCCTTCGGAGCAGTGTGGAAGCCAGTAATGTTCCTAAGCATGAGTATGGCATGAGCAGAAGTCAGTGTGTTTTTCTGGTGAAAGGAAATTATATCAAAATTGGTTCGTTAAAGTACTGTTCCTAGCCTACTGACATAATCTATTTGTCTAGGTCTTTCTTTCTTTGGGTTTCAGATATTACTTTTAATCCAATCACTGTTTCAGGAAATGAAGCACTGGATTATTCTGATGATGCAGATAGTGAAAAAAACTACTGATGAAAAATTGTCATTAAAATGTAGAACTGATTGGCATATTTAAATGCTGTCCTCTAAGTAGAATTTTTATATCCTTTCAAGGGTAAATTGATATTCCTTTGAGAAATTAGTGTAATTATATCAATTCTCACATAAACTGAGAATATTGCTCAATCCATCTACGACAGCTGCCTTTTACTTCATATTCGGCTGTGACATGGCAGCCTTATAAAATTAGAGGCACTAAGGAACAGTTCCAGAGACAGAACAAGTCACATAATCCCAGTAAGATAAAACAATTTTAGCAGTTTTTTAAGGTCTGACTCAAATTTGTGAAATCAGTACAAATTCTTACATTGATTTTAAGACTTTTAGGAAAGTACTAATCAGAATGCAGGTCTCAGTTAAACAAGGCATTCTTACAATACAGTAAAACAGATATGAAATAATAAGATTACTATACAGAAATGCAAAATTTACAGTAATTTTCGTAAGGAGAAATAAAATGGTGTATGACATGCTGTCCCAACATATCAGCTCCTAAACACAGAAAACAAGAATTTCTAAAGAAAAAAAACCCACAAAACATCACGATTATTTTTATCTTCCCAGTGCTGAGAAATATAAAAACAATAAAAGTCTTCAGAAGCTGTCATACTTGAAAAAGGAACAGAAAAATCCACTGACATGCCTTTCCTATGTTCCACATATAACCCAATCAAACTGAATTTTGTGCAATTTATGCTCTCTTCCTTTTCAATGTAAAGATAAGGAAGAGGTGGGATGGCAACCTGAGACAGAAAGTAGTGGGAAGGTGCTAAAACAGAAAAAAAAGAGGAGAGAGAAGAAAGCCGAGGACCTCACATTTCTTATAGAAATAGATGAACAAGAAGCAGTGAACACTTAAAGTAAGATGAAGATAGTCTGGGTGAAATTCTGATTTTAAAGAAGAAATATATAATTCTTTGACTTTCAGTTGAAAACAGGATCAATAATTTGTAGTCGGGAGCTTATTAAATTAATTAATTCAAGTTGTTTAGGAGTTTATTATGACATGCAGAGAACTACAATCTGTATGGAATAAACCAGTATGAGCCAAGCACCTTCAGTTAGCTTATGACAAATGCATTATTAGAGGCAAAAAAGTATAAAATAAAAGACAAATTTGTAGCTTCATAGTGGAATTAATAGAAGGTAGTGAAGTCGTCTGAGGCTATGGGTTACACAGCTACAGAAAGAGTAATGGCTTTTTGCATTTAAATTTTACTTGATTTGATTTCTGTGCTCTAAATGTAATCCTTAGCTGAGCTTATAGTATAGGTTCAATATTTATCCAAGGATTTTGGCACTTATGCAAAGGAAACTTTCAGTTGTGTGGACTTATTTTATGGACTGTGCAGAGAGATTTAGATTGGTGAGAAAGTAATTTCTGCTGGGATATGACACATAATGCATCATATATATATTCATTGCTACAGGACTGAAAGGATCTCCTGAATAAATTTCTAGGTCATCCTGTTACTTTTACAGGCTTTGAAATAGGCTTAATATAACTAAAACCATGTCTGAAAGACATTTGTCAAACCCGTCTTTTAAAATCTCTGCAAGGTGTGGGTTGCAGTGTTTTGACATGTTACAACATTAGCATAACAGCATGTGTCAGAAATGCTTGCTCTCAATTCTCATCTAAATTGCACTTTTTATAAATTAAATCAACTTCCACTTGTTAAATCCCAGTTTGAAAACAACTGATTTCTGTCTGCTTTGTTACAAAGCTTTTAACATGCATTGGAGAATGCATATTAGAAGGATGTGAAGCATAGACCAGCTCCCATGGAAGGATAAAGTGAGTTGCTTAGAAGTAAATAATCAGGAAGAGAAAAAAGCCCTCAGAGTTGTGAATGATTTGGAGCAGGTGCTCTGACACTGGGAAATGGTCTTTCTGGAGATCAGAGGAAGACTTGGTGTCCTCCAGAAAAGCACAGCCTGATGCCTTTCACATTCTCATGGGCTGGAGGCAGTTGCTCTCTGAAAGTCAAGCCTGCTCTAAAATAAATCCATTTTGTGGACTAACCAAGAATAAACACCTTAATTTATTGTCAGAAATAGTCTGCTTTACTTTATAGTTGAGATATTTTCAGCTGATCCTTCAAGAAAACTGAATGACTTGTACTGAGAAATAATAGCAAGGATATTTGACACTTTTAGCCAGCAAAGTGGAAATCACATAGAAGTTGTATCTGCACATATTCCTTCGGTTCCAAACGGTTTCCAAAGGATCAGTTGAAACCTTATTCTTCTAAAACCTGTAAAAACTTGTGTTGTAATTAGTTCTAACATTCCTAGAATCAGCAATAAGTAAGATCTGTCCATAATGAGTAGACAATCAGGTACAAATTTAATCACCTTGAAATGCATGGGATGTTTTATCTGCAGAAAGGGTTCCAGGAAAATATTATATTAGAATTGAAAAGATAAATAGCTACTTAGGAAATTCTGAAATGGCCACATTTTGTAAATTTGCTCTAGAGATGGATATATAAGCTCTTCTACAGCATCTTATATGATCACACCTGCTGATATACATGCCTGAATCAGAAAATAAAATTCTTGGTGTTTGAATGTTGGGCTAAAGCTGTCTCTATACAAAGACAGAATCACAATCTGTATCATTTATCAATTGTTTTAATTGCATCTCTATCTGATTTGTTTAAACCCATGACTTACCCAGAAATCTTGCAGTAAAGATAATCTTTCTTTTATCTCTACAAAGCTAATTAGGACACAATCTCACTGCACCTTAAAAGTACCTTCATTATCTCAAGTCAATTAGTGGTTGATTTATCAATTACTTTTGTCACTGATGGTTCCAGAAACATTCTGCATTGCAATGTGGCTCAATTTAATTACATCAGATTCTGTCAGTACATGTTTTAAGGCACTCAGTGTCTCTGGTGGTTAATAGCCATAAATGTATATGCAGGTTAAAATTGTGAAATATAAATGAATGTTTTCAAACCTTATAATGGCAAAGCAGAGGAGTATAATGAAGTACACATTCTGATACAACATAGCTGTGTTTCAACTCTCACTTTGCACTTTGATGTCTTTCACTTTTCTGTTACTCAGTAGTGGTGTATATTGCTGGGTACAAAACTTCTAAGGAATGTGCATAACTAGAAAACTAAATTTTTGGAAAAAAAAAGAAAAATTGCAGTATCATAATGCTAAATTGTAGTAAACACTAAAAGGAAAATCCTTTTGTTGCATATAACATTTACTGACATTATACATCCCTTTGATTAAAGAAAAATTGTGCTTAGTTAAATTTCAGGAAGCCTCATTATTTATGAGAACATTGCTTTTCATTTCAATTCTTTAGAGGTTTTTTGTTCTTTTGTTTTAGTTTTGGTTCTGTTTTTTCTTTTTTTTTTTTTTTTCCTCCCTGAAACATGAGCTCTGCAACATGCAAAACTGAATTAGCTCACAGTTAATTTCAGAAGAACCCAGTGAGGTCCCATTAGATGCTCAAACCTGGCCTTGTTCTATGATCATTCTATTAGACTTCTCAAAGCAAGCTGTGGTGGAAGGCCAACCCTTTTGAGCCAATGTCTGCATGTGTTGTTCTAGCCTTAGAGATTACTGCTATCGAGCTCCTGGTGAGTCTGCTCAGCGGTTTCACACCTGGATTTTAAGAAGCTGCAGAAGCGTTTCAGAGGCTCATCTCAGCAGTGGATATTCAGAACTTTCTCAAGGGGTGATCTTCCCTTGTCTGAGTTACAAATTGTATTCACAGCTTTTAAATTAATGTTTTCTTAAATATTTTATGCATAGGCTCCAAGAAAAAGTCACATTTTTAGCAATTCTTCATGAGGGAACATTGCATTAATTTCTTTTTTTTGGATGGATGATGTTTATGCTGGAATATGCTATCTAGACTTCTGGTATTTTACACTTCACAGCTAAAGCCCAGATGTGATACTAATTAATCTCTTATTATTAAGGCGTCCTGACACAGGGCTGGTGATTGGGACATAAGAGGCAAATTTGATACCAGCTCAGCTCCGATCTTATAGGAAGTCAGATGATTTCTCATCGCTTCATCGGCAGCTCGGCACTTCCGTACGGTTCTTTTACAAGCTAATCCATTTTCTTGTGAGGAACTGAGTCCTCTACATGGCTTTTAATCATAAAAAGAATTAAGTCAGGTAGGAGGGGAAAAAATGGAGAAAGTGGAGGCAAGAAATCCATCTTGCTCTCCACAGCCTTCTGCTGTTAATATGTTTCCATAAACTGATTAATCATAAATTATTAATGTCAGCCCCACTGAGATAAAATGTATCTTCTTTATTGAAATCTGTCTCCCAGGCATTCTGCCAGTGGTTTTGACTGATAAGGCAATAGTGCCTCTATTTGCATAATCATGCTGGTACCTGGCTGCATAGTTAACTTACTGTAGTGTTGACACAATGTCATACGATATATTTGTCCCTGGCATAATCTTGATGGACCACAAAGAGTACTTCTGGATGAGAAAATTATAAATAACTCAGAGTTTTCAGTTACAATTTTGTTGTTGTTGTTGTTGTTAATGCATAATTTTCATGCTATGCCACCTAGAAGAAATAACATTCATTTTAGTGTGCATGAAAGTCACACAACGTGTTATGCTTGGAAAGTAGCCACAGAGTAGAGTAAGCACAGAAAATCAGACTTACCTGGTTTTATCACATTAGGGTATTACTGCTTTTAACTTTTTTTTTTTTGGAACTGTTTTCACAGATACAAGCACTATAGTAACTCTGCTTGAATTCTTACCAGCACTGAATCATTATTATTTTACTTCTGTCTGAAGACAGTTACTTCATTTGCCTAAGTTTTCACATAAAAGAAGATGTTCTGACAGTAGCCACTGAAGATAGATCCTTTATATTGCTCATGTGGACAGGCTGTCTTGCAGCAGAAACAGATTCTTAAAAATGAAACTGTATAGCCAGTCAGAACTAAGTAATATTTTTGGCCAGAAAGTGAGATTTTAATGAAAATCTCAAAAAACCTATTAGGTCGTAGAAGTAGCGACAAGAAAGCTTGAAAATGTAAAGAATGACTCAGAATCAGTGTATTTTTTGGCATAAGCATTTTGAGTTTTTTATCTTTAGTAGTGCTTTTTCTCCAGAAAGATCATCACTAGCAGTGATACATGAAATACTCTGGATCTATAGCCCCTGTCTCCAAGTCTATTGGAGAGTTATGAAGACCACATTTAATTGAGTAGCCCAAATATTCTAGAAAAGTGGAGAGAAAGGGTACAAGATTTGAAATTCTTCTGCTACTGTTCAAAACACTTTCAAAAAGCGGCTCTCAGACACTCTAACACTAAATGGCAGCAAGAAACAGTTGGGTCTGCACCATTTTTGTCTCTTTCCAGGCCATTATTTTTTACTGAGAAGACATGCTATTTGGGGATCATTTATAAATAAATAATTTATGGCTTCAAAAAGGCAGAGTTACTAATGGGTATTAGTCTTTCTGTGAAAAATTAAAAGCAGCTTAACACACACGCAGAGAAAGAATTGTTCATATGTTATTTACTCTGGTAAATTAATTTAATTTATGAACATGCAACTCATCTGAAGAAACATGCTGGGCTGCTATAAATTACATCAACATTTTGTTGCTGTGACTGTTAAAGATTACATACAGAGGCCATATTTTTCCCCCTAGTAACTGTTTAAATGCATATTAGTTCTTTCTCTCTTTTGTGGTAGCAATAATGAGGCAGGAGTTCAGCTACTGAAAGGCTGAAGAGGAAAAGTGAATGATTTTAAACAAGTATGGCTTACTACATACTTTATAAATTTTTCTTCAGTCTTTGCACTTTAAATGTATATGTATAAATCTTTTTCTGCATTCCACTTTTTATATATTCTGCATATATATATGTGTGTGTGTGAAAAATTCTTTATTTATAATATTTTATTTAAATATACATTATTATTTCAATCTCAGGTGCTCAGAAAGTACCAGCTGTTCATACCCCTTGGGGCTTTAAAAGAATTCATATGTGATATCTTGTCTTTTCAGTGTGTAGCTAGCAAGTCACATTCTTTCTCGTTTTGAGAGATTATTTTTTAATATACAGGAAGGGTGACTGAAATTGGCAATGTGGCATCATTTGGGCTGAGGGTTTTTACAGACCAAATACAAATAGGTAAGGAACTAAATGTTTTTCTTACGCTTCATGTCTAGAAAGACTTCTTGTGTGTCAATCGGCCACTATAAAGCTAAGTAGGCAAAATTGTTCTTTGTGGGTACTTGTTTGGTTTTCTACAGAGACTTCTACCAAAATCCCAGTTGGAGTCATGATATACATCTCTGTCTACTAGAAAGTGCTGACACTGGCTTTATTTCTGCAAGGGTTTTGCAGATTTAAAAAGCCATTATCAATTTGTGATACTTAGTGTTCATTGTGGTAGAGAGAAAGGGTAAAATAGAAAAGAATTTGAATTAAGTTACCAGTTTAAGAACACCTTCAGTGAAATTGATAGTCTTAAATATTAGATTTGAATAAATTACATTCCTGTCTTTTTATTGTTTGGAGAGATTATGGCAATTTCCATTTTTTTGCAGCAATGTACAGGGAAATGTAGACTTCTCTGCATTTCCAGAAGTGCTTTCAGTTAATAGAGCTGGATAACTTTGCACCTAATTCAGCCTAAATCCAGCTGAATTTGAATCCCACTTAACAAACCAGGACCTGCCAATACCTAAGCCTGAAGAACCTGTGTGAAAGACGTATGGTTTGAGCATAGCCAATACATGTAGCCAGAACTAATCAGCAGGAAGCATTCCAGCTTTACATGGAGGTCACAGCAGCACCTCCTTAACCAACTATGCAAGATGCTCAGGAAATGGGAAGCCTTTGGATTGAGTGTCTTTTTCAGCCTGACGAAACACACTCCATACCTTCAGCACTTAAGAAGTATGTCCTAACCACCACCCTGGAGCTAACCATGTGGTGAGAGTACTGTCTGCCCTTCTGCTTTAAGCACATCCTTGCACGGCTCTAATGGATCGGTACACAAGACCAGAAACAGTGTGAATTCTAACACACGTTCATCTGGTTTTAAAGGTCATTGATTACTTGTGCGTAGTTTCATGTAGCTGTTCTATGATCATATGTGTCATATAATAGACAGAAAATGTAGCTTCAAACCCACTTTTCTGTGACTGTGTGCTCTACTGCAAGTAACACAAAGCACCGTTACTTTATTTATGCTGCACAGCATCTTTTGAGAAACTAATGACAGTTCATAGGAAGTTAATGTCTTTTTTATTTTTTTGTTTAAAAATAGTTTTATTACCAACAGTTTCGATTTGTAAATGATGAAACTTTAGGAAATAACATGAGTGTCAAAATCTGTTAAACAGACATTCCTGATACTTCTCAATTTAGTGAAACGCTGGGACAATGCCAAATATACTATGTGAACATGTTTTGAGTTAAGAGTTAAAATTGAAGGTTAGAGCCCTTAAGGAATGCTTCCTAGAAAGAACTAAATCCCCCTAAAACATTTATTCTTACCACAGTTTACAAAATGACAACAGAAATGGTATACTGATGGAAAACTTTCCTTTAGGACATTTGGGTGTTTGATGGGAAATGAGATGTCACTTCTTTACCAGTTCAAATGCAGAGGTAAGATAGCAGGGTGATAGGGTCATCAGAGAATGGACCACAAAATTACAAGCTGAGAGATTATATGATACAGAGGTTTGGTTTATTCTACTTGCCAGTCTTGTTACAGCTGCATTTCAAAAATAGATTCACATGTTGCTATTTTCTGTACTTGTAGCAATTTCTCATCCCCAGACTTAGCCAGCAAGTAGGTGGGAATAACAAACATTTAAAGAAATGGAATAGGTCATTGTGCTTGACATTACTGCTGTTTAAATGAAATTCTCAGAAAGGTGCACTAAGGCAGTAATAGGTTATATTTTCTACCCTCTATTGCAGTCTGCCAGTGGTGGCTCAAGCTAAAACCTAGAAATGAGAAAGCCTGTGTACTACTCCCAACTCTGCTGTGGAGCATGACACCAAGCAAATCATGATCATTTCAGCCATGTACTTCAGCTTCAATAACTGTCGAAAATAAGATTTCAATTCTGCTTAAACAGAATCTGAATAATGATCAGACCATCACAGAAACTAAAAATGGGAAAGGCTTGTTCGTTTATTAGTCCATACCCAAAAACTGTAGAAAAGAACTTGGGAAATGGTCTTTAAAAAAGAAGATGAAGCAAGCAGAAGATCTTAAAGTCAAAACTACTGATAATAAAATCCTTACTTTCAGCAAATGAACTATTTAAGCAACAGAAAAATGTTAATTTTAAACAGAATTTTGATAAAGAGTCTCAAATTTTGTTTGAACACTGAAAAATTATGAGCTAAACATGTATTCCTCAGAAACAAAAGATAAAAATGAACTATTATATTCAAATACGGTCATACTATCTACAAAAATAGATGCTGCAGAAGTTACCAGATACCTTGGAAAAAAAAAAACTGCTGAGCCCGGTAATATAGAAATATTTACATGTGAGGAATAAAACCAGACACTTATCTTTGTTCCTTTAATATAAGAAACCAGCACTTGTCAGTAGTGCTTTTTAAATAGTAGAGGATATTGAAATAGAGAAAAATATGCTCTGCATATCCATTCTGTATGGGTTGTTGATAGTGGTTAAAACAGATATAGATATAAAGAAGGTAATATTAGTCTAAAAGGAACTGTGAAATATCGACATTTCAAAAAAGTAAAGAATTTTACCCATTGCTTTTTATCACTGAGTTCCTTGAACCTTCTTGCAAATCAGGTACTATTATATATATATGCAGAACCATAGAATAGTGTGGGTCGGAAGGGACCTTAAAGGCCAGTTAGTTCCACAGGCAGGGTTGTCACCTGGTCAGGTCCCAGGGCCCCATCCAACCTGGCCTTCAACACTACCAGGGATGGGGCATTCACCACTTCTCCGGGCAACTGCTTCAGTGCCTCATCACCTCCGGAGTAAAGAATTTCTTCCTGATATCTAACCAAAATCTCTCCTCTTTTAGTTTGAAATCCTTCCCCTCGTACTATCACTTATCTGCCTGTGTTAAAGGTCACTCTTCTCTTTTTTATATGTGCCCTTTAAGGACTGGCATGCTGCAGTGAGATTCCCCAGTCTTCTCTTCTCTTCTCCATGCTGAATAACTCCAGCTCCCTTGGCCTGTCTTTATAGGAAAAATGCTCCATCCTCCTGGTCATTTTTGTGTCCCATAATTTTATAGGATCAAAAAAATTATAGATTAAAAATATATGCTATTACCTATTGGATTTGGGCTTCAATAAAAGGAACAATGGAATTACTCAGAACATAAGTAGCTAAATAGTAGTTAAACAGTAGTACTTGTTAAATAAGTAGTTAAAGGTCATAGAAGTGTGAGGGCTGATGGGAATGTATAAAGTTATTCAATAGGATAAACCAAAACCACAACATACTCCTATGCCATTAAAACTTCATGGAGGATTTTAAACTGATAAAAAGCACTTTCATCAAATATGAAATGTTCACTTTAAACACTATAAATGCAATATTTGAGCAATAATTTTGTCATAACTTGAATCTATGGCATCCCTTTAAAAGGATCCCAATGCATATAATTAGTCTATTTTTCACCCTAGTTTTTTTAAAAAAAATCAGAACACAAAACAAAAAATATCCAAATAAGCTGCACAAAAATGTAACATAAAAAGCGGATGTCTATTCATGTCATAATTAGTTTGCATTTCACTTTTAATGGGTACACTGAGCAACACCACATAATCTACCAAATTGATTACAAAATGACCCTCAGTGTACTTGTTCCTTTTTAGAAGGCTATTTTCAAAGTCATAGTGAAAAGAGATGGGTTGCATTTACATATGATAAAATAAGGCATGGGCAGGGTGTATGCTGGGTCTAGTACCACATAATGCATAAGAATGAGATAGAATAATACAAACATTAAAATGTTCTTCATGTTCTCCTTTGTGTGCTTTGACTACGGTCAAGCAGATATTTAGGCATTAAAATCCCATTATGAGAAGAGAATTCAGAGTTTCAGCCATCACTTTAAACAAATCAGTAAAATATGACTAGGCTTAATGGCTGTGAGGAACTTTTTTGAGTTACATAAGAATTTTATGAGACATGCTGCCACTGCAGGAAGGGCAATGTTAGGGTCAGATGGCGACAAGATAAGTGTGCAGTAGCAGATCATGCATCGCAGCATCCAACTCAACAAGTTATAAACTTGGCTTCCATGTTAGAGAAAAAAAGACACTGATGCATGTATTCCTTCAAACCACAGGTTACCTGTTGCTTCTATCGCTCTTATGAATCAAAATTCATGGGACAAGATCCCTAATGAAATGCACTTTGGGTATACACGTTGTTCTTATTGATGTGTCCTGACTGTCGCTTATACCTGAGGAAGATTTTCCAGCATCTTTGGATTTTGCTTTTCCTCTGAGTTCTAACACATTTCGCAAACTAAAGCGACAGCTGCATTAAACTTGAGAAGGAACAGTACATTTCAAATAAATATTTTACTTACAACAATGTCTGAATTAAAAATTAAAACCCACTGTTAATATGGTCCTATTTGGAGCAGGATTATTTTCAAGACAGAAGAGCTGACATTTAATTTTTGGTTTCCCTTAATACTGAGTGTACAGGTCTTGATGGTACTGGTGCATTTTCCTAATGTGGCAGTGGGGACGCAAAGCCCTCAGTCTCTAAGAAGTTTCTCCCAGTCTTTAGTAAAACAAGGAGATGGTAGAACTACTGTACAGTTATTTGGTCTTCAAAGCCAAAAAATTGCAACCAAAGAAAAGAACCTGAACTAAAAAGGGAAGCGATGTCTGTAATTCTATTCCATATTCTGTTAAACGGAGTTTGTTAAAGATGGCACCAACGAGAAGAGTTAATTTTTTCTATTAAATATCAATATTTGTATAAACAACAGATGTATAGGGGCACAGGCCTGATTTCATAATTAACTTTTGCATAGGAAAATCTCCCCTAGATGCTAGTATGCCACAGGATGGACAGTAATCTCTTTTGATCAGGAGTTTCTCTCCAAATGAAGAGTCTTTTTCTTCAGATATTTTAAGGGACTGATTTGAAACATCTTGCAACCCACCTAACAGAAACATCAGGACTGCTCTTGCTGCCTGATATGTAACATAGTATCATGCACAGCGCCCAGAAAGCTCTTAATTTCAATCAATATATTTTTCCCAGAGATTATTTCAAGAAAATTCTTTTCCAGTTTATTACCTACAAGGAAACGTTGACACCCAATCACAGTAACCTGCATGTTTGACTAAAAATAAATCACACAAATAGCATACTTTTTATGTACTCCCTTATCCCTGCTTGGGCTGCAAAGCCTAATTGTTATCCATGTACACCTAATAATTAAGTAAAGGCTTCTGCTGTGATTGCGTAAATCTCTTCTTTTCAAGTTTGGTAACTTTTCAGTAATCTACAGGAAGCTGTATATGCAATTATGCATACATATATGTGTCAGAAAGTTCCGCCTTTAAGCTATGGTGACCCCCTTTATGCACACTGGTATTCATATAGCACATTGCAGCTGTGTTGTTAGAAGACAGCACACAGGAGTAAATGTATGTCAGCAGTGAAAAATATCTTCTGTCACATTCAGTGATGAAAATTAATAAAGTTTTACTTACTTCTCAAATTTTCACTTTAAATTACCAGATAAATTAGATTACAGATTAATATTCAACATTCTACTGCTACACTGAAAAAGAGTAGAGACAATTGTTTACTTAATGCTATTCAATATTGAAACCCTGAAGTTTCTTTCAATATTACTGCAATTGATATTACTGTAATCAGTTGTACTGCTTGCATTATCGCAAAGATTTTTGTCTTGTGCCTTTGTGGAGGAAAGCAGAATTTAGCAGTCTTCCTGAAGAGGCTTACAAGAAAGCTGGAGAGGGATTTTTACAAGGGCATGTCATGATAGGAAAAGGGGGAATGGCTTTAAACTGAAAAAGGGCAGGTTTTAAGGAGGTATTAGAAAGAAATTCCTTACTGTGAGGCTGGTGAGGCACCAGCACAGATTGCCCAGAGAAGCTGTGGATGCCCCATGCCTGGAAGCACTCGAGGCCAGGCTGTGGTATTGAACTTTGAGAAGCTGGTCTAGTGGTGGCATCCTGCCCATGGGCAGGGGGATTGGAATTAGATAATGTTTAAGATACCTTCCAAACCAACCTATCAATAGGTCTAGGTTTTGAGGACATAAAATATGCTCTTCTCCCATCAATTCTATATGAGTGCTTTTTGAAATGTAAAGGATTAGTATATTTTCTGAGATAGTGTAATTAGCAGGAGTAACATACTGAACATGTATAAAATGAATGATCAAGAACTTTCAATATTTGAGTAAAATTACCTCAAAAAAAAATATAGGGAAAGTGCTAAAAAAATATAAAAACCCAGCAGATCATGATAGAGAATATGACAGAAGAAGAAGAAGAGCAGAGATACGTGGGTACTCTGATAAAAATTGTTTACTCAACATAGAGGAAGGTGGATTGGATAACACATATAATAATTTTTCTCAATTATAGTGTAGTGATGGGAAGAACAACAGGACTAGCTGTGTTCAGTGCTACGCACTCTGTGTACTGGTCACAGTGAAGGCAGATGGGGTTAGATAGATTGTGCTGTCCTGGGTGCTGACAGCTGAAGACAACACATTTTGGTTGCACTACTGCTTCAGCAGTGCTGTGTGTGAAGTTGGTGATATGCTGTTTTAGCAACCCAGGATTAATATTTGCTTGGGACGGGTTCAGTTTCATTTCTTTGCAGTAAAGCACACAGAAATTTTAAAGTTCTCTGGTACTTTATGGTGTTAGTAAAGCTACTTCCCTATCAGCCCTCTCACTGTGCTCTCCTTCTCCATCTTTTCACACCTAACATCCTCTATATTTTATTGAAGGTGATGTATTTCTGATGTAGCATATACCAATTTCTACAAAATTCCTTTACCTCAAAAGAGTTTCAGTTTGATCTACTCACTAATATGAGGCACAGCAACTTCCTTGGAGAAAACTACCTTTTTGTTAAAAACCCAAAAATCCTAAACCCCTGCAATGCTGCTTGTTAAAGATGAAGTTTGGGGTTTTTGTCTATTGTTCTCAGAGCTGTTGCAGAACATCTAGACTTCTAAAAAACTTCTTTATGGGATTTCACTTGGTGCAATAAAATTATGTTTGAAGGATATTTTGGGAAAAATTGTTTCTTTCTTGGACTCTTTTCCATTATTCTTCTTGAGGTTTATACACTACTGAGGAAGGACTCTTTCATCTACAGAGGCACTACTTGTCCTTAACTTACCTCAGAAGTAAAATAGTGATTTTAGAACATCTATTTCCTCCTGACATTTTCAAGAGAGATTTCTTATTTCTAATGGTTTGTATATTTGACTAAAAATGAAAAGGGTCTTTATTAGTGACATGTAACAATTCTATTTTAATAGCTCCTGCATATGTCACTTTGAGGATTAAAAGTTTTCATGCATACATTCTATCTGAACTTCATCAGAAATAGCAAAAAGGAAAAAAAAGTTAAACTCTTGGAAAGCACTGATATCCATTAATAAGCTGAGTGAAAACCGATGCATTTCTAGTTTAGTTAAATCTCTATAGAAGATTTACTTGGTTATATTTATACGTACAGCAAATGGAAAATGAGAATTAACAAGCTGAAAATGGGTTTTCAGGACATAAAAATAATTTTCAAAATGATTTGTTGTTATTTAATCCAGAGCAAGCAAGTATTACTGAAGGAGATATAAAGATTTGGCAGAGAAGAACCCGGGAACTGCTTTTCTTTTGATCTTAAAATTAAAGTTATGTGAAGAGCAGCCTGTGACTTTATTTTCTTAAAAATTACTTACTTCCAAGGTACTTTTAAATATGGATAGGAACCAATTGAAGGAAAATTCAGATTATGGAATGGTTAGGTGGCAATCTTATTTTTAGATATGTTTTTATTCCACATTTTTAAAGCCTGCTTGCATTCTAAAGACCGAGAATATGGTGTTAGAAAGAAAAGAGCAAGAAGGGTATTCAGAAGTTTAATCTTCTAAAGATTCTCTTTGCTTAGATTCCATTTTTATTTCAGCTCATTCTTTGTTAAGGTACTCTTTCTAAACCTTTCTTAGTCCCTGGTCTATTTACTGGTTGGGGGTATGAAAGACAGAATGAAGAGAGATCTATTCTGATGACTTTAAAGGTGTTTTAGAAACAGATTTTTCACACAAATCTTTCCTGATCTGACACAGTTACTATGTAAAGCTATTTAATACATAAAAGAATTGTTCCTCTGTAATGTTCTTTGTGTGTAACAAAACATCAAATCATATGTTGCTCCAATAGGTAAATCAAAAATGCTGAATTTCAGCTTTTTCCAGTTCTAGTGGAATGAACAAAGGACAGGGGTGTTAAGGAATCCCATCCAAATTTTTTTAAGTGTGATGTATAGAGTGCAAATTCTCTAAGCAGAAAAACATATATATTGAACAAATTAGGTACAAAATACATATTCAAACAACTTTGAATTGGATTTTTTGTATAGCAGCTGAGAAACTGATCTGAGTCTGAATGCAGCAGCTGTTTGTGAGCTAGTTGGTTCTTTTCTCTTTTTTTAATGTTGTTCTTGGATTTACATTCTTAGGTTTTTTAAATCTTATACTGCCCATTTCATCTGATCAATACTAAAGCTACATCTGAGATGCATGCTGATTAAAAAAGTAATCAGAGTGAAGAGACATTGTAATGAATGGCCAGTTCCAGGGATTCTCAACTTTTTAAATGAAGTATTTACTTTATTTTTTCAACTATGCAGTGCTCCTACATTGGCTTTAATTTAAAACAGAACAGTCTAGCTGATTTTGGCTTCCTTTTGCTACCAATATTCTTAATTTTCTCTTTATTTGCTTTTTTCTTTCTTGTGCACATAAAAATATTCCTTTTCTTTGAAGATCAGCAATCAATGTCTCATGGAACATAGTCTGAGAAACACTGCTCTGGTCGTACTAACCAGAGAGAGTATCTTGCTGACACTTACAAGAGAACCACAAGAGCAGTTCTGTAATCCCCATAAGTACAAGAACTTCAGTTAACAACTCAGGAAAGACTCCTAAAAGAATGTAAGTACTCTAAAGTGCTAAGTTTCTTTTGAGGATGAGGGTGTACTCATCTACTAATTTTCAGATGCTTCTCTAAAGAGTTTTCTTGCATTCTAAATATTTTATTGTCACATACCTATTAAATGGTAAAACCCTAAAAGTTCAGCCTGGACATAACCTGCAACTGCCAAAATGAAGAGAAAAGACAGTAAGAGTGGAGCACCTCCTTCTCAGCTGTTTAGTAACACCTCAGTATAAAGAAGCGTATCAAGAAGCCCAGTGATTTTGGACAATCTGCAGCAAATGGAAATGCAGATGAGAGTGGGAAAGTAATCTCTCAGCCACAATACACAGGCTTTGAAGGAAGTCACTAGGAGTATTATTACTTTGGGAATTTTGAGATCTATCTTATTTACTATGGACTTTTAGGACTATAATGTATGGCTTACAAACTAGGTGCAGACACAATAAAGACACACAAAACACTACAGAAAAATCTGCAAAAAAAAAGAGGCCCATTTTGGTGAGGGAAAATTTTACACTCAATGATAAGATTTTTGGCTTCGATGTTCAATAAATATTTTACATGAATTATCATACAAACACCCCTTGATCAGACAAGGAAATAGCTAGTAACTTTTCATCCCTAGAAGAGCTTTTTTACATTTGCAGGTGTCCTTATTCCAGAAAAAGCTTGTTCACTGACACTCTTTGCGAGCATGTAGTGAATGAAAGCTGAACAGAAGCTGCAAGTCCTAGCTTCTTACATACACACACTCAAATATACCGCAAAAAACCCCCTGAAAATGTAGATTTGTTTACTTCTAATAGCCCATCTAATCCTAAGTTATCCTCATGCTATACTTTTATTGAAATGCCAAAACAAACTTTAATTTCTTTTTTTCTACCATTTCTGGACTGATTTGTTAGGCAGTTATCTTGCAGTTCTGTACCTTGGGATTTGGGGGGCACTGCAATGGGGTGAATACCGAACCTACATTTAAAAACCTGGTGTAAAGGTAATTAAAAAAAAAAAGAAAACCAAAAGCGCTTAAAATAACATTAATACTCTACTGACTGGTATTTTGCATCTCCTTTTTCTAGACATCAAATCTTCTTTCTCATCTATATAATCCCAACAGTTCACAGGGATTTTAAGGTAGAAGCACAATTAGTAACAGCAGGGAGTTAATTAAGATTAAAAGTTACAGTGGAGATTTAGATTTATGAATGACAAACAAAGTAAGCACAATTCTAAAGAAACTTTAGTCAAAAACTGGGTTTTCCCTCCCTTGGTCAGGTTCCTTCTTGCCCCTCACTGGTTCATGGAGGAGAAACTTTTGTTACTGATGGCAGAACAGGTTCTGCACAGCTTGTTGGAAACAAAAATCCACAGTGCACTATATACACACAACCCACAATCTGTTGCACTACTTTTCACTCATATATTAATATGTTCCACCTTTCAAATCATGGGGTAAGGGAGAAGCTTTTCACATTTTATTTATTCATTATCTCTCTAAATGGGGTCACAAATCTTTCCTTTAGGAATTTGATTCTTAAAAGGATGCTTTTTCTATCTATATGATAGATTTAGAACAACGGGAGCATGAATTTGATTAGGGATTTTTGAAACCTCTTACAAAGATAATAAAAATAAACATTGAAATCTTCACATCCATGGTTAAAAGGGCAGAAGGGTCATTACCCATTCTGAAGCCAGAAATACTCTGGACTAGAGAAAGCAGTTTAAAAAAAATTATACAGCTAAAACTGATAAGGAAAGAAAATGCTGAAATTAAAAAATAGGCATCATTCTACCTGAAGCATCATTAACTGTAAGTTCCCATTAACTAATTGTTTTTGAACACCCTGAAAATCTTTAACAAAAAGCTTAGCCATAGAGATCTAACTTTTCCTAGTGTGAGTGGTAGAAAGCTAGAGGAAGTACTCATCCACCTAGAAAGGAAAGGTTGCCAGCACTATAGGAAAAACAAAACCCCAAGGGAAACAAATATCAAAAGCAGAAGTTATCCTGATCTTTAAAGGGCCTTTACTTTGAACATACTGAGATCATTAAGTTGTCCCCAAAATATCTGAAAAAATATCATGCAGAAATGCCTTTTTCAAGGAAAATATTCTTAGGGAAATAAGATGACCTGATCTCCCTCTCAACAAGTTTACCTTGTCTTAGCTCAGCACATTAAAGCTTTTATGAACTTGTTAAAGATGCAGTGAACCATCCAGGGTTCTCATTTAGGATGTATTTAAAAAAACTCTATAGAAAAGATTACGTCTATCTTGTCTTTTTAAACGACTTAACTTAGATTGAGACGCTCTATCAGTAGATAAGCCTTTGAAAGCCCAGAAAAATCACCATTTTAGATCAGAATTTAATCAGGGACTTATGGTTTTCTTAATTTCTTCTTCAGAGACAATACCTTACTGCATCTGTCATAACGGAAGCTTTGCTGTACACATTTTCTTATAATCCAAATAAATTTATAGAATAATTGTAGAAATTTTTGTTTGTTTGTTTGTTTTGGGGTTTGTTTCCAATAGGTGGCATAGCACACAGAGTAATGTCTTCTAATATTTTAACATTTTACAATGTAGATTTTAGGAATCAAAAATAGCCACCTAGAGGGTCTTATTTTTCTTCATTGACTTATGAACCTAGATGAAGCTGTTTTTTGCACAGCTAATACTGCTTAATATTTACAGGAGTCTCAATTAATATTTTTGATATCTCTACATGTGAAAAAACCCAGACCTAAACAGAGCTCATCTGGTAATGACTATATTTTATGTAATGCTTGTTCTGACCTCTGATTTTATGCTGATAAACATGTTATGTCTGTACTGGTTGCATTGTTTTAATATTCAAGTTGTAAAACGGGTGAAATGAAAAAAGGTAATATAAGACTCAGAAAAATAATAATAAAAATTCTAACATTTTAAAACATACTTAATTTTTTCTTTTCATTAGTTTTCGGTTCATTTGTGTTTTCCCTGTTGTCACTTGACACCAAAAACTCAAGCAGCTAATGGCATGTCACAAGGTAATCTCCCACTGAAGTGACAAACTTAAATGTTGAAATTGGACAAACACTGAAACACTGAATTTTGTACAGCAGTGGTGGGCTGGAAAGAGAAAGGTAAAATGAAAATTTTTCTATTCCTACTGTTTAACAAGTCTGGGGTCCCTTGACAAATTCTTTGCAATCCTGTGCTTCAGAACATCACTGTGTGGGGCATCACAAGCAAGAGCAGGAGCTGAATTCTGATCTGCCTTTCATGAACATGTGGGCATTTAGTGATGGTTAGAGACCCAATCTTATCTGTCTGTGCTTAACATCAAAAAGAGGTAACAGACCAACCCTCAGTCTGTCAAGCAGAAGGAAGAAAACACATCTCACAAATGACCATTGCTGACTATTCTTTGGCATCCTCAGTTTTTGTGTCTTCCCACATCCCCCAGTGGTCATACATTTCCTGTCTTTGCCATTTTTAGACATAAGGTTACCCAAAAATCCTTAACTCTGTTGTGTATCCTCACGAGTCCAATCTATGATTCACGTGCATTCATTTTGATTGAGATATAAAATAAATAACAATAAAACTATTCATTTTACCTCTTGAAAGTGTCTTCCATACATCAGCTAATCAAAATCAGTGATCATTTCACTTCCAAAGTACTTTCTGTAAATGTTAAAATATTAGCCCTGTTGTCTTGGCTGAGTGCCAGGAGGTTATTTATATACCACATAGTTAAGTTTCCTTGGAAGTTGTTATAACGTGCGTTTATATCTCCAAATTTTCCTCTCCTTAAAAAGTACTATTCAAAGACTGGTAATTTATAGGTGGAGTTGCATTTCAGAAATGGAAGAAGACATCCTTTCCTGATAGTATTGGCTGATGTGAAATTTGAAGATTTTGTATCTGTGCTGTCTGAAAGTCAATCAGTTAATAAGTAATTTAAAGCAAAAGGTATCTTACTTTTTATCAATTCCCAAAAAAGATGCTTTAAGTGACTTATTTAGCAGACCGAGGAATTTCTCTCTGTGAAAAAAACCATCTTGTATGAGTTGTTCACACTCAGAAAATCCTTTGCAGCAAATACATGCAATAAGATTATTCAAAACACATTAAATTTTTATACCTTTTTTTTCATATAAAACATTTCAGAGCTATGTATTGGAAATGAAGGTTTAATTAAGATTCAGAATAGGACATTAAATTTGAAATGTGAATGCACATTAGTATTTTGGTTTGGAGATGAAATGTGCTTTTGAAGTGAATCTCCAGTCAACTCCATTTCATAGGACCATAGAATGGGTTGGGTTTGAAGGGACCTTAAGGATTATCTGTTTCTAACTCCCTGTCCTGGGCAGGGATGCCACTCATTAGATCAGATTTCTCAGGGCCCCATCAAGCCTGGCCTTGAACACTTCCATCCACAATCTCTCTCTGGGCATTTACCATGCTCCAATTCACATTGTGGAGAAATCTTGTAGTGCTTGAACAGAATTTCATTCAGGAAAAAAAGTGAACTGAAAAATGCTGTCCCAGAGCATATGAATTGCGTTCCAATTGCTCACAAGCACTCAGGGTCTGTGTTCTTCTCCGAGCAACATGAATACCGCATTTTGTAGTATCTGAGGGACACACATAATGCTGTAGTTGTACAGTTTAATAAAAACAGAGATTAAAGTATATTGCATCCTAGTAATTGCAAGAGGACTCCAGATACTACTGCAAAGCCCTTCTTCTTACTGCAAACCTTTGCAGTTCTCTCTCATGCCTATGGACCACTTGCTACTCGAAAGGAGTGTTGAAAATCAGTGCTCATCTTAGAATTTATGGGATTAAAGTGTCCAGAAGCAATATGGTCACATTGTCTGGGCTGTGGTTTGAGGCAGTATGAATATCTGGGAAGTTTCTGCATTCTTTCTAGGATGCTTTGACCTGTACACTTAATAGTTCCCGTCCTCTTGCACATCACTGCACAGCTGTCTGAGCAAAAGTATCACATGAATAGTAGGAAGAGATGTTCAACCCTGGATGTTGTCTAATACTTTCTGAAAAATCTAGACAGATGACAGAATTTCAACTGCTTCAGGTTTTTTGATGCACTAGTTGTGATCCAGAGGTGGCACAAAAACTTCGGTCGGATGAAGAGAGAGGGTGAGCTACAAGATAATTTAGTGATGAATGATGACAGATCCACAGTATGACAAAAGAAGGATGACTGAAATAGCTGTAACCTTGGGAAGGTACTGCAGAAAAGACACAGGAAACACCTGCAAAGGAGACACAGGAAGCTACTTGGCACCATTTGCACGCTCTATACTAACTCGCCTTCACTGGGGACATGAGTGAATTTTTCAGTCTCAGAAAATACATGTGTGTATTGGGAGTGGAGCACAAAGTTGTTTTGCCAGGGTTTCTTACACCAGATTAAAGAAGTTTAAACCTGTCCTGGTTTCAGCTGGCATAGAGTTAAGTTTCTTCCTACCAGCTGGTACAGCACCATGTTTTGGGTTTAGTATGACAATAATGTTGATAACGCACTGATGTTTTAGGTGTTGCTGAGTTGTGCTTACCCTAAAACAAGGACATCTCTGTTTCCCATGCTCTTCCAGCAAGGAGGTGCAGAAGAAACTGGGCAGGAACATGGCCAGGAGAGCTGTCCCAAACTAGTCAAAGGGATATTCCACAGCACAGAATATCATGCTCAGGATATAAAGTGGATGGAGCTGTTTTCCCTGGGTTTAATTCTCTGTCTCTCCGTTCCATCATTCTTCTTCTTATTATTATCATCATCATTATCATAATCATTATTAGCATTTTTATCTTTATTATCTGCATTAGTATCTTTATTATCTTTATTTCAACTATTAAACTGTTCTTGTCTCAATCCACAGGTTTTACCTTTCCCAGGGGAGATTGAGGATGGGGGGTGGAGAGTAAAGGAGCAACTGTGTAGTACTTAGCTGTTGCCTGGGGTTAAGTCACAACAAATCTGCAAATTTGGGCACTGAAAGACTGAACTGTGCATTTTTACAGACAGAAATAGCCCACTGTAGATAGAGAGAAACTGTTTTATGAAACAAAGTACTTGTAATTAAAGATTAATCCTTGACTTGAAAACAAGGAGCTTTACAGTCAAAGGAAAGCAATTTGGGATTCAAAAGTACTTTCTGCTCAAAATAGATATACTGTAAGAGAGAAATTTGAAAGATAAATCAATGGTTTTGTAGACATCTATTATAAAAATAACATTAAAGAACAAACTGAAAAAGATGCATTCTCTTGCCTGAAGGCAAGATTAATTATACCTGTGTAATTTCTGCTTATTAATTGTCGGAACTCTTCATAAAAGTCTCCAAAGATTGAGAGTCCATAAATGGTGACTGCATAGTCTCACCAGAAAAATTGTCTTCAATATCTTAGTAGTTTCATTTGTGGGAATTATTTAAATTTTCTCTTTCAACCAGGTCTCTTTCATTTTTATTTAAGCCACTTCCCTCCTACTCTTTCTTCCATCAGCTACATTTTATATCTTTGGAAAATATTTTGTCTTTCAATCTTTCCATGTAGGCCATATTTTCTAGTTCTATAATTATTGTACCTTATTTCTAATGTAAATTTTGTAATCTTTACAATCAGCCCAGAAATGTCTGAATTGCAGAATCAAGACAAAGCATTTCCATTTAAGGACTCACTAGTATGTTGTATAGAAAAGTTGCCTCCTGTATGTGGCCATTTCCCTACTCGTTACTGAAATTTTAAAAGGCGAAAGCAAAACAACACATTTATCTCAATCAAGTAGCATGTTTGTAATTGGTTAAGCAGTACTGATTATCTTCTGCTAAAACAAAGAGAAAGTTTTGATTTTCCTTCATTTGAGGAGTATGGCTAAATATTTTGTATTTTATTTGACACAGTAGTTTTTGATTTGATGTGGCAGTGCAGGCTTACATCCCTGCTTATCTGCTTCTGGAGTCTTTCCCTAGGAACCCAAAGTCTCTTACTGCCTTGTTCATGAATGCACAGTGCTCATCCCCTTCGAGATGCTATCAGCACCCAAGCATACAATCAAGTCTTACTTTGTGTGTGCAAATCAAAGTAAGTCTCTAAGGTTAGTGGTAAAATTTGCTATTTATTTCCTTACCTATTATTTCACTTAAAATGACTGCTTATTTTGTATGTAGTTACGCATCACACTCCTTTCTTATTTCACATACACTGATTAGCATCAAAATTTTAACCCAAGCTACAATAGTGGCTTTGCTATATCTTTCCTTTCTTATATTAAACATAAGAAATGTTGATTCTTACAGTAAAACAAACGCTATTTAATCTTGGGATTCAATGAACAAGCTAGATTTAGGAAGAGATCATTCATACTGATACGCGGAAACTAAAAGTACAGAGGACACTGGCTGACAATATATAGACAGCAAAGATACAAGAGCTTTGGTAGCAGAAAGTCTGTATTTTTTTATAGAAAGTAGTACTGTGTTTATGGCAGGAAAACAGAGCGGAAGGTTTAAGAACAGATGAAAACTGCCAAAAATGCTTTAGACGATTGCCATGGAAACCAGAGAGGCTAGCACAAAAAACTGCTCTACAAACTCCAAAGTCCGGGAGCAGAGCTGCATCCTGGAGGCATAATGAAGAGGATGGATAAAGGACTTAAACCACATGAATCTTCAGACCCCCTGCACAGGCCTTAATTAAAATGCCTTTATTTTTTTGAGATCATCCCAGTATATGGGGCTTGCCTGGAAGAAACTGGAACATTACAAGTCTGAAATAAAAACCAAAGGAGCATGTAGGAAAGGTTACCAATTCTGTCAAGCATTAGCCCTCACTTCGTTATAACTTTGCACCATTAGAACATTGCTTTAGCTCTTCTCCTTCACGTGTAATCGTATTTAAAACCTAGACATTCCTGAAGGCTCAGAGTTATTATGTTTTTAGACAAGATGCCAATGCTGTGAGAATACACTGTGTAAAATAACTGTCCATCATTCTTCTTGCAAGAAATAAATCCTGAAATTACAGCAAGGTTCTGTAGCTATCAATGAGACTTTTTTCCACGTTATCACTGAGGACTTCTGACGCTCCCCTGGCAGAGAGACAGGCTGCTCCCAATCCCAGCTGGCCACGCGTGCAGTGGGAATCACCGAAATGAGTGAAGGCTTTGCCCGTTGCAACGTGCCTGGCTGTGCTTTCTCTAGAACATGCCACTTCTCTTATGTAGTTTTGGTGATGTTTTCTACTCCTATTAATAGACAGTAAAGTTAAGAATCCAAGCAATTTATGCTGGGCAGAAAATAACTACTGAATCGGTTCCAGTAATCTCATTATATTTTCCACCATACCTCTGTTTCAAGGCAAAAATCTTGTGGCGAACACAGAGAGACAGTTTTTCACCTAGCAAGAACGGTGCTTAGTGATAGTTTTGAATACTTCTGTTTTAAATTGCTTGAAATTTTTGGTGTTTCTGAGATAAATGATAAAATTTAAAATGTTAATTCCAATTGATTTAAGATTAAATTTTAAAATGAATTGTAGTTTAACAAATAAAACTTATTTTTAAAAAGCATGCAATATTCATCTGAGTTACTTCAGGAAATGAGAGAATAATGTGGCTCATTCCTTTATTTTTTAAATATGTTTGCTGATTGTTGGAAATATTTTATACAACTTTATTAATAACCCTCCACTGTAGTAAATAAACTAGCTTTGTATTTTTGAAAATGCCCTTGACTTTGGTGTCAAAAATTCTGTAGGTCAAAATTAGCCAATCTTAGTGATGTTCACCTATCTTGCTGACTTAGTACTTTACACCAAACATATGGAGTTTTCTGATCCAGAAATTTAGTAATTATCCTCTCCAGATGAATACATTATGGCAGAACATTCAAACCATACTGCAATTAATCCAGTTCAGTAGTGTGATTATAGATATTCCTTATGAACACCAGAAATATTACTGTTCTATGTGTCTGATGTTTGGGATTTCAATTTTTCAAATAATTTAGTCAATCTCAGCCAAGGCCAAGAATAATTTCTCAAGGTTTGAATGAAATGGGGTTTCTCAGAAGAAATGGCCTCTAAACAAATATTCAGCCTAAAACTCTTGGCTGTTCTGCATTCTGCCACACACAGATGAGAGGCACCTAATACTCTTTTTCTGTAATACCATGTCAAAAAATGCACAGCACTATTGAGAGGTAACAGGATGTAGATATTCAGGATTCAGCTGAGCTGATCTAGTTTAAGTAATAATTTAACTGTGAAGGGGGGTGGATCAGATTGGATTGCCTTCCAACCAATTTTTCTGTGATTTTATTATCAACTGAACCGCTGGTGTTCCAGTTGCTTGTTTTTAATGTATTGCAAGCCACAGAAATCTAGTCTGGTTTCCTTCCTATCATGCAGTCAGCATCCTGTTTCACTGCAGAAATTGGATAGCATGTTCCTATTTTTTCATTTGTAAGACCTTGTACTTTCAGGCCACGGATGTTCTGCTCTATAATCTCTCAGTAGGGTGATCTCAGATTCTCAATCTTTCATATGAATAAAAATCCCCGCAATTTTCATGCCCTAAATGCCCTTCCCGGATAACTTATAACCACACATATTACAGTAACCCCCTGATTTTTGCCAAACCACTTCTCTATCACTAATGTTTGTTATGCAGTCAATGAATAATAGCACCGTCAAGGATTATGAATTACAACCAAAAGCCTCAACTTGTCACAGAAAAGCAAGGCTTGCATTGCCATGTACTCTTACATTTTTCATAAATTGCATGTATATTAATTTATTTTTACCAGAGAGTCTCAAGTAAGAAGCAGAAGACAACAGAAAGCTAAGTGAATCATACTTTCTCACAACTCCTTTGTTGTGTAAGGGTCCCATTTACTACTTCATTATGCACTAGACAATCTTGGCTTTCAATATTTCCTTGTTTTCCTAAATTCTTTCAGTAGAGGTATCTTTATATTTTTTATACCTAACGTAGCAGATATAAAAGATCTTTTTTTCTAAAAACATTAAACTTTTGACTACACAGCAAGGAGCACAGACTGTTTGGGGGTTTTTTGGTTTGTTTTAATCAGTATTTATCATGTTAGAGGATTGAAGAAGCAAGTCCATCGTTCTTCCTAACCATAAGTTGAAATAGGCCCCGTTGGTGAGGCAAACTATCAGTCATAAATGATATATTAGGATCTTTTTTCTTGACACTGAATCAGTTCATTCCAAAGAAGAAGATGGGAAAGTCTCTCAGTGTGAAGAGTCTGGATGTCATAGAGAGAAAATTCCTCTTTTTTTCCCTGTTGAGTTCTATCCAGTATCTTTAGCCTCTGCAAAGCAAACAGCTGCATTAACTTTTGAGTGAGTACATGGAGGTGGAGCATCAGAACGCAAAAGCTCACTCATGTAGGACTGCTGGATTAATATCACGTTAATACTTAAGTAGCTAAGCTTCCAAACGATTCTGTATATCTGAAGATTGATAGTAATTACTAAAAGTTTTAAAATAAAAATAACATTTAAAAAGAGACTTGCAACTCATTTTTTTGAAGTGGAAAGAACAGCTATTTGTTTTAAGAGTTAATCACTACAGCAGTTCATGACTTTCTAAACTAAATAGGTATTTGTGTTCTCAAAAGAAGAAATTTTGAAAAACATTTGATTACGCCATCCACATTTTCATGGTACATGAAATTGCATTTTAAAATTGCTTGGGGAAGCTGCTGCAAAGAATTATTTTGTGCTGAAATAAATGGTCACCCTTAGTCTTCAAGAAACATTGTTGCTCTTCACTACCGAATATGGGAACCACAAGCCTTTCAAAACAAATAAAACCTGTTCCATACTTGTTTTAACTTTTAGAACTTTCCAGTCCTGCAAAATGTTTCAAGATAATTAATATATATTATTTTGTATCAGGTGGCTCAAGGCTTGCGAATGATAAATGCCATAAAAAAATCAGAGAGCAGATCTTTTGACCCTCGGAGTAGGCTCCTGTTATCACCGAGAACTGTCATGGAGCCGGTCTTGGTGGAGCCTTATGAGAGGAGTGACTCCTTGTCTCAGCAGTTGCCTTTCTACAGCAATAGATTTAGGTCTGTGTGGGAGTAGGTCAAGATGTATTTACTATATCATGACCTTTTGGATGAGCTTACCCTGACCCCTAAGCCACTCAGGTGCCTTATCTTCAAACAGAAGTTATACAGAGACAGAGATGAAAAAACAGGATTGAAAGAGCCATCTGAAGTAGCTTCTGTCAAATGTTAGCCAAAAATATATCTATAACTGCAGCTACAGATCAGTATTTGAGAATAGAAGTCAGTTTTCTGTTTTAAAACCTACGGTGGATATGAATGATACATAGTCAAGAGCTTCTTTTTCTTTCCTTTCTTTTTTTTTTAAATACAGGATTTTACAAGTGTCTGACCTTACTAATACAAAGGTATTGAAGTTTTCTGTGCTGGAAATCTAACAATGAATTCAGAGAACAGCACTAGGCACAGAATAACATGACACATTAACATTTTTTTCCTTTTTTCAACAGAAAACATTTGTCAGATAGCAGTGAAAGGGTAAGAAAATACAGCCAAGTTTGCCTAGGGAAAAAGAAATTAAAGTGTTTGGTAGTCTTCTCTCTTCCATGTTGTCTACTGCAAATATATATATTTTTGTAACTCTTGTGAAATTGCTTTCTGCAAATTCTGAAATATCTGCAGGTTTTTATGTAAATGAGGCAGGTGACCTTTTGAGAAGCAGAAATATCTGCATAAAATAATCCAGTTTGTTCTTGCTTTTATCTTAAGTATAAAAGTCACCAAGATAATAAGCAAGTCTGTTCTTCATGTAAGAATAAAATATGCGTTATGAAAAGAATGGAATGTAGGAAAAAAATACAAAGAGCATCATGACAGGATGTGAGGTTTAAAAGAAGAAAAAGATGAAATAGTTTTGGAAGTAATAGATATTGTTTGAGTACATAAAAAAGGGGAGTGTTAACAATTATATTGTTCGATAAATAAAATAACAAAATACAGTGGAGATTTTATATTATTTACTTTTCCTTGTATTTGTTTGGAACCTTAAATATAAAAACACTATTAACAAAAACTCCCTGTTTGCTCCTTTTCATCCTGGATATTATAAACTCCCAGCAGCATATTTTACTTCAGCTGTGTCATTCCCAAGCTGAAGAGTTTTAGCCTAAGCAATTGCTCTTTGCATAGAGTCTGATCTTGGCTTTTGTCGCTGTTATGTCTGAGGTGCATAAAGAAAAGGACACAGAGTCCAGGCTCATGAACAGTGGAAGCCGAAGCTTTTTCTTTAATAATTTTCTGACTACTATATAGGATGGATCGCAAAAAGTGTGTTGAGTGGCAGTAGGTAATTGGTTCCTCGGCCATCCACCCCTTGAGAGGATTGGCCAAGTTTTAAGATACCTATTCCATAATATTTTCAAAGTCGAAGCCATAACAATCTTGCAAAACAGCTTGCAGGTGCAAGAAGTTTATGAAACTGTGACCTTGTTTAAAATAGTTTACATAGGAAAGACAGTCTGCTCACAGAATATTGAGAAAAGGCTGAAGAATTTCTCTGCTTCTAGCTTTTTAGCACCTACAGGCTTTGACCATCTTTACTGATGTTTTGTGAATCTTTTCTGTTTCTGTGTGAGATTGGGTAACCAATACCGCACATCATATCCAGATTGTGGGCACACTAAGGTTTTATGTTGTCCCAATGATATTGTCTGCATTTATCATCTTTCCTAATATTTTCCACATTTGATTTGCTTACTGACCACTACTGATCACCAAACAAACAATTTCCTAGCATGATGTTGCAGCTCCTAGATTTCATTCTGTGTTGAAAATAATGAACTTTTTCTTGGTTTTTATGATTCCATCTCTGTTAATCATTTAGTATTAAACCTATGAATTCCACCTTCCACCTTAGCCACTCAGTCTTGTTTGGACCTCCTGAAGTTCTTTTAGGGACCTATATTTTGAATATATGTTATGTTAATATCTCCATACAACACAGATGAAGCTTTTCAAGCAGAAATTTCTGTCTATTCTACCCAATTTTCAATGTAATTGATCATAACTCTTAGATAAGTAGAAAATTATCACTGACATTTTCCTGTCTGCAACACTGCACAATCCTGACATGAAAAATACAATATGAAAAACCTGAAGAAGGCTGGGGTGTCCACTGGTGATAGAAAGTGCTATGATCAGGTGAGAGAAGTCCTGTTTTAACTGGGAACTTTTTTTAAAAAGTAGAAAAAGAGGAAGAAGTAGGAAAAGAGAAAGAAGTAGGAACATTTGATTAGATCAATTTTACTCTCCCATATGGTTTTTTCACACAGAGACTATTCCAGATAATCATACTGGTGAAAAAAAGTAGAATCTATGCATTTAAGAGAGTCTCCTAATTTCCTATTTAAACACAGCCAACTTAGGAATACAATAGAGTACACAAAGAATATTAAATGACATTGGGGAAGGAAAACATAATTTCACAACTGAAACTGGAACATAACACTGAGCAGAAATGCACTTTTCAAATATAAATGCCAAGGGAATGTGAAGGTAACTGCCATATTGTTAATTATGCTTGCTAATTTGTCTATCATTTAAAATGCTCCCTTCACAGTATACCTTTTCTGTGACGTCCTGCAAGGAATGTGTGTTAACACCTCCTGAGTAAGTAATTGAGAATCATGAATCTGCACTAGAGAAAAAAGGTCTGCTACATGTGTATCATTTTAGTGTAAATTATTACACCTGTGTTGGCTAAATGTAAAAGTTTCAGTTGAGAATTCTGTTCATAATCACCATAAATCAACGCTGCTGTCAACCATTTAATCATAGCCTTCAAAAGCACCATTCAAGTACAATCCCCAAATACCATCAATGTATTCAGACGACAAAGACAACTAAGGCAAAAAACTCCCACAACGGGTGTGTTTTCTGTTTTAATTTGTGTTGGGCTCACTATTCTCCCACTTGTTAATAAATGTCGAAGTTGCTAATGTAGGAACGACCTCTCAAGGCAAGGCTAATGAATTTGCTGAAGTCACAGGTCTTTTTCTCTATGAGTGATAGTGTTTAATGCTATTACACCACAACAGAAAATTTATATTCTCAAACCAGGTTTCCCACATTACAGAATTGTCTGAAACATCCTATCTGAATGAAATGAAGCTATACTCATTAAAGATGTTAGGAGACACTAGCTGATTTCTGAGGCAGCTCAAAGAAGATCTTTCTGAAGAAACTTCAGCTTAAGATGAGGTTCTATGTTCCTAGTACTTTCAAGATAGATATTTGGAAGCAAAATTGGTGATTCATTCACTGTATTTGAAAATTAGACTTCAGATACTAAATGTTACTAGAAAAAAACAACAAAGAAATGCATGTAGCAAACTGCAACCATACTCATATTTCATATCTTTGAGAGTCTATGGACATAGGGAAGTTACCATTTTTTATACAAAATGTTATTGAATGAACTGCAACAGGCAATGTTAAACAGGGA
Source organism: Struthidea cinerea (assembly GCA_013397865.1). Lineage (NCBI taxonomy): Eukaryota > Metazoa > Chordata > Aves > Passeriformes > Corcoracidae > Struthidea > Struthidea cinerea. The sequence goes on along the minus strand of VZTI01005062.1, from coordinate 244,686 downwards.
TGAGATGAGATGTTGGTGTGATCCCATCTGGCTCTGTGCACAGTGAAATCCACACAGTTTATAAAACACGGACAAAGGCAGGAGAATTTCAGAATAGCATGACTGTGATGGGCACCCTGTCAGCAATATAGAGAAAAACTACTTCCATGTTTGCTGTCCTCATATACACTCAAAGAAAGTAAAATTGCTTTCATGTTGGAGTTCTGAGGGTGGTTTTTTGCTGCTGACAGCCCAGAACAGGACCTAAAACAAGTACTTGCACAAGAAGCAGCTTTACAGCCTGAAAAGGCCAAGATAGCTCTGTTCAGTGATCAGCACTGAAACCCATTTGACGCCCTATATATTTTAATGCAACTACAAACTACAGTGGAATAGAAGATGAGGAACAAAATGCACAAATATAAAAAATGCCTACATGTTTTGGACATCTGGAGAATGAAGCATATATCCTTCAGCATGAGATAAAACTATCTGATGCAATTATAATTTCGGCATTATTGTACTGTGGCAAACTTGACAACTGAAAGTCAACGATAACAAGAAGGCTAATGAAGCATCTGCAAAATAGTCTCGGAATTACTGACGTTATCACAGAAGTAGTGACAAAATGTGAAAGAACACTGGAAAAATATACGCTGCTTCCAAACTTAGGAGATGATAACTTAAAATGAGCTTGCATATCCTTATGCTGATATGTGAATCAATCCTCCAAGAAGTAAGGGAGCGGGCAGCTGGAAAACAGAAGGAAAAGACTGAGACAGCCTTATGTTGTGTTCGGCGCTGTTATGTGGACTGGGTGGTAGAACTTGCGTCTACTCACACTGAAAGGACAACAGGGTACATAAGACAAACCCATATTCTCTAATATATGGGATGATTCATGATCAAGATATTGTACATGTTGTTACAGTCATTTCGATTTCATTTCATAGGTATGCATAAACTTGGGAGGATTTAAAGCAATACACAGAGCAAAAGAGATAAAAACAGCCAGCTTTCTTCAGAGAAGGGCATTTTCAAAATTCTTTTCAAAATGACAGTTGTTACAATGTTGAATGAAGTTTGCAAATGGTTAAAGATTTACATAATTGTATGTGCAATATCCAAGAATTCAATGATCTCAATAGCAAACTTACCTTGTCTATGAAAGAGTTCATGTTACAGATCTGGCAGCAGAAATGAATATTCAGTATCTTGTTCAAAAATGTTAGTTTAAAATCATAATCAACCTTTCTGACATAGACACTGTCATTGTGCATTTGTGCTGAGCACATATGCACCATTTGGTTGTATTTCAAGATAATGAGAAACACCTATGCTTAATTTATGCCTTAACTGCATGTAATATGACTTAATCTGCCATTAACTCTAGTTCCCACATGTAGCTCAATGCACGCAGATTTTTCAGTTAAATTTAAAATCAAGTTAAAGTATCTTTGTTCATTGTTTTAAATTAAATAAGCTGATGTTTCCCCGTTTTTGTGTTTATATTGTCACGTGTCCTTGCTGAGAAAAAGGGGCTGTCATATATCTTATCAACATAGAAGGAAGTTCTAAAGTTGATGGCACTTTAATATGCAGCTTGAAAACTGATCTCATTTCTGAGAGAGATTTATACCATTAACAGCTAAGGAGGAGTCCAGTTTTACTCAAATAAAACCAAATTGCTTTTTTAGGTGAACATTTTCACCCTCTATGTAACTATATTGTATACAGTAATGCACTTTCTGGAAATGTGTCCAACTACAGGGTTTGTATCAATAACTTGAAATACAAAATTGTGAGTAGACAACCTAAAATGATAAGACTAGTCTTTATTCAAATCTGTAACACAAATTCACACAAAGATTAATAAAATGTTTCTGGATAAAATATATCCAACACCGGAATGGAATTAGCTGTTATCCTTAAGAGCCACCAGTATTTTAGGCCAATAAAAATCCACATAATCATGGATGGCATAAACTAGTAACAGTAAGAGACCAACCTGAGCTCAAACAACTGAATTGAACATTGAACAGAAGAGGAAAATCTTTCCTATCTGACATATTTAAAATAAAGTAAAGGGTAATGGAAGGAAGTAAATTTTTCCATTTTAGAGTAAGTTAGGGGTATAATTTTCTTGCATACAAACCAGAAAAAATTACATACAAAATTAAAAAAAGTCTAAATAAATGAAAATTACTGGATCACTGGGATTTGACGTTCAATAAAACTATCCTGTGATGATGCCTTAGGTTTTAACTTTTATATTTTTCAAATCCTGTACTGCCTCGTGTGTAACTCTGAAGTTTCTTGTGGCCTGTTAGCTGCTGTTCTCTCATTCTGGTTAGACATAACAAACCCTCTCTAGGTTTGCTCTTCAAGGACACCCTGCTGTCCCAGGCCCCAAAATGTGTAAACTAAAAGCCTCTGAAGAGGAGGGGCAAACTTGGGGAAATGACATCATTAACTGACGTTATAATTGGAGAATTAACCCTAATATGCAAATGGACCAAACTTATAAAAGGGTGAAGAACCCGTGACCTGGGGTCCATCTTGGGTGTAGCCTTTGGCCTGCCCAGAGTGCACCTTTGAAGGCCCTTCAAATAAATACCTACTTTTATTCTCTTACTGTTGTCTAGCCTCTGTGTTTTAGGTGGCCACTTCAGGCATCAGTGATAACTTAAGTAGTCAAGGATGTTGTACAAAATTTCAGAAGTACCTACAAGGATATCAAAATTATTATGTGTAACTCATTAAGATGGATGATAACTGAAAAAAGAATCTTGAAATTAAGGTTAGAGCAGAAAGTGAGTAGCAGAACAAGTGGTAACACTTGTCTGGGTGAAAAGTGTTCACCCTTTATCAGGTGGGTCATACTATCTTTTGGTTTCAAGAAGTAGAGAATCCACACCTCCTCAGGTTCTCAACCGTACATTCAATTTAGGAGTTAATATGTCTCTATACAGGGAAACAGCAGAGTGAAAGGCAAAAGTGGATCCTAATGCAATAAATTACTACTGGTTAAGAATTACATGTTTTAATACAGAGTAGTCACCTAGATAACATAGTGATTTATCTCTCCCTTTATCGGCTTCCACTGCAAAGAAAATGACAAGTAACTGTTATCATCATATACTCGAATAGTATATTTATTAGCAGTGTCTGTTTGTACATAACTTTCTAATCCACTTATTCTGACTCAGAATAAACAGGGGAGTTTCATGCTGTTTCTCCCCTGTTATCTGTCCTCAGAGATCAAGGACATGAAGCAAAGAATTCAGCGTTTTCAAGAATACAATAGGCTTCTCCCCACAGTAGCTGTTTGGTGAGCTGTAAAGCAGCACAAATCTGGTATCTGGCAAAAATATCTGTTTGCAATCTCTTTTTTTTTTTTTGCTTCATATGGTTGTCGTATGTTGGGGCTTTTTTGTTTGCTTTGGTGGGTAGGTTGTTTTTGTGTTTATTGTTTGTTTTCATCAAGGACGTAACATTTCTTAAAAAAGACACTACTTGCTATGAATTATCAAGCACTGCTATCTTCCCTTTCTTTTTTCTCTCTTACTCCCTTTTCTTTTCCTTTGGGTATGTATGAGAGCCTTTTAATGGGTCTTTAAATAAGTACCTGATGTTATAAACAGATTTGCATGATCAAAAGACAATCCTGAAATTAATTAGAGAAAAGTTAATGAAGTAATCTGGCTATAAAGCATCTGGTGAAGAGGCAGTAGATAAATATATGGCATCACCAGAAAAAGCAAAACATAAAAAAACCCCCTCACAACTGAGTTGTGGAAGTATAGTGACAGAATAATGCATTAGTTTTGTATTTTGCATTGTAATGACTAAAACAAAAAACACTACCTGCCTGGAAGACTAAAATGAAACCACCCCTGTTAACTCAAAGACTTCTTAATTAGAAGTCATGGGAATCTTCATTTTTGCTGCTGTTAGAAAAATTAAATAAAAAAGTAGGAATTTGAAAAACCCTTATCATGTCTTCTCTGACTATGGAAGAGCCAAATGCAATTAGATACATAGGTATAGGGAAAAAGGAGAAAGAATTAAAAGCTCTCAAGTCAGTTGTCTACCACTAGAGGCAACTGATTGATGGCTGGAACTTTTACTTTCAAGCCTTTGATTATTCCTGGACATTTTTTAATCTGTTTCTACTTTCATTTATAATGTTGAACTTTGTGAGGGAATCTTATATCCATCCTAAATCCTGCATGCTGTGTGTGACTGAAATGGCATGAGGTTAAAATTATCTTGCTGAATAAAGCACCAGTCCACAGAAAACATAAAAGTAGATCCCCTGATCATTCTGAGCCTTACTGTAGAGAGATTCCGCCATCTGTCTTTGCAAAACCCTGTCTAGATTTAAGGAAAGTTCACTTCTAGAATCAAAGCATATCCTGAGTTGGAAGGGACCCACAAGAACCATGAAGTCCAACTCCTGGCCCTGCACAGGACACCCCAAGAGTCACACCATGTGCCTGAGAGCACTGTCCAAACACTTCTTGAACTCTGTCAGGCTTGGTGCTGTGACCACTTCCCTGGGGACCCTGTTCCAGTGCCCAACCACCTCTGGGTGAAAAGCCTTTTTCTAATCCCCAACCTAACCCTCCCCTGGCACAGCTTCAGGCCACTCCCTTGGGTTCTGTCACTGATCACCACCAGAGAAGAGGTCTGTCCTTCCTCTTCCCCCCAAGGAAGTTGTAACTGCAATGAGGTCTCCTCTCAGTCTCCTTTTCTCCAGGCTGGACAGACCAAGTGACCTCAGCTGCTCCTTATACAACTTCCCCTCTGGACACTTCACCATCTTTGTGGCCCTCTTTTGGGTGTTAATACTTTTATATCCTTCTTATATTGTGGTGCCCAAAACTACACCCAGGACTCAAAGTAAGGCTGCTCCAGCACAGAGTAGAGAGAGACAGTCACTATCTACCAGTCAGAAATCTCTTTCCACAACTTCAGCTGTTCAACAAATACGAATTTTTTTGTGGCAATGGGCTTCAGACAGTCAAAGGTCAATGTTGATCAAATGAGCTTATGGATAGTGAGGTGATAAGAGTTTATAGTGCAGCACTACAAACCTTGTACAAACAAATGTAAAAAAAAAAACACATAAAGAACTATTTCCATATTTGTCCCCTTTTCAAACATTTGATATCCAAAAGCCCATTAAAAATAGCTGTTTCATGAAAAAAGTATGCTGTTCTCTCCACTGAGTTATGATGCAGCTTATGTTAGAAATGTTTATCTGCAAGGATTTATCTAACATAGAAGAAAATAAAGATACAATCACTGAGCAATTCTGAAGCAATTATGATGTAATAAACTACAAAGTATGTACATGTGTAAATACAATACTTTTTTATGTTCATGAATGTTTTGTAAAGTTATTGAATATGCCAAAAATTGAATAATTCACTTGAAAAATCTATTTACTGCCATAAATTGCTCAGACATCATCTGTTGGAATCCAGAATGCAGAGAATATCTCTCTGCCTGTTTTGAAGGATTCTACCCCCCTGGACAACATTGTCTTTGACCTTCGCCCATGGAGAAAATTACCTGCCCTTTGGGAAGAGTTGGAATCTACACTGGTGTGAACTAGATGATAGAATGTTATGTAAGATTATCACAAGGTGAAAATTTAGGGTCTTTGGGCTTGTTAATATAGTAAATAGATAAAAGTAAGAAACTTCAAAATGGAGGATTGTTGTTGTTCTCTAGGCTTCTTGTTCCTTCTTCTATTCCTCCATATTCTGCAGTAGAAGTAGTTTAAGATAATTGGTTAAAAAATTCCACAGTTCCGGTGAGCGTGACAACGTGATTTATTGAACATTGGTGGAAAAGTGAAAATATCTTTCATTTTACATATTAATTGGATAATTTACCTTTAAAAAGACTGTCTAATCTTCATAGTGGGGACTTCTTCCTGCATTCTCTGCCCGGATAGCTCAGTCGGCAGAGCAAGTGACTCCCTTTCTCTGATAAGACTTAATAAACAACTATCTGAAAGCAGAGATTTGAAGAAGTCTCCGTTTGTCTCCTGAATTCCTGGCAAAGACGCTAAACCTCTCCCCCATCAGGGGAGACATTAATTAAGGCACGGAATGTGTCAATCTTCTACTTATTTCTCACAATTGTTCATCAGGTGAATGATCTTTCAATATTAATCAGTAATTTTACATTAACAGTTAGTGCAATCTAAGTTCTGCTGTGAGAAATGGGGGGTAATATTAAGCCCTGAGGTTTTTATTACACAATTATTGTAGTTTGATTGCACTTATAATTTTACTCCCCAAGGATAGAAAGTCAAGAATTATAATATGTAAATCACCATTCAAAGAACTGATGAAGTTTAAAAATATAGATCTTTAAATTTTATGTGTTAAGTACTACCCAACAATAGATTTTCACTTATAGACAACATTGAAAATATTTACACAATGAGGCAACGTGACAGCTTGATGCCAAAGTCCTAAGTAGGATGGATGAATTGTGACATACATAACACATTTAATATAATAGTATTTCATTATCTATTGAAGTTATACAATCAGATTTTAAAATTTATCTATAGCTGTCTGTAATGCCTCTTGTTAAGTGGAAGACATTTATCCTGAGCAGTATTTCCCCTTTTTGCAACACCACAATAATGGGAGCCACTGTGCTTCTTCCATTTTCCATTCCCTAACCAGCTTTTTCCTCATGTTTTTGTGCAAAATATTTTTCTTCCTTAACCTTGCACTTGTTCTTATTAAATTCCATTCTGCTTTCTCCAGTCATTTTCCACATTCCATTAGTGTACTTTTGATTCTAATCCTGTGAAAGAGTCTTAGAGATCTTAATAGTTTAATGCCATTCACATCTGTACCAGATAAGAGGTCATCCTTTCTCTCCATTCCACCATGCAGACTATCAGTAAAATTACTGAAGAGAACTCGATCCACAGCCATCTGCAAAACTTAACTGAAACATCCTTCTCTTTTGATAGCTTCTCCCAGTCCTGTATTATGACAAGCTTTTCAAGAACTACAGTGATGAAGAGCTGTTAAATAATTGCATCACTGTGTCGACACTCTACCTAAGATTTATAGATGACATCTTTATTATCTCGATTGGAAATCTGGACTCCCTTATTGATTTTTACCACAAATTCAATAATAACCATTCTCCATCAAACTGCCACCGCAATACTCATGCACCAGCACCATTTCCCTACAGCAGCATCAGCAGTGTAACCTGCAAGTGTGATAAATGGAAACGAAAGGCCAACACATACACAGGCTCCTCAAAAGCCTTTATATAAAAAAGATCACTCGTAGTGCTCGCCTTAGCAATAAAGATTTATATATATCAGAATTACTCATGTAGAAAAGCATTTCAGAAAGAGATGTGAAACACCGCGTAAAGAAATGTTTAAGTAGAAGATGACACCTCCACCCATCACCAAATGTTCATCTTTATTGTCACAGCCCATCCTCTCCCAGAAGCTATACAAAGTGTCATTAAATAACTACAAGATGTAATACAAGAAACTTCTTGCTCTTCAAACAGCCCTGCAGCCTCACTAAATTGATTTTGAAAGGAAACTCCTCATGCTCTTAAGCACACTCAATGAAAATAGGTTTTCCTTGAATAAAGAACAGAAAATGTACCAACCCCTACCGTACTACAACAAATATTCTCAACCCCAGAACAACAACCGCCCTACAAATCTTACAGCTGCATGTTTCATCCAGTCCAACATACTCTTAAGGCAAATGTGGAGGTGAAATGAAGCATCTTTTCCATACAAGAAAAATAATTTACACAGAAAATATGCATAGGACCACACACTTTTAATGAAGGAACACATCCTATGAAATTTACATTCCACCATATTTTTAGTCTTGGACCCAAAGAGGAACCTCTTAAACTACTGAGAAAGAAGATTGTGCAAACTAAAGTGACTAATTAATTTCTGTGGGGTTTTTTCCATACCGACAAAAACTTGGAGTTAGGTAAATTACAGTCTTCCTGTTCTCTCTAACCTTTCTATTTTGCGTGATATAAACTATTGTCTACTTTTCCTTGCATAATTTAATTAGTAAGTCCCTACTTTTCTCCCCACTCACTTTCTGCCCCCTGCACACCAAACATCTTAATTCCAGAGACTTACCTGAAATAGGAGCCAAACTGAGCAATTTAGGTTTGTGTTTAGAAATCTATTTCTTCTATTTCAGGCCTAAGCAGTGTATGTTTGCTGACAAGGTCTAATTATTCTAACTATATCAATTGGTCTTAAAAGAGATATCAACTTCATTTACAGACAGAGAATCAGGTTGGAAAAGACCTCTGAGATCATCGAGTCTAACCTAATACCAGCTTGTCAACTAAACCGTGGCACTGAGTGCCACATCCAGTCTTTTCTAAAACACCTTCTGGTATGGTGACCCAACCACCTCCTTGGCCAGTCCATTCCAACGTTTAATCATTCCTTCTGTGAAGAAATTCCTCTGAAATAGAGAGTCGATCCAGAAAAAGTGTTTTGAGATTTTCTTTCTAGTCTGAGATATTTGATACAGATGAAGTGAAGAGGGATTGAGAGCATTCAGGATATGTTAGAAAGTGTTCAGAATCTTATGAGATGTTTTCTACAATTTCTTGTGTGTTTGTACTAGACACATATACCAGTATGGCAGTGCAGCTCGATAGTTAAAGGAGTGATTAGGTAGTATTTTGCAACAGCATTCCCTAGAGCTCTATTGTATGAGGTGAAAGTCAAATAGCACTGAAAAACTGTTAAGGGCATGAGGAGAGTGACTGAACCTATTCAGCTACACTGCAGAAGGAAATGCAGCTCCTGCACTCAGAATCTGATGGTACATGGAAGAAAAAGCAGCTTTACTGAAACACTTATTTCAGAAGAAAACTCATTTGAGCTAAGGACAGAAAAAAAAATTCTTAACACCAATGGAGTAAGTCTGGAGATAAAGACAAATTGAGCAGACATGAATGAGGATCAATGACTTTGTAAATGTCTGGTTTTCACTCTGCTGGAGAGAGTTGTCAGGCACCTCTCAGATTCCATCAGCTGGAGAGATGTAGCTATTTCTGGAAATAAGCCATGTACATTTCTCTCCCTGATATAATTCCTTGCCTTAACTACAATTTTTTTATTCTTGAAACCAAGTATTTAATTCTCTTTTCCTTGCTCTCAAAGGAAGATGTTAGTGGCCTGTGCAAGGACCATTACCTCAGATATGAGTGATAACCTACGCTTCCTCAATTACACTTGAAAGTCCACTTTCTGAAGCTTTAATTTAGGCTCTGCATCTTCTGGGGCACAGGTAGTACATTTAATCCTATCCAATTCTCAAATATTCACTAGCTGCAAGTGTGCAGCAAGTGGATGTCGGCAATACTGTGAGTAGTCTTCTAGGTTTTGTGTCAGATTCAATTTGTTTCACACAAATAAGCTCTTGCTTTCTTTGTATCCAGCTTTTATAAATCAGTCTTCTGGATTCCCTGTCCTGGGAATCTATCTGACAGAGGACTGTGTATTATGTGAATTTGCTGGTGAAGCAACAAAAATGCTACTGCATCTTTGGACTGAGTTTTTAACCTTTGTTCCATAATATTCTTCTCTAGTACAGCACCAGAATCTTAATGCAAAGTCTGCACACATAACTTCTTTTATTTTCAGAAACTAAGCTTTTGAAATTTGCTGATGACCATTTGAACAGTGTTTGTGTCCTAGATGAACAGAATACAGTCTTGTTCTAGCCTTAAGAGATGCTGCATCCTGACTTTCACCTCTGCTGCCTTTCCAAACAATTCCACCTCCTTTCTGTTATTGTTTCAAGATTTTCTTGACAAGTGAATACAGAAATGAAGAGATAAAACCTGACTGACTCAATTTGTCTCAGGCCCATAGCCTACAGTCACATTGAAGAGATTAATGCACTACAGCAAATCACCTCCTGGGCATCCAAATCCAACCTGGGGGCATCTTTTCAATTTTTATCTTTTTTTTTTTTTTTTTTTTTTTAAACAAGCATGAAGAGAAAATGAAAATATATAGTCCAGGATTTTCTCCCTCACTCTTCCTAAATTGCATCCATGCTTTGATTTTCAAGGTAATAAGAGGTGCAAAAGAGCAAGTTTGCTAGAAGTGGTGTCACCACAGACATTCGTTATGAAACATGCTCCTCAAAGATGAACGGAGGGTATTTTAGTTAACATTTTAATAGTGAATGTCTATTCTGAATAACACTTTGTCCAGTTTCTAAGAATAATCTGCACAGACTTTTGTGTCGTTGACAGCAGGGAAGGCTATGATGCATTAAATTTATCATGTGAGACATATGTTAAACCTATAGATTGTTTGCTGTTGGGCTTCTAAAAATAGTCGTTACAATTTTGAATGATAACAAGATGTTCAGGAGTCAAAACTGCAGGTTGGAAAAATCATCTTGTTAATGTATTCAACAGCATATTGAGAATGAGAAATGTCAAAGAATTTGTTTAAATGCAAGCTCACTTCCTTAGACTACAAAATTTATTCATGTGAGTTTCCACTGAACTTTTCCCTACAAGCTTCTGGTCGCTTGTTACACATATGTTTCAGGAGCCACTGTAAGTGCTGCCCCATGTAAACTAAGAAAGGCAATCTTCCAGCTCGAAAAAACATTGAAACACTCACACATTTCCTATCAAGTGACTGAAGAAGGTATGGTAGTATGCCTCAAACCAAGGTTTTTAAATTAGAAGGTGGAGGTGCCATTGAAAGTGCTGCATCCTGGCATTTGTCTTGATTTTCCAAGGCATCTTTCCTGAAGGATGGGATGTACTGCCCTCCTGCTCCACGTCCTTATATTTATGTTATCCTTTGTAACCCCAAGAAGTTTCATAGCTAAGTTACCTGTATGCAGCAGATAGTGCATTGTTGAATCCAAGAAAAGAATATGCTGTTTCTCTGAAACTCACAAGATATTAAGTTGCTGTAACAGATGCATTCTACCGCCCTTCCCCACATATGCATTAAAATCCAGTTTTTAACTTTCTCACCAATGTGTACAAGCAGTCATTCTGACAAAGTCAAAGCATCCATTAGAAGACAAGGGCTTCTCCTCAAGGCTCAGGGATGGCTTCAAGGGAAATAAAGACAGCCCTTGAAAGAGTCAAAACTGCATAAAATAACATAAGCCTCTTGGAGGCAAATTTAAACTCAAGTAACCCTTTGGGGGCAGAATGGCTTCAAGGATAATATGAAACAGCTTTACAGCAGCAGAAGAAACTGAAGAGCAAATTATAAAGCAGCAAGAACCCACTGACAGAAAAGTAAAGGATAATCCCTTCAGGCTGTATGAAAGAAGTAGATGCCTGCATACCAAATGTTAGTAAGGTGGCTCAAAGTGCTTCTTAGTATCTTCACTCCAGCGTCACTGTCGCTTTCAGAAGACCTTATCCTTGCCCTTTCCTGTAAACCTCTAACATGTATCTCCAGTTCTACAAGCAGAGGCAGTGGCAGAGGGAAAAGCAAGGAAACAGGGTAGCCTGGGGTGATGGTAGCACCTTTAGCAACATGCTGCGTCAGAGCACATGGCTGTGATGAGAAGTAACAAACTCCCGAGGGGAACATGCAAAGTCACTAGGCTAGATGCCACTCCAAAATAATCTGAAAGACACATCAGGGAAGTATCAAACCACAGGGATGTAGCATGGTCAGTGCAGCTCCTTCTCCTCCGGTTCTCCAGTCCAGTCCCGATGCTGCAGAGAAGCCCTTGTCACTAGGAACAGCAATGAAAGACATTTAATACTCTCAGAATAAACACTGGGAGCTCATTCTGTCCAGATTTCTACCATGAAGTAGTCTGTGCAGGAGCTTAATGTTTCCTGCCATTACTGCTGCAGATTTCAATTGGTGATGCAAGGATTTGTAGAGGATGGGCACTGGCAGCACTGCACTATGCACACCTTACATGGGAGTGGCTCATCCTTTCCGGCTTGTCTCTGGAGTCCAGACCGTACCCAGGCAGAGGAACTGTGAGAGAATATGAGAAACTCAGCTACAACATCCGACATTTTTCATTATTGGTCCACATAGTGTATCTGTCTTTACACTCTTTTTTTTCTGTCTGTTGAAAGGAAGCTCAGGTTTCTGCCCTACCGACGACCAGAAGATATACAACGTATCCCTTGAGGAGGGAATCTTCTCAGCAGGATCTTCAGAAATAGAAAAGTTAGTGCTGTTTCTTATTATTTCTATGCTTGTGGTCTGTCTTCATTATTAGACTGTAGGTCAATCAGCATTGTTTTGCCTTTTGGTAGGTGTGCTTAGGTACACATGTGAAGAGTGGTTAGGACATGTCAGCCTGAGAGGTTTTAGATAGATTTCATCATAGAGATGTACCTCGGACATTTCTAAAAATGCTGCAAGAGGGGCTAGATGATATGAGGTTTTATTTTATTACAAAATAGCTCTTCTGTGTATTTACTATGTATTAATTACAGAAATGTAATAAATCTAAACACTTAATTGTACTAAGAGATAAGCCTGGTTGATATTTAACTGAAAGTTTCTGAACTGTATTTTTTAATTCCTAACATAGTTGCATTTCATAACAACCCCTCCTAAATTAACAAAATAGAAATTTATTCTTTTTAAGCTACAGATGTCACTTGGGGGTTCAGCCTTAGATTTCCTGGACGTCTTAAGCACTATTCAACTCTTTTTTCCAGCTGAGCAGTCAGATGGACTAAACAGGCTAACCTGAATTTCACCCAGGGTGCGGAGCAAAACAATCAACTAGTACCAAACAGGAGATTTCAGAACATCTGGTGCTCTTAACTGCCAGTAAGGCAATTTCAAGAGTTAGAAATAGAGTGGAGGCATCAGGCTCATGACTTTCCCCCACTCTCCCATCCTCTTCCGAGATCTGTTGAGATTCTTAGGCTTTACAATGTGATTACTGGATCGCAAGTCTTGTAATTGGCAGTAGAGAAATAAAAAATAGTTTTTTTAAGTCACCCTTAAACAACTATGACCTGTCACAAATTACCCAGTCTCTTTTTACTCTCAATTTTACAGATGCAATACATTGGAACTTATAAAAAAAAAAGGTGTTCTCAATAAAAGCATTTTGTGTCTTAAATTGATGCACATAAAAGGTTGGTTTGAAAGCAATAATCATGATGGTTTAGTAACACATTGGCATGAGGAATCAAGTGTAGCACGTCCAAGTACTGATGTCTGTTAAAATAGGAAGCACAAATGAGAAGCTGGTGACAAAATTTGCTAAAGTTACGGATTTCATAGAGTTTACGAAAAAAACCCCTAACTCAATTATCTAGTTATGATTTGCAGAGGATACAGTTTCATCTATTCACCTCCTGTTGAATAAGTTTTAAACAAAACACAAAATCAGTCCTTGAATAACTCATGCTTCAGGCAGACAGTGGAAAAGACTGACACTCAAGAATGACTAACAATGAAAAGCCTAAGAATAGTTTAGATGAGAGACCTACTAGGATTTTCACGTACTCTAAATTAATAGTTAGATCTAACTTTACCAGGTTCAGTTGTCTAGCTAGCTATTAAATAAGGACAATAAAAATATTCAAATGCTGCTTGGAAATTTGCTCTCAATAGTACATGTGAGAAATTTGGTTTTTAAAAGGGAAGGAAAAAAGTAGAAAACTGCTGATTTTGCAGACATTTAACAATTTTGTTGTCAGAAAATCTAAAGAACATCTTTAGTTCTTGGCTAAACCTTAACTAAGCATACTTGTCAATCTGAATCACAATGTTTCACTTTGAAAAGCTGACAAATTCATGCCTTCTAGTCTTTTGGTGACTGAGTGCTATCAGTTGAAGCTCTTAACATTCCTCAGTAATAATTGAACTGTTTTCAGGAAAAAGCTTTATCCATTCTGAAAGAAAGTGCATGGTGTGTTTACCTGTGGCAAAATGGATCGATAGTTGAACAATTCAAGCATCCCTACCATTTCTGACACATCTTGGTCATGTTACAGACGACATGGTGAAAACCCAAGCAGAGAATTGTCTTGCCCAAGACCCGTGAAGTACAGGACCAACCATTCCCTGTGTGACAATCTAAAGAAGAACTTCAGTAGTGGCCCTATGAATTAGAATGTACACACACTAAAATATAAACTGAAATGACAGGAAAGCAAGTTATTTATCCTCCAAAATACACACTGAAAAATAGTCTTGGCTTCCTGCTGCATTTCTTTATTAGAGGAAGAGACTTAGTATAAGAGTTGAGGAATTTATTTTGATTGCCAGTTGGAGCCAGTTTTTTAACTATACACACAAGTGTTTTCTAATGTTGTAAACTTTTATGGAAAAAGTGGAAAAGCTAAGCAGCTTTCCCATGTGTGCTCTTGCACTGTAATTAACACCAATGTGATACAGTAAAGAATTTTCTTACACAAAATTCAAGGTATTTTGGTGAGATGGAAAAAAATATTTATCCAAAACATGTAAGTAGGTAGATGAAATCAAAGGCTTTGCTCATGCAAACTCACTGGGCCAGAATTCCTCATTTCTGAATCATGCATTTTTCAGCAGACTAAAGTAAAGCAAGAAAGACACTTGGGGACAATTTGACAATGTGATTCTCATCTGCAGCTTGCACTACTAGCCATGCTCTGAAGACTAATTTTCCAGCTCCATCTGCCCTTTTGCTATGCACTTTCTTCAGACAATCAAATTAAAGAGAAAAGCACAAAACTAAAATTAAATTTTCCTGTAATTAGGTTTTTGGTAAAATATTGACAATACCAAAGAAGTGAGCATGTATTTTTTTATGTGCATTTGGTTTTCTGTTATAGGTAAATAATGACAGAAACAGTATTGGACAAACTGTACAGGTTGTATAAAAAAGAACCCAAAACAAAAACAAAACTCTGATTGAGCCAAAAGGGGTTTGTTTTGTTTTGCTTTTTTTTTTCTTTCTTGTGTTGCATGTAGGTGCTCTAAAAAGAATCAGGCAAATATTAATGAATAAGAAAAGCATTATTTAAATCTCTCTACTGATCCAAGAGACAGTTATCACTATAAACCCTTAAAAAGTGGAGAAAACAGAATTCAGACTAGCCACAAAGCTTACAGAAGTTTTAAGGTTTAGAAGGAAAAAAAAAAAAAAAAGAAGTCTCTGGGAAATATTTGAATACCTCTGGTCGGTTCTGTACAATATCAAAACTTACTTATTCACTCTCTGCCTCAAGCGATGTTTCAGTAGGGGAACATAGTATGAAATGTGAAAGGAGCACTGGAGAGCTTGCAGCTGATGAAAGAGACTGTATGAAATACACCATAGCATCATGATGAACAGTTACGTCTCTAGAGGTTCATTATTAGTCTGAAAGTCAAGAATTCTACAGCAAATGGAAATACAGTTTTTTATGAAAGGAAAAATACAAAGACTAGGGATTGTGAGTGTAGAACATAGACGTAAAAAGGCTATAAAAAGAAAAGCAAAAGAGGAGTTTTTTCCCATCTGTGTTAGTTTTGGGGTGTACAATAAACCATATGAAGCAAACTGAATAATTGTAGTCTTTAAGTAGTTGTATAGTTAAAAAATTAATTTTAAGTGAGAATAAAAGGTAAGATTAGGAAAGAAATTCTGAAAAATCTAGATAAACTTTACATATATATACTGGTACATCTTTCTATATATAACTATATCTATATCTACACATGTTTAGTATTGTCAACAGACTTTCGGAAGTAGCCTGTGAACCATTATCATCCTTTTGCAAGAACTTGTAAGATACAAGAGACAGAATTGTGAGTATGGTCATATTTAAAATTTGGGAAAAAAAAGATCAAAAACTCTAAATCTATCAACTAACCTTCAAGTCTGGAAAAAAGAATACTAAACAGGTATTTTTACCTGTTTAGTCATCAGGTCATCAGGTACTTCACTTAAACATGGTCAGTGTCAAAAGTCATCATTGTTTCGTCTGGAACAGCACCCTACAAATTCTCTGGTGTCTCATAATATCTTGAGCACTCATTGAAATTTCTCCAAGGTCAAGGGAATAAGTAACACTTTTCCTGGATGGATTCACTAGTGTCTCTGGATGTGTTGAATTTTCAGTTTTTATCTTATAAAAGGCACTTTTCACTTACCTAGCTGCCTACTTCCCTGCAGTGCACAGGGATTTAATTATATTTGAGACTTCTATCCCTCTGGTCAATGTCAAATTTGGTTGAAAAGAGGTTATTAATCAGGAAGAACAGACACACACAGTGTGATTGCAGAAGCCTAATTTCCTTAGGAAATTAAGCTAAAAAATAAGTGAAAAAGATTTCTCAAGGACAAGTCCCATCTGATTTTTGACATTTATAAGACATTTTCCTAAGTGAAGTGACGAAACATGGCTAGGTGAAATGAGGTATTTGCAACTGTCCAGAAATCCAATTGAAGTTGCAGTTGGTAACTCAGGAAAGCATTTCAAGTGGAATGCATCACAATTTTGTCCCTAGTCAAGTTTTTTATATATTATCAGTGGGTTTGCACCAAAGAAAAGAAGGTTGCACATGTAATCCCTTTGGTCACTTCGGGTCACCTGTGCTGGCTGTGTCTCGTCCCAGTCTCCCATGCACCCCCAACTTTGTCACTACCATGGCTGTAGGGAAAGCAGAAAAGGCCTTGGCTCTGTGTGAGCCCTGCTCAGCAATAACAAAAACATCTCTGTATTACCAACCCTGTGTTCAGCACAAATCCAAAACACAGCCCCATACCAGTCGCTGTGAAGCAAATTAACTCTACTCCAGCCAAAACCAGCACAGTTGAAAAGCCATTTTAAATTATGAGCAGTTTTGTCCCAGAGAAAAGGTAAATTTAGTTCATGGATGTATCAAGTTTAAGATGCCTAAGAGACTTATTTTGCATACTCACTCCAAAAGAAGTCTCAGTGGGTATACAATCTTTAATTTTTTGTATCACACTCTTATAAATAAAAGAGAGTTGGAAAAGCAAATAAAACATGCACACAGGAAGTTTCCCCATACACAGAATGGTGGTTGTTATGACAGTAATCATCTATACTATTCTCTCTATAAAAAATAGTAGCAAAATAAAACAAACAAAAAAACCACACACACACCCACACTCCAAAAAAACCCAACCAAATAAAACTTAAAGGAGATTTAAGTGACACATTATGAAGAAGTTTGTTAGCTGAAATTACTTATTAATGGGTCAACCAGAGATATTTAAACAAAGTACAATAATAAAATTTAGGAACCATTTCAAAAAAGAGTTCCCAAATTCCAGCATCTGTGGCATGGAGATTTATCTAGACGAACTTCCCATATCTACGAACTTATGGGACTTCACAGATGAGAAAGTTACTTTAGCTGTCAGTTAAAAGTTACAACCAATAAAGTCATTGCAACTGTTCCACATTAGACTTTGCCAGATGTTCATTCATCACAGATTGCTACAACTTGCATGGTAACTACCTTGGATAGCTCCTATTACAATGCAACATGTTGAACACTTTGATGTTTAAGCAAGTGCATGGTGCATTTTTCATTCTAATTTGGTTCTAAGATGTTCATCAGAGATTTCTTGGTTGTGGTTAAAAATACCAGCATTACCTGTTCCACTGGCATTTATTATACATCTATCCTACATATAAAATCATTGTATGGAGTATCAAATAACTTTTACTTCATATCCCTGTCATCTGTGAATGTGATGTTTTCCAAACACCACGTGACTGTAACTCTCTTGTCAGGTTATATTATTGTATAATACCTGCTTTGTCTGAAAAGTCTTGGCTACTGAAGAAACTGAACACAAGAACGGAGCAATCAAAACAGGCTTTTTTCCAATTTTTACTCTAACACTTTTCTCATATGCATGTCTTTCCTATAGATTTTATAAAAAGCAAACAAAACAAAATCATTTAAGTGTTTGGACGTTTAAAGAAAGATACTAGGAAAACATTAACTCATCTGTAATCTACATGAGCCAGCAATGTGCGCTCACAGACCAGAAAGCAATTGTGTCCTGGACTGCTTTAAAAGAAGTGTGAACAACAGGTTGAGGGAGGGGATTCTGCACCTCTGCTCTGCTCTGGTGAGACCCCATCTGCAGTGCTGCATCCAGGAGGATGTGGACCTGCTGAAATGAGTCCAGAGGAGGGCCATGAAGATGATTAGAGGCATGGAGCACCCTAATTTTTGTAATTTATGTTGAAATAATTATGATAAGAACATCTAAAGGGTAAGTTAAACCCTGTTCCATTAGTCTATGGAGATTTATTTTCATGACATTATTTAACACTTTCTACAACGGTAAGACACTAAGTAACAACTGCTTGCATTGCTTTTGTCTCCATATATGCCGTCATTAATCAGATATGGTTGATTCTTTACCTGTAGCTAAATTTTTGCATTTCAAAACATTTATTTACAACAGTCAGCATCAATGTCTTGCACACCTGTCAACTCCCATCAAGCACTGCATTTAATAAAAAGTTAACTGTGATCCAGATAACATCACATTCAAATGAAATCCAAGCCATTTTCATTATGTTTTTAATGTTATAAACCAGCTGTGCATAGCCTATGGTTCTTTACCTTGATATCCAAAATAAAGGTGGAAAGAACTCCTCCTCATCTCTCAGTCTCTCCAATAAGGTTACACATTTGTAGTGTTAAGAGAAACAGATTACTCTTTCCACACTAGATTGCATACAAGAATTCTCTCAATTTGGCTTGTCAGCTAGAGAATTCAATGTGTTTATGACTTTGTTAGATTAACATTGTGAGACGGATCAGAAAAACAAGAAAACTCCAAACAGTGTCTGTAATGAAAAGAAAGCACTGGATGCTCGGAGCTGAAAACTAGACTGTCCAACATAGGAGTAAAAAAGCATAAACCAGAGGCAGTGCAGCTGATGTTTACTGACATTAATGATTTTGTATAACTTTGAATCCTAAGCTTTGTGATTGCTAATGTTCAAATTACTGTTTCAGAATGAAAGGCGACTGCTCCAAGTTTCAAGAAAATACATTTATCCCCAAGTCACAAGATCATTTGCCAAGAAGAATGTTTTGATTTTCTAAATCTCTAGGTAAATTTGCTACTGATGTCTGATAAAAGAATGAATGTGAATGACCAGAGATCCACAGTGACTCATCCAAATATTTTTAAGAATGATGTAGTAGGTCTTTGTTTGCGAAATTTAAGTTTTGATGTATGCTGATCATAAAAAATGCAAGCCATAATTACAGCAGTAGGGGGTTAATTTTGGATATTTAGGAATATATTTTTTAGATGGGCAAGCATTCAAGTCTAGTAATATTTACAGGGAAGTACTGCTATTTTTACAACATATACTTAGATCTTAATTATTATAGGATTTCATTTCAATTCAGCAACAATAAAAGCATTAGACAGCATCTGAAACACCAATCTTCTGGTTTACCAATCGCCAAAATTAATTCACACCTCAAAGAACATCTACAGAAAAGGGCCTTATAAATGCTAGAAAGTATCTTAAAGGCTGAAAATATGGAGTACTAAGAAATCTCCAATGTCATCTCCAAACTTCATACACATTCTTCACTTGAATTAACAGATGCAGAAGAGGAAACAATCATTACTGGAAAAAAACAGGGAGAAGGAGGAGAAAGTCATGCTGATTGTATAGGTATGTGTCAGATAACACTCACTGTCCAGGAGGACATTGATCAGAAACGTCCCTGTACTCTGTTTTTGCAACACTAGTGTATACCCCTGTAAGCAGCTCAATTTTGTTAGACATTCAAAACAAAATACCGTAAATGAGGCAGAGTAGTTAACCAAAACCAGGTTGTAGAGACATCCAGCACAGTGATTTTCCATTATCCAATCAGTATTAACCTGAACGGACAGGCCAAGGTAAGATTGTTGTTCTGAACCCATAAAATCCACTTAGTAGCCTCCCTGATTAATTGGTCTTGAAATCTGTCCTCAATGGTACATATTGCCTTTTATTTAAAAGGGGTGAGACACTTGAAGATTATTTCCGATGGGAGTTATTTAACCAGGTTCAGTCCTGGATTTGATCTTTATACTTAATTTTAGCAGGTTTTGAATAAGTCATGGTTACAGAGTGAGACATCAAAAATTCCTTTTTGATTAGAAAATTATTATATTTATGATTGATTTACACCATATTTTATGTATTCTTTTAAACAATCTCAGGTAGCAGGACTCCCTCATGCACAGCTGTAGAACACTGGAACTGAAGGTAAAAGTGATGTGTTGCAGCTCCTCTGTTACTCATGCATTAGTTATACCACCATTTTATTGAAACGAATTGTGGCATTCATACCCATTCTTTCAGTGTTATCATGTGCAATAGTAGTAGTATCAACCAATTTTGAAATAAGAAAGGTTCCAGACATGTGTTGCCAAATCTTTTTCACCTTACATTTTTCTACTCCAATTCGAATCCCTGAAAGCTGAACAAACCAATCCAATCATTATTTATTGCATTTCCCAATAATAATCAGAATCATTCCTAATCAAAGGAGGGAAGTCTATTTTCTTACTAAAGTCATGCCGAAGGTGGTATGACAAATCTCTCCAGTAACCAGTAAATCCGTATTTTCTTTCAGTTCAAGTTATGCTGCAAATTTAATTGAAAAGAAATTTTCAGGCAATAAAGATATTTAGCACAATTTGTTAACTGGAAGTAGAGCAAAACACCTCCTACTCTTTTCTTATTCTGAGTGTAACGGAGAAATTCGTTTCATAACTTACAGCTTGGAAGTATTGCTATATCTTCTAGAAGAGATTTCTGAAATGCTGAAAATAGGAATTTGTATCTTATTTTAGCATCCAATTCAAAGAAATAATTCATCACTGAAAGCCAGTCAAATAAGTGGTGGTACAATACTTCATTCTGGTTTTCCTTGTGTTATGCAAAGACTTATAGTAAATATGTATTTTTTCCTTTTGCAAAATGATCCAAACAGTTTTAAATACTGTTTTTTTCCTAAAAAGAAAAGCCTACTAAACACATGTAAATAGAAACTGTACAGATACTGTTCTACCTGACTCATTGAGATGTCTGTCATCTTCTGTAAGGCAATGCAGGGAATGCAGAGAAAAATGCAGGACAGTAAATTTTCCAGGTTAAAAGTTTAAATGTGTCATGTGTGCTGGACTTAAGCAGTAGAAGTCTGAGTAGATCAAAACCCATGGCAGAGATTTCCTCTTTTGTATCTTGACATCTTTATTAAGAGTCCAATTTTTTTAAAGTACAAGTGTAATGCAAGTTGTATCCACTCCAGAGAAAGACTATAGCTCTACAGTGTAACAATTTATATTAACGAATCTAACTAGAGGATAGCATAATATAAGCAGTGCATTTCTTCTGTCTTAAAATTCATCATTATACACAGAGACTAGACGCCTTTTGTTTGCAGGGACAGTTGATATTTCATCTTGAGTCGTTATTAATGTCCTTTTCATAAGTTAGAGATGTAAATTCTTTCATACTTGAAACAGCAGCCTTCAGAGATGTCCAGGTAATTTTTAATTGGTCTAGACAGTTAATGTTTGTCTGTATAGAGAGCTAAGCCAGTGGCTGGAGCCCATACACTCATCCTTTGGGAAACACATTCATTGCTTACAGGCAAAGCACAACAGACCCACTTTATCAGAGAGGTGATACACAACTGCTTGTTTCAGCTCACTTCCTGACAGGTGTTTTCCCTCAAAGAGAAAGCCATCATCGTGGCAAATGCGCTAAAACCAGGGAAGAAGGAAAAGCAGGCAAAGAAGAATTTCTTCTGTTGAAACAATTTCAACAGAACTATAATTACTGCTAAACACTAAAACATTTGGGGTCCAGTTGCTATGCAACTGTGAGGAAGTTATGGTACACCTGCTGTAGACTAAATGAGTGGGAGAAAAGCCAACTGACTTTATCAAAGGAATGACTTTTCCACCTTTCATTATATTCCGTTACAGTCTATTTTTCTTTATAGTTTTTTAAAATCTTGCATCAGTTCATCAGCCTACAATACTTGAACAGTCGCACAAGTTTGATACAGCACATATTCTCTCAACTGTGAATCTGTGCTTGTGGAAACCAAACATCATTACACAGACCGCTACCTTGACAGATAAGCTCAATTTCTGCTTTTTCTGACTCCGCATTCCCAGAACTCACCCTATGTAACATATACAGTGACTGGATGCACTAATGATTTTTTGCCTTCTGTCTTATTATAGTGATGAAAAGAAGCAAAAGCTCAGATTTACTGGTTCTGAGAAAAATAGGTGTTCAGAACAGATTACCTGCATGCTCAATATCAAAGACTGGATGTATTTCTCAAAAACCTTACAAGCAAATCATTTACCTGCTCTCAGATGGCATGGTTTTGGTGGAAAAGAACATATTTCTATCTGCGCTCCTACAAAACAAAGCCACCCAGCAGCAGGTGTGCTGAGTGATGTGAACCATCTTCCTACAAAGCCAAATAACGGATCTCAAAAACAACTTGATCCCCACTCCCTCAGTCCTACCCTACTCCTCTCTTTATGCAGCCTTCATAACACCCCTTAATAAGGTCACTACTGGCAGCCTGGGCTGCCTGCCCCACTTAGCTGATTGCTGAAAAAGTCCAGCGCAGAGCAAGAAAGCTCTGCATAGTCTGAGAAAAATACTCATAAATTCTCGAAAAGGTCTGGGCTTCTGATTGGGAATCACCATTCTTAAAAGGACACTGCTGACTACAGACACAGATGTACTACAGTGTAAAAGTGTCTCCAGCAAAGAAACAGCTGTGAGCCTGTCTTCTGAAAATTCATCTTGAATTATCAGAGGTTTCATACTCTATTATAGTAGAATCCTACTGCACACTAAAGGGCGGGAGCCTACTGCATAGCAAGTAACAAAAACATCTTTGTAATTGCTAAGTCTCTCACACATGCATCCATCAGATGTGAAGTTAAAAATAAAATGGAAGCACATCACGGTTGCCAAGTTTCGATCATTAAATGAGGTGGAAAAAGTAATTTCACAATAGAAAGGATCAGTATTGATGTGAAGCTGGATTTTTTTAAGCCTTAACTTTTAATGACTATATTCCTTTATATCTGATGGAAATCTTCACCTAGATGAATAAAAAAAAGAAAATAAATTAAAAGAAAAAAAAGAGAATAGAAGAGCCAAACAAACAATGTAATCATGATCTCAGGTACTTCTGATTAATTTCAATTTGTTGAATGTGTTTGGATTTTTTTTCCTCCGCAATAGAACACTAAGTGTATCTTTTAAAACTAAAATTAATGCAGATATTCAAAAATATAAAATCTTACATCAGCAAGATTTTTTTTCAACAAGAATTGTCTTTGCTAGAAATGCAAGACTGTCCTCTGGATAGAACACAGAATATGATTTTAAATTCAGGGAATACTAAATGTATAAAAGAGTTATAAAATTTAACATACAATTATGGGTCCTCAAGAGCTTCAGGATTACATCTCAATCATGACTTTAATATAAGTAATTCTTTGAAGAAAGAAGATATTTTTAACAGTAACTGAAGAATATCAACAATTACAATTCATGTCTTGGTTCAAAAATGTCAGTCAAAGTTAGAAATAATCAGATGACATTTTTTCTCCCTGCTTTGAGTCACTTCGAGATTATTAAGAATTTACTTGACCTCTTGAGCCTTGGGTACCTATATATGCAGTGAAGATGACAACCTAGAAATCTTTAGGATTTATGACCTATGTGGGGAAAAAATTGCATAAAGATTACGAGTGAATAGATACTCCATAGTTTGTCATGTCATAGAGCATTAATAATTTTCAATTATTCTTGGGTTCGAGAAATTAATTTAATTCCTATGCCACTTATATCCTCTGTGTTGTGATGGTTCTATGACTATCAGTCATATGAGAAATAACTAATTTTAAAACGTAACCCTTCATATTTGTTGTCAGCCAGGAAAGTTTTAGCAGAATGGCCAAATCTCAAGAAAATACGAGGACAAAAATTACACCTTTCCTACTTTGATTTAGCAATGAAGTAACCCAAGGGGTCAAGACTGAGTTACAGTGAAGGAACATAAGACAATAACTGCTTCATATGCTTTTAATACTCTTTTGTTTGGGCAGCCTAGTAAGGGATTTCATATTCAAATAGCTTTTGGAGACAGCAGAATTCAATCTAAAAACAGAGAATGGGTGTTAATTACAGAATGCAATAGACCAGAACAGCACTAAAAGTGTAGAGTACAGAAGAATATGTGTTTAGAATACAAATAGTTTCTTTCAAGAGGTAAGGCAAAGTTATCATATATAACCTGAAATTGCTGATTTTCCAAGTCAACAGTATTGTTTTTTGTTTAAAAATACACAAATTGGGTGAAATTTGATGGATTTTCCTCTTTTTCCTGTTCATAGATTCTTTCCAGCATTAACTTCTCTACAAATTAGGTTAAAGGATGTTTCATCCTCACTATACATAATAATTCAAAATTTTCATTCCAATCAATTCTTTTCTTTCAAAATTGTTCATGAAGATGCAAAAGGTGGGAAACCTTATGGAAATAAACTCACATGCTGATTTAATGGCTGAAGCCATTTGGGCAGCATTGGCCAGTTTTGGTGTGGAGAAAAATTGCAACTTTTTTAAGCTGTCGTTACACTTCCTCAAAGGCTAAAAAATGTCAAACAAAAAATCTACCACAAAACTGAAACCAAACCACACAGAAAAGAAAAACCAAACAACCAAAAGAAAGCACAAATGAAACCCAAAACCCAACACAATCTCCCTCCACCACTAAAAAAAAATACTATTTATGGTTCTTGTCAAAACCCGGGGTACAGTGGAAGTAGAAGCCATATGTACAAAAGTATTTTCTTTCATTCCAACCTTTTTCAGATGGATCCCAATGAGTTCCCAATTCACTTTTTGTTTTGCTGACACAGGCCATGAAGATACCACAGAAAGTTCTCTTTTTTTGCCTTTATGACATTTGAGGTACCAGACCTACATCTACATAGGGATCTGTCTCTCCTGTCTTCCTCATATTTTTTTAACACTAAAAAGCATCCTGTTTCTTAAAACTCATGCCCATTTCAGTGCCATAGCAGCAGCTTTCAGTATGTATTCCCTCTTCCCAACACACACTGAACTGCACTGACCAACCTTCTGTAAAGCTCTGGTGAGTTATAGTGAGGTTATAAAAATCTACGCAAGATCACTATCCCTACATCAACAAAGAAAAATGCCCATTATATAGATTTCAGTTTACTGCTTTTCTTTAAAAGTTTCAAGCAGTAAACAGGCCCTTTAAAACACCATAAAAAAAAGAGAGCAAAGTGTTTCTATTTAATAGAAGAAATTTCCTCTCACCTTATGCAGTCCTTTCAACAAAAACACATTCCACACAGTGTGCTGCTTAAGTCAAAGTGCATTTTTCTTGCAATTTATCTGCTGGATTTTTACAAACCATAAATTGTCACTTTGTCACTCTGCTGACCGACAGCCCGTCGCTCATTGAGCTGCAATATCCAGGGGTTTTAAACTGACAGTATATTACTGTCTAGCATCAGCAAGTCCCAATTGATTTAAGCTGTAAATTAAATGCCCTGATGGTTGTAATACAGTGATACATTACTAGACTCTATGCAGGTTTTGCTTTGCAGTGAAAATGTGGAAAATACAAGTCCCCAAAGTCCCACTCAGAGTGTGCATATTCCATAATTTTCAAGCAAGCCACAGTGTAAAACCTGGTCAACAGGGGCTTTCAGGGAAATAAAGTTATGGAGCCAGAAGATATAAGCTGTGAAAAGCAGATGCTGAAAATGCTCCTGGTTGACAACTCTCCTCTTTTTAAATACTGAAACAAAAGTTATCATGAACTAGCTAGTAACAAACCTCAAATAAATTCTATCTGGAAGAGTAGCTTGAAAAAGCTTGAAAACCAGAAAACATGGTAGAGAAGCATGCTGAGGTTCTTTTAATTTAAAGAGGCTGTTCAGTATTTAGGGGTCAAAAAAAAGAAAAAGGATTAATTCCTAGTCCTTAAGAATTATCAAAAATCCCTGCGTAGTGTGTTATTTTTGGTTTTACTATTAAAGGGTAAAATGAGAACATAATTTTCACCATTTCTGTTAACATTTTATTTTCTGTGTTTGCGTTCTGGTTTTTAAGAATCTAAATCAAAATGTTTTGGACCTTGGACTTAGCAGAAGGTTGGCTTGTTTCTTTCTTTCTGTTTCTTTACAGAAGATATTTGTTTTGGGGCTCAGTGTACCTGGTATTATCCTTTAAAGAACAAAAAGGTTATAAACATAACAAGAATTTATTTATCAACTTTCTCTAAAAGCTTAAACAGTTCCAGTTGAAGACTTTTTCTAACTTCTCATGGCTCACACTTTCTTTGCTATCCTAAAATTACAGTATTATCACTTTAGCTTCTAAAGGATTCACAGTACAGTGCTTCACAGTATTTCTCAAGATAACTTCCCAATTTAGCTTTTTTACCATGCTGAGTGTAGCTGGGATGCACTTGCTTAACTAAGATCAAAAGCCGACTTTAAGATGGATGCAAAAACAAAATCTAGTACTAGAGCGTAATAAAGCAGGATATTGGAAAGATTTGATCCAGGAAAAGATCTTCACAGTTTTCACTACAAAAAGTTAATTAATATATGTATTTTTGAATGTGAATCTGATTCATTAACTAAGAAAAAAATCTATAAGCAGTCAAATATTAATTGTTCTGGGAAGTGACAGCTGGCCAGGTAAATTACTTGAGAAAGTGAGGTCATGTAAACACTATTATTATTATATATTTCCTCAAGAAGATAAATAAGACCTTTTTTTCTTGGTCGTATATTAGCTCCTGCAAAGTTTGTTTCTGTTTCTGTAAACACTTAAAAAAATCACTTCCGGTGGATATTGATATTATTCGTAAACCACAGCAGTTGGTCAAAAAGTCAAGCCATTGAGAAGTCTGTGTGGCATCACTATTTTGTACTTATGCCACCTGCTGACCCCAGTACATTATAAAGAAGGCAAAAAGATAGACCTCCTTCTGAACCAGATTCCTGGGTGAGAAATTTCACTGCACCCTTGAACAACCTGGATCTAAAAATCATGACAGAATAAGGATTGTGGAAGGGGCAAGGTGGAAGCTGAAAATGCTGAAGTGTTCATTATTTCTAAAGGTTTGAATTACCATAATTTCTGTTTCCATGGTGATTTTAATACTGATGTAATTTTTGGAGGCTCTCTGAAACTCATCTATAGGTAATGAAATCTGTTTTAGCATTCATGCCTTAGGCACCTGAAGTTATCTGTTTTCATTCTGTGGGTATAAATTTCTTGGACATTAATAAAGATAGCAGATGCTTCTTAAAAGTGACAGAAGCTTATTAATAAATGCTGGTCTTACAACATTGACTATAACAAAGGAGACTTCCCCAAAATTAAAGAATGCATACTTGATATGAAAACTAACAGACTATTTTTGCAGAAATCATTACAAGTGTGGAATCATAGACAAGGATCATAAGGACAAAGTACACCTCACTAGAAAAGCAAGCATACTCACGCACAATCCAGTATTCTGAATTTGGCTTTACATGGCTGCCCTCGTATTATTTATTTTTTACAAAACCAAAGTTTGTATAACACATTGGGGGAGGAGGGGAAATAAAAGCATAAGGTAGTTCTAGCTTCTGTTACTATTAATTTTGGACAAATATGGTATAATGGCAGATAACATTGGATGGATTTCTTTTCACTTAATGAATAAAAGCATCCTGTTAGCACGGTACCATGAATGCTTGAGGGTACAAAAGATCATGTGTCAACCAGCACCTCATCAACTTTTAATCTGCTGACTATAAAAAGTTTGGGTTTAATTCTTTTCTCCATTTTTCTTCCTTTCTTTTTTTTTTTTAATAAGGCTTTGTATTCACAATAATCTCATCTGAAATTAATCTGCTTTCATAAGACCCAAAAGTTTTAGCTGCTGACGTTTTGACTTCTGCAGCAGATGCAATCCATTTTTCATTTCAGCTTAAAATTTAGATAGTAAAGCACTGCAAATAGCCTAATGTCTTGTACTTATTTTCCAAGAACTGGAAGGAGAGAATATTTTCATAATTAAAAGACATCAAATATTGAAATAATGAAACCATTTTCCTGGGATACTATACATGCATATAATTAATTTACAGAGCAAAGAGGGGTTTAAGATAAGCAAGGAAAGAGAACAGGAGTATTTAATTTATCTTCCATTTCAGTTGTTGAAGTTTATATACTATTGGTATCACACAAATTATTACTTGAATATCTGGAAAGAAAGTGTCACATGGAGGAGTCTAAGGAGTTAAGATAGATAGATAGAAAGGGTAGCTAGCTAGCTAGATAGGCAGATAATTAAGATGAAACACATGTTATAACATAATCACTGTAAAACGTCTTTATTTAATTAGGATCAAATCAACACGATGAAAAGATCTTACTTGGAAAGCGAGTAGTGCACAGAGGTCTACAAATTCCCTCATGGTTGTGTGCATAAAAATCATGTTTTGACTTTTCTGTGGGAAAAAAAATCCAAACCCAAACTAATTATGCCTTTTCTAAAGTATTATATGGTTTAAATAGTAACAGAACTTGTGAATGAACATGATCACTGCAGAGAGGCATGGAAAGGCATGAATCCGTGCTTCGGATGAACTGCCGTTCTCCTTTAAATGGACTGGGGTCTCTCCTGAGGCAGGTAGGAGCTCATTGCTCTGTGAACTGACATGGCTGGAAAACACCATGGGCAAATACAGTGAATAAAGGATCTTTAGGATTCAGATGTGTTTTTTTCACTGTAGGTCATTTCTTGGGCAGCGTGTCTGAGGAAAATGGACTTCACAGGCTAAGTAGCATGGCATGAGGAAAGGACTTCAAACTTATATAGTTTAAAATAGACAAATATTTGTCTATTGAGAAAAGTTATTCTGGTGAAACACAATGCATCTGTTTGCATCGAGTGAATTTAGGAAAGGTTAATAGCATTGGCTCAATTCTTACAGACATCATACAACATCACAGTTCTTAAAAGCACTGCAAACTGCTGTCTTCCAAAAAGACTTCAGGAAAATAATAATTTCCACATACACAGTGAAGATCAACAAAAGCTTGTCAGATGAGATCATTTTAAAAAAAGTAAACTTTGCTACCAATATTCTGAATCAGTCTTTGACAAGCTGTTGATATTTTATCTTGCTTCCCTGACCATTTTTCAGCATCTTTTTCATCTGTGGCTAGTAGTAATATCATCATGAGTAATATCACTCAATTCTTTGGCCATTCTTCACTCACCTGGATGGGTGGTCTTGACTTTTGTTTCCAAAATTGGGTGAATTAATTAAAGCTAATGGGGTAGCTCATATTTGGGGTCCAAAATTCTAAACATCATTTCATTAAAAAAAACCCCAAAAAAACCAAACCAACAGTTTTATGGCATTATCTGGTTACTTATGAATGGATTGCATATTTCTTGTTATGAGAAAAAATATGTCGTTGTTAATACAGCATACTCCCTTGCCAATACTGCCCCCGTGGACACATTTCCTACTGTAACCCTCACACATGCATATGCTAGTGCAAGAAGTTGTCTGAATTCAGGCCTTTGGGTTTTTTTTTCTGTCTAAAAGAGGGCACCTGGGTCAAAAAAAAAAAAAAAAATCAAGGTCTAAATAAGTTCTCGATTAGTGCCTGAATACTGTCATGATCTGTTATCCTCCAAAGGAATAAACAATTAAACTATGTACTCATATGGCTTTGCTGCAGATGCCAGCTGGCTGCAGGAAGCATTTTATCCAATCAGTAGTAGCAGGCTTTTGCAAAGTGTAGTGTTATAATTTGTCATATAATCTGATATGTGTCATATGCAGGCGTTAGATCCTATCAACGTTTTCTGCGCTTTGTCTGACACACTGCATCCTCTCCTCAAGTAATTGCTACAGTTCTATTATATCCCTTTTTTATCCAAGGTAAATACATCCTTGTTTCATAGTTTTTGTCTGCAATTCCAGATCAGGTTTGTTGTTGTTGTTGTTGGGTTTTTTCACTGTTATTGCAGCAAAGTTATAATTTTGATAGTATTTTAATCAGTTTACAGATACTACTTTTTCTTAAGAAATGCTTTGCTAAATCATTGTTATTTAAGACAGAGATATGATATGTGGATTTGAAGACTTTTTTTCATGACACAATTATTCATTGTCAGGCAGCAATCTGCATAAATAAGAGATTTGAATGGTCTGCGCCTTTTGTCACTTAGATTGCACTCTACTGTCCTTGATTCTGTTCACTGTATTCTTTAATTTTCTTCCACTGCATTGTCAATTTATTCAGAGGATGGAGTTAATGGCAATGCTGTCTCCATATGAACATATCTCTTGCTAAATTTTTTGATGTTCATACAAAAATTTCTTGTTCTTCTTTCACCTTGTGCTGTTATTTACAGCTCTGTGCAATAAGTTACTAATATCAATCCCCCGTATACACATACTTATTTATCCTGAGCTACACAAATGAAAGAATATTTACTTGGAAGGCAATCACTGGTCGTGCTATATACTATACATTGTGGGGTGGGAGGGGTGTGTTTTACTCTAAAAAATTATATCTCAAAACTTGTGGGAGAAGAGGTTATAACTAAGTACAACCTAGCACAGTAACACTAGAGGGGAGACATTAGAAGTTTATGAGATGTGAAGGACAATAATGAAAAGAAAGGTCATCCAAAAATTTAAATTATATAGGTTATTTGTAGAAATAAGAGGATCAATTTAAGATAGGAAACATTTGACTATCAGGAGAAATCCTCTTAGGATAGGCTTCCTATTGGCATAGAACTTTTCTGTACAGAAGCAGAAGGTGACCTGTTGCGTGGAACGGTTTTGTCTGGGCAGCAGAACTGAGTATGTGTTATACAGCAATCCTCCCCTGACAGCAAGATGAGTTTACATTTAAAGACATAATTTTCTCCTAACTTCCATAATTCTCCAAAAGTGCATGTGTCTACATGAAAACAAATCCGTTTTTCAGTCCTTTCTCAGTCAGAGATGCAGTGCACCACACTAAATCTGTCAGTGTCTTCATTCAACCAAATGTAACCTGACTACATATCAAGGGTCATCATTGCAAATCCCAATTTACACATAATCTTGCCTGTTGTCCCAGAGAATTCTAGAGGAACTGTTCAGTATTGCAACTGAAGGCTCATCATTATTGGTGTGATTATGTGATAACAGTTTTTCTCTTTAATTACCCATGCCTCTGTACAAGCAGCTCTCTGCAAAAATGATGTTTCCCACTGGAGAAATGTCGGTTCTCTCACTGGTTCAATCTGATATTAAGGACAAAAACATTTCATGCTGCCATGATACTGATGACCTCACTTCACAAGGAAACTAATGTTTCCTGTTGTGTGACAATTTATTTATTCAGTTCTTGTAAAAAGTGTCAGAAAGTAAGCAGCAGACAGTGAGTTTCAGTTGAGAAGCTGGCCTTTCACATTTTTCCTTCCTTAACCTCCTTTACTTCAAGAACACCTACAATACCAAAATACTTTTTAAGAAGCTAAGAAATATTGTTGCAATCTATATTATGTAAGTCATATCACTAGACCAAGAACAGCATATAAACTATTATTGAAAAATGCTTTGCATAACATGCAGACACAGCCTCTAGGGAGCAGAATGCTGAACACAGATGAGTGTTCAGCTCAGAGAAAAGGCTGAAGAGTTGAATTTGATAATCTTTATGGGCTCCTTCCAACTTGAGATATCCTATGATTCAATACACAGAGATTACTAACAAATATTTATATTTTCTCTTAAAACACTGAGTAACCCTGAATACAGGTTTAAGCCCTCTTTGATTACAACCGGATCAGATTTGGGTCCATAATCCTTACCTAAGGCTGCTAGATAGCAATGTGTTTACGTAAGTAATTTCCTCTATCTTACATAAAGTGAATGATTCAGAAAATAGACAATATCACATTAAAATTGTGGGAGAAGCATTACTCAGTGAGTCATATTTTCAGAGACTAAAAAGAGAAAAAAACCTTCTGTATTTGAATGCCACAAAATAAACAGAGAAGAAAAAATAATTAAAAGCAAACAATAATTTAAGAGCAGTGCCTTCCAATAAACAGTGTGGAACTTCCTTGGTTTAATAAGATGCAGGACACTAAAATGGAAGAGAATAACATTACTTCTTAGACTAATGGAATGGTTTGGATTGGAAGGGACTTTAAAGATCAGCTAGTTTCAATTCCACCTTGTACTGGACCAGGTTGCTCAGAGCCCCATCCAGCCTGGCCTTGAAGGAATGGAGCATCTGTAGCTTCTCTGGGCAACCTCTTCCGGTGCCTCACCATCCTACTTTCAGGCCCCCTGCGTGTTAAATTCACTATACCTAAAGCAGCGCTTAAGTTCTATCCACCACATTGGTAAAAGACTTACGTGTGCATATGTCTGCAGGGTTTGACTTTGCATTTATTGCAGGAATGTCAAATATTGTATTGACTGCTTGTGCTGTGGAATCTTATGCCAAACTTCATATTGGCTTCACTGGGAGCAGAATCACTTCCATCGGGTTGTTCTGCAAACCTTGCCCAGAGCATTAAGTTGTTAACATGTTCGAGTAATTGATTCCACCACAGGGTTTCTCTTAAATGAAGGGAAAATAAAGAATTATGAATATGTAAAGTTAATACATTTTTCCTTGTATGTTTGCACTTCAGAGTGCTACAGCAATGGATCAAACTGCACTCTGACATCACACGCTTTAGGTTTTTTACCATTGTACTCCATTTGTACCTGTAAGAATATCTCGTGCTTTCCAGCTTTGTTTCCAAATATAGAAACAGCACAATACAGTGGTGTTTCTGACGTCTGACTTAGTAATACACAAATTTTCTGGTGTGTGAAAATCAGAAAGAACTACAACTTCCCCCCACGTGGGAAAATTTGCATCTTCACATACAGAGGTAAGTATAAATTAAAAACAGGAGCTGAAGAATGTCTGCTTCTAAAACACTACTGAGGAGTTATGTACTCTCTTTTAGTTAAGTTCATTTTTCGTGAGATAATTTTAATTAAAATAATTAATTTCACTTTATTATAATTAAGAACTTCAAATATTTATTTTGCTGCAGATAAAAAATACCTTTTAAGAATCAAGAAAGGTAGGTCAGATGCAAAAATGCTTATTCATCTACCAATGTTCCATCTTATTCCTGGCAGACACCCAAAGTGTATTTACAACTTATGAGCGGTGCCCTTTAGATCTGCTGGGAAAAAAATAAAATATCCAAAACACTGAGAAGAAAGATAAGTATAAGAAAAAAAGGGAGAAAGCAAGCAAGAAAGAATAGGTGTAAGTGAAGGTATGCATTAAGCTTAATGCATTGAAGCAAATGCCTACTGTTGCCAGCTTTTTTAATGTTTGCGATAGTTTACGTTTCTTATGTCAGTGAGATTCTCTTGAGCAGGGATTGTGTCTGTAGGAATTCTGCATGTGGTCTCACGAACTGCTTTGAACACCCATCATTATATCCATAATTCTGCGATTGTCTTCCGTAGAAAACTTCATCCTGTGGCTAAGAGCACACTCAGGTCTTAAACTGAAAGATAGACAATAAATACTAGAACTTGTTACAAGTCTGTGGAAGTATCTCTCTAAACTACATCTGGTTGTTGCAATCTCTGAAATTATATAGCTTTTCCTGCAGAATCCTGTCTATCAACAGAAGCTATTTCTACACTGCATTTTGTCAACGCTGACTTCAACTTGAGTTTCATTGCCAAAATGTACTTGGAGAAATTGTATTCCAGTGTAGATTTACAGCTTACTCAGGTTAGCAATACTACTTCTCATATGTCTAAATATGCTGTATTCACAGTGTGAACAAAATGAGTGTACTATACCTAGTTCAGAGATCATAATCTAGAGTGCTATAAATAAAATATCACATATTTCGTATGTAGCCAGAGGATAAGCACACAAATTAGGACTGTGTGAACTGTTCTCCCAAGTTTAAACGGTCACAAAACAGCAAGGTGATGTTGCCGTCAGAACATTTGTAGAGTAGACCTGGAATAAGCTGGTACAAGTCAATATGGGCTCTGAACCAGGGGGACAAGGGCAGTTGTGCTACAGACATCCTCCAGACTGCAACATGGAATAAAGCTGGTATAAGTCAATATGGGCTCTGAACCAGGGGGACAAGGGCAGTTGTGCTACAGACATCCTCCAGACTGCAACATGGAATAAAGCTGTGCATGAGAGCTAACCTGCCTTGAACACTCTCTGCCACTGAACATCCTTAAATCACTGTGGAATGTTATTTCTCATTGTTTTTTAATATCAAATTCTTGCCATGTCAGTTTTAAAAGCAAATGCAAAACATGTATTAATTTGTGAGTCATAGCTAGGATGCCTTTAGTATTTGCACCATTCTGATTGAATGATACTCCTGTTTTTTTCACGTTTTTCTAACATACCTCTGGTTAGATCATTACAGAGTCTTAACACATCATGGCTATTACCATTTTTTTGCTTTATGCTTTACTATGAATCTCTAAAACACACTTTTATTTCCAGATCAACAAAGTAATTTGAAAAGTCTAAAACCGTAGTTATACTTTTCTATTCAGTTAAAATTTGAGAAAAATAAAAATAATTTTGTGATGTCTTTACCAAAAATCATTTTGTAGGATCCCTTTTCTTCTTCTCCAAAACCAATGTGGATTCAGTGACTGCTTGACAAAGAAGCTTTTCTCAAACACTTGGCTAGACTTTGCTACTTGAATTTATTTGCCGTCTCAAAATTAAAATTCTTTTATTGCTAGGCAATTCTTGGTAATATTTGTTTTCTAAAAGTATAGAGCCC
Organism: Struthidea cinerea; assembly: GCA_013397865.1. Lineage (NCBI taxonomy): Eukaryota > Metazoa > Chordata > Aves > Passeriformes > Corcoracidae > Struthidea > Struthidea cinerea. Next base: position 209,729 of record VZTI01005062.1, on the reverse strand, counting down.
TTCAATTATACCCAATGCACTCTCACCAAAGCCCAGAGAAAATCTGATCAGATCACAGTAGAATTTAGTTTAGTCTCATTCAAAGCAACTAGGACTCATATCCATAACTAATCTAGAGATAATTGACAGTTTCTGGCATGGTCACTAGCAAGATAAAAATGAGAGAATTTTGTTCACCACGTTTACAACACTTCCTCTCTCTTCTCCTGGTGGTATCAGGAGAGCATGAGCAAAAAGAGTGGAAGTGCCTCAGAGTAACTTAATGCTTTTGTTGCATTATAGATCTGTTTCTTTCCACTGATGTCATAATAAAATCAACATTAGTTTTACAATCAAAACTTAATTTGTCCAAAATCAGCAGCAAATATACAATGTATTTTCGAAGGTACCAATGTGGGTTAAGTATTGTGAATATTCATTCATTTTCAGTTTGGCTGTTTCATTCATCTAATCATTGTCTCTAATCCACCTGAAAGAGAGCCACCAACATCTCAGAAACATGAATGACAAATATGGAATTGGGAATCTGCCAAGCTGATATCTGAGACACTGCTGAGCTGAGGAAGAACTGTTGAGAAGAAGTCAGAGACAACAGCATTCTTGGAACAGCAAGACTTCGACCATCAAGTATCAATAAATAACATATTAAGGAGGAGAATATCTGTCAGCAGCTGTTCCTCTGACTACGTTTCTGTCTCTTTGTGTCTTTCTGCACCCTGCCCTATATGATCCTGTCAACCTCTTCAACTGGGAATAAGTGCAGTAGTACAAAAATCTAGTGAGCCCTGCCTTGCCATGTGTTTTTCTTTCCACCAAAAAGGCACTTTATGGATACAGAAAAGACTCAAGAGTATGGGAAATTTCAAATACTATAAACTGCTCAAGTAATATGTATTCTTTGGAGGGATTTATACTATACTTCTGAAAGTTTAATGCTAGCTATTATTATCTCAGCCAAAACAAAACCAATGTTTTTACATATGAGTACAATCACATGGATTTTCCTTTATCTGTACATCTTCTCCCCTCATCCTACCTATATTTTGAGCAAGTGATCTGCTTTTGTACTCCTTCCATTAAGCTTCAACTTACCCAGGTGTTATCAATCAGAAAAAGTGCAAGACAATGAAATTACATCCAGCATGCCCCTGCTGTCAAAAAATCAACTGGCTGTGATTGATTAATAGAAGATTGCATCTGATTTTGTGGTGCAAGTTTCTCCCTCAAAAAATTTAAAGTTGTTTAACATGTCTCTGTCAGCAAATCTTCTCAGCTGACAATCTTTATGGAACAGCCATCTGTTTTTAGGGATTATAAATACTTTATCAAAATATTTTTGACATGTTTCTCCCGAAAGATGATATCTTCTTTTCAATAGATTAATGTCTTAGGGATAACTGCAATAGCTAAGTTTAAGATTTATCTAATTTGCCAAAAAATGGCATAGCCCATAGCCTCAGTCCACTTTTTATTGTCATAAGAGATATGAAAATATTATCAACACTTTCAGAGATGCTGTTGTTTTATTAACACACTTTAAGGTCATGTTAAATGAAAAATAAGTAGAATTTAAAATGGTTAATTCAAGGCTGCATCTTTCCTCTTATCCCTCCTTCTGATTTACCACATATTTGTTTATTTCTTGTCTAGATATTTTTCTGTCATTTGAAGGAGTATTAGAATTCAGATATTTTAGGCATCCATCTCACAGATGTGAGAGTAGTTGAGATTCTGTGAAGACTTTGGCTTTGCTGTCCTGCAGTTATCCACAAAAATGAAACAATTACTATGAATCTCATTTTTTCTGCAGTGACCAGAAGCATTACTTAAATCAGGATCCATTTTGCTAGACACAAAGTAAACAAAAATTATTGACTGTGGATATTTGTAGACTCAGAGTGAAGACAGAACATGTAAATGGGTAGGTATCAACAGGGCCTAAGAAAAATGGATGAGGAAGAAGAATTATCTTGCTTTAAACAATTGTACAAGCAGTTTGAATTTGTTAGCAGAATGGGAGAAGGAATATCAGGATGTCATCCATCCACTGTAGGATGGATATTTTTTGTGGGAAAAATTTTGAAGGTGAGGTTAATTATTACATTTTTTTAAAGTAAGTCTTATGTTAGCTTTCCTTAAAGGCTTTACTTGCTTCCAGTTACTTTGTACCACAGTGTCTTCAATTTTGCCCTTCTATATAATATGTATCTCAAGACCTGCATATATTTAGGAAAAAAACTTTTTCAGTTGTGACTAGAAGGCATATGAAAATAGTGCTATCAAAGACTGGAGAGCATCTTTCAGAAAATAGTTTTCACTAAGTAATTTTTAATTGATCACTATTTTTTAATTTGTTTGATTTTGCTCTCTTCCTCTCAACCTTTTCAATATGGAATGCTGAAGCCTTTCACACCACTCACCTCTTACATGCATTTATTTTTTTATGTATAACAATAAATATGTTATGTGAATAACAATAAAATGGTACCTGAAACTGAGAATATTTTTTCCCATTATTATTCACTCAGTAAATACTATCATTGTCTTTTAGAGAGACCATATTACGATCACACATATTTATTGAAAGAAAAAACCTCCATTCCGTAGCCTTCCTGACTCTGGTAACTTTTGTCCTTTGTTCATGGATATAATCCAATCCTGTGAATAAGATAACAATGTGCCTCCCATCACTTACATGATTAAAGCTTAGTGCATACAGAAATATTTGTAAAACTAAGAACTTTAAGTCAAGATTTTTAGAAGAATGTGTTTAGCCCATCTCAGAGGACTAAATTGTTATGTGTATGGCCTCCCAGGAATCTTGATGCCACTGTGGGATTTCAGTAGTTTCTGAGCTACAGCTGATGAGAAGAAATTCAAACTCACTCTGGTAAACCTCAGAAGCACCAAGGCTTGCTTTTTATTATCTTTTATTCTAAGTTTAACTGCTGGTGTTGGGGTGCTTGGGAATGGAAGGAGAAAGCCCTTGCATCTCTTTGCCCAGATCAGTATTACTGTATATTGAAAGCAACTGTATAATGGACGCAACTCTGCTGACAAGAAAAAAATATATGTATGCAGAACAAAAGTACCTAATATTTTCTCTTTAAACTGCAATAAAAATACCAATGAGAATAAATGATTGAGAAAGAGTTAGGAAATGCATTACATTTCTGAAAGCTCACATTATAAAACTGTAGGTATAATTTTGGCTTCATGAATCTACTAGATTGAATGAGGCCATGATTTCCTCTCTGTTTTTCAGTACCCTGAATATGACCACATTCTGCTGAACAACAAATCCTTCTGTTTAACTCTGGCAGAACTGCAGCACAGCACTGAGGGGTGAGAAAGTGTCACGTTGCATGCCATGGGTCTGACCCTCTGCTCGTTGTGGGTGACCTCTGAGTGTGCGGTGCTGTGAAAGCACTGTATCCACCAGAATTTCTATAACGGGGGAGAAGCGCCGCTGAGCTTTTGATTTCGTTAAGTTAGGCACTGCTTATGAGATTCAGTTTCTGATTGAACACCGTTTTCTTTATCCCATAAGCAGTGTTCCAGAGAGACAGATGTTTGCCAGTGCTTCTTACAGATACCCAGGTTTGAATTCAATGTATCTCTGGGTCTTCTGAATAATATTTCTGGAGCTGAGACAGTATCCCTACCACACAGTTTGCTTTCTAAACTTTTGAGCTTAGATCCGAACAATTTTAGCACATTGTTTAGTGCCTTCCAAATGTCTGTGCTTGAAATCTAGTAAATAAAAACCTTTCCTTGGACAGACTTGCGCCCAAAGAGAACTTGCACACACAGAGAGCAAAGAAGGACATTTTAAATGGCCATATTTTTTGTTCAGTCTTTGCATATGAACTTAATAAGTAGTTTGGCACCAGTACCAGGCAAAGTTTATGGGGAGAAGAGGGCTAGAGGCAAATTTGTCCCTCTTTTGTTTCAATCCCAGTGACGACTGACTCTTGCTATAGAAAAACAAGAGTAACTACAGGGAAAAAATGACGTAACACTGGAAATTTTTGGAAAGGTTACAGCATAAATCTATAATATGTGAGCTCTGGCTACTGGATGCATTTCGTGGAGCTCTATTACACCATTCATAAGAGAATTGCTGCAAATTTGTGAAACAAATATGCTTGTAACGGTACACATAACTAATTTTGAACTGTGCCTGTACTCTGTGCCTATGTCCAGTTTCACAACCAGACAAATTCAAGTGAGCTTGCAAGTTGCCTGGTAACAGGCAGCTGAGAGAAGGTGATGGAGACCAGAGAGAGCTAAAGGTACTTAATTTTCTTCCATGTAGCTGACATCATATAAATTAGAATTAGATCCTCAGAGTTAAAGCTACCTCTTGATATTTGTATTAAGATCAGTATTTTTTAAAAAAGAGTTTGAATAGAGTTTGGAATCGGATGTAGAACCCCTTTCCATGGCAAATCAGAAACCAAGTAATTGGTAAAAGGCTTAATAGTTCTGAATTCAACTCCAATTCCTACATTTTGTTGACCTCATATTTGTGCTGTGATGCTCAGGCATTATTTGAATGTAGGACTTTTAACAAAACGTTTCTGATATTATCTGTGCTAGAAACAATTGTAACTAAACAAGAATAATAAAGAGAATAGAGAAAACTAAAATTACTAACGTGCAGTGCTATGAAAAATTTAACTGAAGTTCACAGGAGTTGATAAATTTTCAAAGTCTAAGAAGTGAATGAGGATTGAAAGAAAAGGGAAATGCTGTAGTGATGTGGTAACAGTAGCATCATTAATAAAATAAGCTAGGAAATTGCACTCTTCTATGCAATACTGAGTAGGTCTCATCTGAAATATTACAGTAATCTTTGACCTTTCCATATCAAAAGCTTTATCAATAAAATGGAGTAATTATTTTAAGGAGATAAACAGGATTAAGATTTGATAAATCTAATCCATGAAGAAAGAGTAGATAGGAAAAATGCTCATGCAAACAAGAAAAAGGAAACATGAGCTGATAGAAAATTAGTGTCCAGAGCCATCAACAGACCATAAATTATCTTATGAGGAAGATAAATATTATCATGAGTGAAACATGACTGAATAAGAAACAGAGAAGTTAGTGCCTGAGCCATGGAAATGGAGATTTATATGACAGAACTAAAAGGGAATGCATTATGCAGCCCTGTTAGGGATTGCATTTCTTCTTTGAGCTTTATTGTGCTGGAATTAGGCTGAGCCAGACTTGATAGAGTAGGGGGTTTCTACGGCCTAAAAAATCCTTGTCTACTCTGACATACAGTTGCCTGTGGTGGAGTCTCAAACAGTTCCTAAATGCTTGAACAGCTGGGGATGTTTTGAAAAAGTCTAAAATAACAAAATTTTTTGTGACTTTTTACTGAAAGGAACACAAGGACAAAAATAAACTTTTGCCAACACTACTAATGGAAGAGAAGAAGAACAATCTCTGGAGGATTATAAAACTCTCATCTAATCCTAATGGCTAAAATGGGTCTCTGAGGATTAGATTAAGTTCTATGTTTTTTCTTAGCATTAAATTCCAGAGACTAAGGAACTATACAACACATTGAAGTCTGAAAATGCAACTTGTAAATGAACAAGATAGTTAACACAAAAAAAAATAAGTTAAATCTATCCTGATGAAATTGAAATGTTAAGAGGATAATAATTTAAATTACAGCAATTGTGAAGCAGGCTACCTCTGTTAAATCTAACTGTTCCTATAGGGAAATGTGACTCAGGAAAATAATCCTTAGATATTTGAAAGGAAATGTTCAAAAGCCAAATCCAGAATTCATGAGACACACCTAAAACATATAGAGTTAGTATAATTTTTCTAAAGTAAATACATTTTAAAAATTGCCGAACTGTAAGAGCAGTCAATTATTTTAGCTTAAGAATCAGGAAAAATTAGTAATATCTAAGAAACTTTAGAAAATAATATATAGTGCTGATATTTTAGCATAATCTATAATACAATTACAGTGTCCCAAAGCTTAAGAAAAACAATTTAAATGACTGTAGGTAACAGGTTGTGAAAGATTACATTACTGGTATAGTTTTTTATAATAATAGTTATGTATTTTCTCAACAATCAGTGATTATTGCTGACGACCGACTCAAGTCTTCAACTGAGTCTTCAGATGACATGAAAGAAAAAAAATTCATGTGTAAAAAATTATTTTGTTGCGATAACAGCAGAGAATAACCTGAAGAGATAGTTACTGTGCTGCATTTCCAGCTAGATTTCACAGACCTGCAAGGAACATGTCACTAGTTCTATGAAAAAATTAAAATTTTATATACCAGTTGGCCAGCCTGAGGTTTGAAACAAGTGATTACAACAAAGTTGTTAGCAGTCAAAAAAATGAAATAATATATATTCAGGCAGTTGAAGTTCATCAAAAGAGCAAACTGAAGATGAAAGGATACCAGGTAAGGGACTAAGGGTATTAGTGGAAAAATTTTGTACTATCTTTTTGCAAGCAAATTCATTCTTCTGTGGAATGGAAAGAAAAAAAAGGAAGCTATTCACCAGTCAAATACAGCAGTAGTTTTGGAAGTCTAAGCTTTATCATGAGCGATGTACAGGAAGAAGGCAGTACATTTCTAGTGAAACATAAAAGCAGTAAAGCAGGATAGTAATTATGCACAATAGTGACATTTTCTCAAAGTGAGTAAGAACAGAAAATGGATGCTGAACAATTGTGTAAAGTGGTAGGAGAGAAAGGGAAAAATTGCAGTAAGTTTGCTGTTATGACTTTCTTCTTCAGTTCCTATCTATGTTTTTTCGCATGTTTAAAATTGCTGTCTCAGAAGCTGTTGAATAAAATACATTTTTATCAAATAATAAATAAAATTATTACAATCACTCAATGTGAATATACAATCTGGAAGAAATGTGAGGTGAACACTCCACACTCCTGCTCAGAGCAACCTACGGAGCATGGACAGTAACACGTGTGGACTGTATGGACTGCCCTGAATTCATCAGCCTCATTCCATGGATGTGAGTCCTAGTTAGAAATACTGATTTCTGTTTTTTTTCTCGGATTTTTTCATTAACTCCATGTGATACAGTTTGCCATCTCAAAATTTATATGCCCACTCTTTTCCATTCTTACAGTGTGCATGCTTTTTCTGTCAAAGATAAAAAACTTACTTTACCTTATTCGCACTCCAATGTTCCAACATTTCCTGGCTGTATATATCACAGTTTTAGATGTTTCAAAAGATTCCATGGTGTTTGTTTATATACAATCATTTCTCACTACTGAAACAAAATTACTTTTCTGAGGCTGACAATTGTGCATTCTCCTTCTACTCTCTCCCTTTTTCTCTTTTGAAATGGGATCATTCTTTGGTAATGAAACTAAACTGCTAAAGCCATGGATATTTGTAATTGTATTAATCATTTTACTTCCTTATCTCCAAATATCTCATAAGCCTTTCAAATGGAAGGAGCTGTTTCACTGCTTCCACAGCACGAACTAAGTGGTGATTCTAACACAGTTCTTACATACAGGCGCATCTATGTGAGGGTGTCTGTGTATACACAGACATGCACTTAGACACACAGAAGTGTTCAAAATGAAGATTCACATTTTAAATTTAAAAAATTAGACTTTAGAAAGAATATTTCTGTTCTAGCTGTTTCATCCCAAAAATATTTTGGTCAAACCTATTCAGGGAACTGTTTAAAAGAAGCTCAGATGTGGTAAATATAAATTAGGGGCGAAGTGCAACCACAGAACTCACAATACTCTATTCTGAAAATTTCACCCACCACAGAGAGAATAGTTCTCATTTCCAAGAATATTTCTCTAGGGAGCTAAGTTCACTAAAGTCAGGTACAGTGGCATTGCTGCCTACAAAGGAATCAAAGAGTGGCTTGAACTTCCAGGACAAAGTAACCTAAAGATAGCACCTGTCACTATCGCCTGCAGATGTGGCAAAGTTGGTGCTACTCAGAGTGCATAGCTGCTTTTCTTTATCTGATATTCTTGAATATATACTCAGAATTATATGATGCCTTTTTTTCTACTGGAATTAGTGTGACACCTTGCAACAAATATGGCAAGAATGAATATTTCTGTCTTATTCTAATTTTGGAAGTCTAAACTAAGTAGAAGTAGAATAAGGCAAATTAAAAGTTTACAATATTTGAAAATGTAGCACCAATTACACCTTGTCATTTTGCTCTCTACTGCATCTTATTTTTTCCCATGTGCCTTGTGTTCTATTGATAGCTCAATAAAGTACACCAAAATACAAGAAAAAGGCAACTGAGGAGAAGGATGCTACAGATAGTTTTAGTGAAATGAACAAGGAAAAAGAAGGAAACTAGATAATTTGGGGTGTTTTGGGGAAGAAGAGTAATAATTGTTGGAAACTGGAGACTGTCAATTGTAATAATTACAGACTGTAACATCTGCAAAGATATTGCAGGTAACACAGACTGTTGCTTACTAATTAGATGAGGCTGCTGTATAGTTGGAAACCAGGAAAGTCATCGGTGGCTTGCAAAGAGTATCATGGAGAGAGGGAATGCATAGGAAGGCATAGAAATTTTTGCTTCTTTCCAATTTCAAATGGATTACTGCTCCAGAAACGTATTAAGCATGAAAAAAGAAACAAAACCTCACTGATCCAAAAGTCATCTTCAAGATGTATTTCTACATCTAGACATAGAATTGTGAGCTAAATATTTACCTGATCACCTGTGTTACAACATCAGTGCAGGTTCAAGCTCATCAAGTACATGTAAAATTTCACCTGTTGATATTACAAGATTTGTTTTGCAGTTTTTCAGAAGAGCACTAGTGACTTCTTAGATAACTGCGATTCCAAAGTGGTGTAAATATTTCAATGCAATTAGCCTTTTCATGGCCAATTGTTTCTCTCAAAAGTACAAGTATTAGAGTGTTTAAGCAAGTCGATAAGCTATCTCTCCTTTTTTCTTCCAGTCAAATGGTATGAACAGCGAGCGAACAAGTGGCATGTTGAAAAGAATAAATGTTTGCTCCTCATATTTTGATTGACAATCTAAGGAGAGAACAAACCCCACAAAATTATAGTTGAGGTAGAACCTCTATTTTTAACAAATTTCTACCCTCTAAGAAGTTTGAAGTTTAGAAATGCATTTATATTACATGAAATCCATATTTTCCTTCACTGAGTTCATTAAAGCTCTTTATGAAGGGCTATTTATGTTCTTTGGTATGACATTTAAAGTTTTAATTACTTTTTTATAGAATATAGCATATATATATGTATATACTTCATACTTCAAGTTTTCACAAATAGGAGATACTCTTCTGCTAGACGACCTCCCTTCTGAAACTCACAGTACCTTTCTTCTATTTCTTCTTACATTTTCCTGCTTTTTGCTCTTTTTTGCATTATCACAAATTCTTCCGTAAGTCTGTGCTTAATATCTGGCAAATATTAAACAAGCTGTCATCAGACTTCTTTGAATTTTATTTGTTTAAGAGAATGTTTCATTTTCAGTGGTCTGTTCTTGACAAATGGTTTATAGCAAGATTATGGAAACAGTGAAAGATGTATAAAAGGAGTGGTCGTCGAGAGCATTTCTCCCCAACTTTAACCTTTTAGTGACAGATAGTAAGTTGTGGCAGCAAGACAAATGTTTTTACTCTGGACATTCAATTTCATGTAGAGCATGAAAGGAGACAACTGGTAATGAGACATTTGAAAAGATAAAGTGAACTCAGTGCTCAATACATATGAATAATGACAGGAAAAATCACAAAGACCAAATATAAGCTTTATCTCTAATTTTCCTTTAGACTGTGGGTACAGCTAAAGATGCCCATATCTCCACCTCAAAACTAGCATTAGAAGAAGACCTAGTTATTTTCTGAATAGTGATTTATCTTTTCCTGATGACTTGGAAAGAACAGGGTATGAATATATTATCTACATACTCCTGAACATTTGCTTTCCTGTGCTTGGAATTCTTGGTTTCACTGGAAGTGTCATTAGGCAGTAAAGCACAGCAATACAAGTCATACTGGGAAAAAAGGCCTGGAGGAAAGGAATAAAAGAAAGCATTTTTCCTGCAGAGATTTCCTTTTTTTGTTGTTTATGGTATGAATTGCAGCAGAAAAGAGTTCAGCATTTTTGCCTCTTTAAACTACATGTTCAATGGAGAGTTTAAAAAATGACTTGGGCTCCCACTAGAAAAGATCTTAACTCTATACACTTAAAAAATGTTAAAAAACCACACAAGAAAATGGACTGTAAAGAAGAGCATGTTCCACTGTGCTCTCTTTGAGATGACCTTATGGGTCATTTTGTCAAAAGGACTTTTTGAACGACTATACTCAGCACTAGCTCCTTTTTGGCAGTATTGCATTATTTATTCTCACGAGGCAGAAGAATGTAGCTATTGTAAAGTGAAGGATGGTAAAATCAACTCATGCTACTTCTCATTCTCTCAAAGAAATAGTACGAAGTTTTGAGAAAATAAACATATTTCATGTCTTTAAATGCACACACAAAACCCCCATGACTTTTAAAAGATGTTTGTACAGTACTTTTACTTTCTTGTTTACCTTCTTAAAAGCCAGGTTGTTACCATATCAAGGTTGTGGCCATCAGATCTGCACATGGATTTTTCACTCCCACTCACAGACGTTGTGATCAAACCATCCTCCAGGTTATTTAATTTCTCTGTGCAAGATCCCTACCTAGGCGGTCTGTGAGTTCCTAGATGCAAAACATGCATCTACACATACACACCTGCTTTGTGTAAAAATTCTTATTTGTTATTTATCTCTCAGTAGTTGCCAAAAGACACAGAGAAGATCAATAGAATATTTTGTTGTCCCTAATACATGCAAATGATAGCTCTTGCTTTAAAAGCATCCAATCTACTTTAAAATGAAAGCCAGAATGAGAAGGGATAATGATATAAGATATCATATAGTATCACATAGTAGGACAGCCATGAATGGAAGCCGTCCTGCAAGTGGCCCCTGACCCTGTTTCTAGTAAATCTTAGATATACAGGTTACGCAGAGCACTCTTGGAACCGATTATATTTACAGATGACTTCCACATCAACTCTGTCACGTGTCAGACACACAATGATGGTATCCACTATTTGGTTTTTGGCTGTATTCAATCTCTAGGCCTCTATTATTTGTCACATTTCCTTCAGTCACTATTACAGAAAATGATTGTCATGAGTGCAGAAACACTTTTCCAGATATCTACAGTATTCATCAAATCCCTGCCAGCTGGAGCCTTCAGCTATCCACAGATCAGCACCTGATAAGTCTTTCATTTGAGGTTTTCCAAAAAAACCCCAAAGAGTTAATTATGTGTTTATGAAAACATACGGTACTGTCTGAGATTTTTCGAGTACAAAATGAAAGGAATAGTAGCAATGAGAGAATCAAGTTTAAATGCATTTAGTTCACAATTCAAAGCATTGCTCAACACATGACCAGATCTATTGTTGCTGTCACACTTTTCCCCTTACACTTCTGCTGCTGAAAAAAGACTGCTGCTCTGATTTGAAAAGAACAGACCTTTCCCTGAGTCTGCCATTTACTGCTAACATCCAATCCCAAGAATTTTTATGTTCTGGATTACTTCCTTTAAATCTTAAATATACGTAGATTACTAGAGGAATAATCCAAATTATGTCCTCAGTAGCAGTGTAGTTCTTCCTCCAGTGAAATGAAAGACATAGCCTCATTAGTATTAGCAGAAGGAAAAATGAATCCCTTTGGAATGCTATGGAAGAGAGTGAATGGACATAGCAGAGTGCCAGATGATGACATTCTCTGGCCTGCCTTAGCAGGCAAGGTATGAGCATAAAACTACAGATTAGAAATTTCACATATGAATAACCTCTTACAGATTAAAAGTTAAAAAGTTAGAATATTAAAAGTTACAGCTAGAACTTTGCACTATACAATGGGAACTGTTTCACGTTGTTCTGCCTTTTGTTATTGACTGATGTCTCTGACAGCATCCACTCACAGCACTTTCTTGGCTTTTGGTTACCAGGTGATAATGGGTCTAAATCAGAAGCTTAGAAAATAATTGGGCTAAAATGGTTTCATTGAGGAGAGAAATAGTTCTACTGGTCAAATAGCAGGTGAGTTGCTATGCTGTCAGCAAAAATAAAAGAGAGAAATGTTGGGGGTCTTTGAACTTTGTGATCTCATCCAAAGGACCAGGAAAAATTTATTCTGTGCAGCTTCTCTCCCTAACCTCCCTAACTATGACTCAGTAAGGAAGTCCAGCTGAGGATAGATCATACGCACTCTTATTTTGGTGACTTAATATTAGACTGAAACACAAATATGTGGCTGAAGGACACTAGCTGGTGTAAGACATTCTTTTTCTCTCTAGTGCTGTCTTTCCTGTTAGTTTCCACGTATTCATTTTCCAATATAAAGAACAAGAAATTTCAAGAGAGGAAATTCCTGATCAGGCAACTATGGCTGAATGCAGAGGTTTAATATATGGTAGATCTACTGGTGCCTTAATTCTAGCAAGGAATATGGTGTTAATCCAAGTCATGTACACTGAGGCAAATAGGACACTTTAGTGAGAATTTTCATGTAATATTTAGGATTATTTATATTAATGAGAAAAACACAAGAGACCACAGTTAATGGCAAACATTCTGTATGTTAGAAATGGAAAGAGCAACAGTTCTGTGCAGATGAAACGCAAGGCCAAGCCGATGCACAAACTGAAAATAGAAAGTAAAATAATTCCCCGATATAGAATGCAGTTAGATTAAGGAAGGCTCTGCTGAGCAAAAAAAAACCAGATGGAATCCTTCACAGAGGCTGCCAGATTGGGGTTTCCCAACACGCTTTATAAAATGAAAAAAAAGCAATATACACAATTTGATTTCTGCTAAATGGAAAGTCTGACATAAATGGTTACAATTGCTTGGAAATCTCTTTTGTGTGTGAAATTGATTAAATTTGTTCTATAAATGCATGTTTTGATCTACTTAATAAAGAGGGGGAAAAAAGGGGAAAAAGAAAAAAATAATAATGGAAGTGTTTAACCTAAGCCATAGCATTTGCCATGAGAGGTACCAGCTGTGCTGTGTTATCCCGACTGGCTGCTACAGAAACTTTGAGATAACAGACTTCCTGAAACAGCCTAAAAATATTAAATGAAGGTATAATTACCAGGGCTGCATAGGTGCTTGTGCTCTGGAAGACTCAGTTATAAAAAGTTGCCTAAACCACATGACAGTGAAGAAAAGTTCGACCTACAATCTTGGTTTTATTCAATGCAAGCACATACAGAAAACAATTGAGAGCTTCTACACTCCTGTTTTCCAACACTGAATTGTTTTTAACAGTAGGACTGTGTTCACAGTTTTGTTTAGGTCCAAAGAAGTTATTGTGACATTTAAACACTGTAACCAACAGATGTATTTGAAAATTGTTGAAGATAATTTCTATTCTCTCACACAACCTAAACTTTGCAGATTTGAGAAATACAGACAGACTCCAAAGAGAGGTTAAGAAATACAAGTACCTTGTACAAAAGAACTAATTGGGAGACTGGAGATAAAACTTAGGAGATTAAAAAAAACATATGCTGATGACTTTTGTTAACAAATTCAACTACTTAGATATTTTAAAGCAGTCTTGAATTTCGAAAAAAATGTTTAAAAATGCCAACAGTATTATTATATTTTCTAGAATTACTATCTGTAGTTTTACAAATTTAGTGCTGATTTTTTTAATATATTGATATTACTCCCTATCTTTATACAGTTCTGACAAATTTTCTTGATAGTGTAAGGCTATGTACAAATGCCACACTGTATATTCATTTTAATCACTTCTTCCAATTGTTATAAAAAACCAGAATTAAAATGGCATACCTAGTAAAAAATGCTATTTGAAATTGTCATGCAGAGAGTTTTGTTTCTGTCTCAAATAAACACCGAGCAATTTAAAATGCTTAAATTTTTGATTAATTTTATTTTGTTTTGATAAATCAGTCACATAAAGATGTTTTTTAATAAAAAACTGTTTCCTAAAGCCTTTTAGGTCTCTTTCTCTTAATCTACCTGCTCTAACTGCAGTTGCAGTGACAGGAGAAGTAAGGTATTTTCATTATTTCATTTTTGCTTTGCTCGGTAAAAACTGTTGTTTCACTTAAATAAGGGAGATGAACAAATCCGTAATAATAACTTGAACATGCTCCTGATATTTGTGTTTATAAATTCCAAGTCTGGGAAAAGAAACAGCAGAAATATTTCAAAACATTAAGCTACAGAGTACTACTATTTATCCAGCCTAAGAGTTTTCATCTTTACTGTGAGACTATTTTAAAAAACGTTAGCAAATCTCATGCACCCGAAAATAAATATATGTCAAGTGGATATTTTCCTTAAGTCCTTTATTTACAGCTCTTTGGCAAGCCTGTAAATTATATTTATCTAATTACTTATGTGTGATGGCAACTAGAAACATAACACATCTGGAGTTGTGCAGGAGGAATTGTCACAATACCGGTCTTTATGCAGAAAATATGAAATAGAGCTGGTGTTTCACTATAAGCCAGAAGCGTCTGACTCTTCATTTGAACAATCCTGCTGTTAGAAAGGATAAAAATGGACCTGATTCTATTACTGACCTTCACAGTGATCCTCCATCAAAAATTGCATAGAAATGGCTGCATTTTAATAACCTGTGAGCTTTATGATTTACACATGAAGTGTCTCCATGTTCCCGGCTTCCTGGCAAAGGTTTCATAGCAGCCTGCTCCAGTGTTTTATTGTGTGCAGTGTAGAATTTATAAGTCTTTGTTATTTTCATAAAATACATTATCAAATATTTAGTACTATATTATGAAAGCATTATCATAAATAGTTAAAACTGTAGCTCAGTTGTCAAGATAATTGAATAAACCATATTTTGTGATGTATCATCCTGCAGTGATGAAGCACCATTTTAATTCTGTTCCATTTGTTTATTCACTAATGTGGCAAAACTGAAAATTTCTCAAGAGTCCACACTTTGACCCTAATTTATATACTGAAATAAAGAATGAATTATGTCTCTGTTCTGCCAATGTAACTTACTTTTAAACTTCCAATAAACCTTATTAAGACAGAAGTTTTGGTTCTTCAAGACATATTTTTTAATAGATAATTTTATTTTAAAATTAGCAGAACTCAGCCATTTCCACATGTCGAGAAGACACTTCTATTTGATGGGAGGCTGTAAATGTACAGTTTA
This sequence comes from Struthidea cinerea, assembly GCA_013397865.1. Classification (NCBI taxonomy): domain Eukaryota; kingdom Metazoa; phylum Chordata; class Aves; order Passeriformes; family Corcoracidae; genus Struthidea; species Struthidea cinerea. The sequence goes on along the minus strand of VZTI01005062.1, from coordinate 194,458 downwards.
TTTCTTTGTTTTAAGCAATAAATACATAACAAAGAAGACTGACACTATATAAACCATAAACAGAGAAATTCAGAGCCAAGGGAAAAGCCAGATATATAGAACATTACAAACCTTCACTGAATCAAAGTCCTTACTTACTAATGTTGTGCACTGAAAGCAAATGAAGTTGAAATAGTTAGAATATAATGTAAAGGCAATGCACTAATTTTGAATGTTGCTAGAACTTCATTAAAATTTATGTAAAGGCAAAATTGCCTCTATCAAAATTTGTCCACAAAGAAACTAAGTTGACCGCTATCTTCACTCTGATTTCAGACTGACCTCAATAACATTTGTAGACAGAAAGAAGTACAATCCTAACCAGTATTTTCCATGCTATGTCCTTTCCAGAGCTGTGTTAAAGCCAGGGCTCTATACCTGCATCTTAGATGAGGTATAGCCCGGCATTTTTTCAAATAAGACATGTGAGAACTCTCACAATACACATTATTCTACAGCATCTGTCATGAAATGTTCAGAAGAGGGAAAGAAATGCCTAAATACATATTTCTACAGCTAAGAACTATCAAAATTCAAAATGCCCCTGGGGATGTTTTTCAAACGCTAAGACACAAAGTCAACATGTATCTGGTACAATGATTTGAGAAATTCTGCAACATGCATCACTCTCTTTCCATCGTTCCAATTCCTTTCACGTGAGATATTAGAGCTTCCTTTGAAACCTATAAGTCAAGGAAACTCCTTGTCTTCACGTGTAATTTCAAAACCAACTCTGGTATCTCTATAAAGCTAGGCAATAGATCAGCCTCATTGAATAACAATGGTATTCAAACAGTGCTAGTGAGGTTTAAAATAATCAACCAGTATTAAATATGTAAGATACTGCCTATATAATTCACTGATACAAAAGTTAAGTACTGCAGACAGCCAGCATACTAACTGGGACTCATCTACTTGAATTACTAGAATAAATAACATGATTGTTAAGAAGTGTGTTTTGGCTGAGCTAAAGAAGAGCTGCAGAGAGAACACCTGAAAAGTATGTAGTGTTTTTCCACAAGAACCCAGTTAAACTAGAGTAAGACAGCAGAAGCAGTTCCTGGCCTGAGCTACTTTTTTCTTTTCTGGGGCTGTGGTGCATATTAACAGGCATCTGAATGAACTGTGATGGAGCCTCTGGCTTCGTCATTCACAGGTTTGGAATCAGTAAAACGGTGACAACTGTGATTTAATATTTTGATTTAATATACTGATATATATACTGTTTGATTTAATATACTGGTATAGACTGGAATGGTTCAGGATCTGCTCCATGAACCATTTAGACAAGAGTATTTCAGATGGATAATCCAGAAGACTCTGGTTCATTTATTTTACTAATCTGAGATTGATTAATGACATTTGAGGAATTGCAGCCTTAACTAAATTCCCACTTTTCAGTAGTCCCATGCTTAAGATTTGAGAGCTACTTCTACTTTAGTTCTAAACATATTTCCTATATGAATTAATGTCTTTCAAATATAAGTGTGCATTGCTTAGTAAGCTTTATGAGAAATTAATGCAAAAGGCTAGTTGAACAAGAACAGGTGACAGACACATGACTTTAATGGTCCCATGGAGACCAGCATTTGCAATCCCCTATCTGATTCTGAATCATGTTTGAATGCCCTTGGATTCAGAATCATGAGGACTTTTATTAATGTCCAAGTACAGCATCACAGAAATATATCTGAAGAAGGAAAGGAAGAAGTGTTGCCACATTCTTATCTACATCTCAAGGAACCCCTTCACCACCTTGTCAAAAACAGGCAGGGAAGATATGCTTACTATTGCATTATCACATGGAAATCTTTCTGCTCACAGATTTCACTGTTAAAGGCTAATGATGTTACTGATATAAACCTTCAAGTAAATGTCAGTCATGTTTCTGATTAATGATGAGTATAGCAGGAGAAGATTTTCCTCCCTGTCTTTTCTTACCTCTTTTTCTACCACAGGGTTAGTTGGTGACTATCCTGACACGATGTTGGAGAAACAGGGATTTTAAGGTTACTTTTTTAATCACTAATTAACACTTCAAATTACTGTGCTGAAATCTGAACTTTCATTCCCCCATGGCTGTCAGAATTGCTGGGGGGGATGGGACTGGGGGGAGTGTAAGGGACAGAAAAAATGACCTTGAACATCACCAAAGATGTAAGTTCATTTAAAGGTGATCGGAAGGATGAAGTAATTATTTATCAATCCACAGAATATGAGTATTTATTAGTTTGTTTGTTGTTTTAATAGCAGTGGATAAAAGCCAGGCACTGAGGACCTAGCAGAAAGTGTCATTCGTGAAGAGTAAGAACAATAAAAGTAAGATAGAATTCAGCAAATCTAATAGCAACTTCCACTATCTAGTGAGATGTATCCTCAGTTCTAGTCCTTCTGCCAACTACAGCCAGAGAGAATAATATTTTGTGATTGATAACAGAGGTCAAGAGATTGATAACAAATTGATCCTACTTCTTTCCAAATGGTAGGGTCAAAAAAGGACTGTAGTTTTGACATGTATGCACCACAAACATGGTATCTTAGGCCTGATTATTTCATATGCTTGCTATTATTTGACATCAGTGATTAATGTCATACTTGATGAAATGCTGAAAAGTTTTAAAATGCCATGGTGTAGGAGGACAGACCACACAACCTTATGTTTTGCTTTCTCTGTGTATTGGTCTGTATTCAATGACTCCATACTATCGCTGGCTTTGAAATACATGCTTTAAAGGCATATGAAGAATGGCTTTATTCTGCTGCATCTTTGCTGCATGGCACAGCCTAATGGCCATTCCTGAGTGCCAGAGGTCTTGGCTCCTATTCTTAGCCCATGACTGACTAGCAAGGTCATAAACTCTTTGAATCTATATGGCAGAGGTAAATATGTTGATGTGATCACACCAGATATACTTTGAAATTAAGGCAGTTGCAGCCTAATTTTCTCTTGACCATACTGTACTGTTAATTTGGAGTTCAAAATTACAATGAAAAAAATAAATTAACAGATCCAATTTAGGTGTTGGACTCAGAAATTATGTTTTCTTTCTCTCAGTCAGCTGCTTTTTTATTAACATGTCGATGCTTAAAGTAGAATACTATGGAGAATCAGTTTTCTCTTTGCAGCTCCCTTTTTATTTGTGAGGCTGAAGATGTCAACTTCTTATCAGTTTTTATCAACGATTTAAAAAGAAGGGGGAAAAAATTCAGTCTTATATTCATCTGACTTCATACTGTTTTGGGTCCAATAGGAATTTCTTTCCAATACAATGTTTGTATACGAGAAAAAAGGAATTCTCCATGTCTGGGACTTTTCATGTTTCGTGCAAGTTTTAGCTATGATTCCTTTAATTGTGATGTAATTTCTGGGCCTCTAGAGGCTATGCTCAGAGCAGAAAGAAACTCTTATTTGCAATATGATTGTGAATTAGAATTAGAATTAGAATTAGAATTAGAATTGGCAGCTTGTTCAATTGAATTCAAGGATCTTCTAAACTCTGATCAGAATTCCCTGGCAAAATTTGTGCCCTAACACAAAAATACAAGCCAACATCTTTCTTCCTGAGGTGGTAGTAGTTTCTTAGAACTTCTCTGCCAACACTATCTCAAAAATAATTTTGGGTCTCTAAAACCAAATAGGTTTGGGTCTCTCTGAATCTTTGAAATAGTTGTTGATATAGATATTACACAATGCACCACTCTATATAATATTTTGTAGCCTCCTTATCATCGTCAGAAATGTGATTTATGGCTCTTATAACTGGTTATTAGCTGGATCTAACTGTCATAATTACATCTTTCTCTAAATTATAGCAAAAAAATGTTTTCTCCAGGCCATGAATTGTCTTGGAATAGAGGCCAATCAGAGGATATAGAAATCTGAATAAACTTAAAATAAGTGACATGGAATAAAAAGGATTTATAACTTCAAACATGAAACTAGATAATAGTATTTATAAACCTATAAATTTTAAAACTCACAGACTAATTTAAAAGCATTTTGGTGATACTGCCAGATGAGACATGCATAAACAGAAGGTTCCTTTGATTATCAGAGTGTTTGCTTCTGAAAATTAGAGTACAGCCATTTATCAGAGGGTGTCTCAAGGCTATAATCAGTTAAATATATTCAAGAACTGAGGTAATTTAGTATGCTGAATGTCAATCAAAGCATGGCAAAACACAAAGCAATGTGCTAATGCAAATGTGAAATATGCATATGCTAAGGTGGCACAATGAAGGAATAAGTGAGAGTCATGTTCCTGATGTGTTACTGTACTTTGAATAGTCAGGAATGTGTGAATTCAGAGAATGTACCTGCAAGCTTTCAAAATGCAGCTCTATGGGGACTGAATGGTAACTAAGAGCAAACAACTGTTATTCTGTGATGAGGAAGATCAGATAATATCACCCTTTAGGCACTAGTTTAAAGCAATATGTAGAAGGAGGACACGACACTTCCATAGTGTCTTTCTGAATTTCACATCAGCATCAGGAGATACCTTGAGACGGGAACTCTGTTTCATGGCAAACTCATCTTCTAAGAAAGTACTTCAAGTGCTTCAATGAAACTGAAAATAGGCAAGAGCCACAGCAATACAATTATACTGATATAGAGGCAAAATAAAAACAAGCTGACTGCTTAGTTCTCCACAAGGACAGACCTTGCCAAAATCAATCATTTGTGTCCAAAAGTCCAGTTATTTCTATCAAAGAAAAAGCTGTGTCTCCTCATGGGCTAAAAGTTTCTATTTCCCTGTAGATGATTTCCCAGATTTACTGATACTAATCCTGGGACCGCTGGCTGATAATGGATTGTTCCATTCAGAGGTACTGAAAAATTAGTATTACTAATTCACGTGCTATGCTTTGGGTCACAATTACAGGAACTGCCTTTTTGACTAGGCATGTAAAAAAACATATTTTTTGTTAAGAAAACCTTTTTTTTTCATACAAGTTAATAAACTTGAGTCTTTTGACTTGGTTTACTTGTATTTAGAAGATGGTGTAGCTGCAGAAAGTTTTGATGGACACAAGGGACACTGAACAAAATTGAACTGAGGGCTAATAAATACATGAAAATCTCCTCAAGTATTTCTTGAGGTAAAAATATTTGAAGATGAGTCAGAGGAGTATTATTAGAAGGTATTACTAATATATGCTTTCCTTTTTTTTGTCATACTATTGAGTATCTGCTTAAGGATATGTGTGACATTATTGGAGCAGACTAACTGAACCACTACAGCCATTATTATATTCTTATCTGAATCATGACAGAAAACATTGGAGATGCCTCCTACCCATAATTTTTGTTATAATGAACCAAATTTAAGCAAGAATTTATTTATATGATGCATCTGTCATATAATAAATTGATGACAGATGATGAAGAAACCAAAAAGCAAGGCAACCAGACTTTTAGATAACTATGCTTATGGCTAGTACTAATTTACTTTATGATCAGCTGGAAGTGTAATCCATTTGTCTGTTAATATCTGTTACCATATTTAAATTGAAATAATCCATCAGAAATATCTTTTATGAGTAGCAGCCTTACCAGACTTCCGAAGAAGTACAATGAGGGAAGATGTGCTAAAGGAGAAACTTCTACTCAACCATTAGCATGGCTATTTCAAAATGCAGAGTATAATTTTAATTTTTTATTTCCTATATCTAAACCTTTCATTTTCTGGAAAGATGCATGATTTTCCATCAAATATTTGCTGTTGTCAATGCTATGCAAAAAAAAAATATAGGATATAAAGTTGCTTAAATTCAAGATATAAATTGATCACTAAGTGACAACAAGGAATGCTTTTGTCAGTATGTGACAAGCAGAACTGGCTAAGTAAGCAGTAACAAGTTGTTACTCTCATTTGAAGAACTGAGAGCTGGTCAATAATGGAAATAAGGTATTGTACCTGATAAACCGACAATAACCTCACATCCTTATGCATGACTCTAACTGAACAATCCCCCAATAAAATAGTACTCATTCATCTCTCAAGAACATAATCTAAATTAGACTTTTTTATGTAGGTTGTCCATGTATCCTCCCAGGTCTGGATTGCAAAGAAATTATAAATCACAAATTTTTGCTGAGTGAAAACCCAAAAGCAATAATACATATTGCATGGTTCTTTGCTTTTTAATCCTCATTTTCTTCCTCTCTTTTTTGTCCCAATATATAAACATAAGGACAACAGAATTACTGGAAAGAACATGGATTATTTTTGTCTTTTTTTTAATTGCTGCAGTATATTTTTCACATTCTTAATCCTCAGTTTATTGAACTGAAATTACCTGAAACTGAATAGCTTTCAGCTAATAAAAATTAAAGAAAATCTGTAAAAATAAACCCAGTGAAAATCTGAAAATGCACATTAATAGAGTAAAATGTGTACAGTTTCTCTTCTATATTTTATAAACTGCATTAGTTTTATTACTGCCTGCAAGTTCTTCCACCAAGACAAACACTGTATTGAACTAGATATGCTTCACATACCACAATGCCTTTGTCTCAGAGAATTTAGGCTAGAAAGGCAAAGATTAGAAAAAAATATACATTATTGATTGTGGTAAGAGTAAGATAAGAAAGATTGTTCACTAAATGGAATTTCAAGACGTGCAAAATTTCTATAGCTGACACATGAACTGAAGGTAGAGTTCCCAATTTAGAACAGCTAATTAAACATAAACCCTATCAACCCCATACCGTAGCAGCTGAAATTTAACATGTCATTTGGTTAATCTTTTTACAGCTTTCTCCTCAGTCACCGAAGCTGCTACCCACCTGTTACAGCTGTACTGTGCAAAATGTCATTATGGGAAGGAGTGCAAATTTTTCTCAGTACTATTATTCTGATCACCTTAATTTGTCTACATTCAAGGGCATTTGTGCATGAATAAACAGCTTTAATTCTCTATTGTCATTGGCTATACTTTTATCAAATAATTCCATTAGTTCATGTCTAGAGCAGAAGCAATACCTTGTAGTGTTAGTGACCTTATAAATATCAGAAATAACATTGTTCATGACATGACTAATATACAAACTCTTATTTATTTATTTATTTATTTATTTATTTATATTTATTAGCTAGAGCAAATAAAAATAGCAGTAGTAAGTTCTATTTATTGTTAGGTTCCAAAGAGGATAGAGGGCTATAGCTTCAAAATTATTCATTGAAAATAGAACAGCTTATTATATTAGTAATTGATGTCTGTTGAGTAATTCCTACCTCACAGCAGAATGTTGTTTCAGTTCCAATACGTCAGCAACAAATAGCACAGCTTTACTTCAGAATTTTCTCAGGCATATCTGTAAGAGATAACATTGTTGTGCCATGATATAAAGCATAGACAAAGAATATACACTTGTTTATAGTACCTAGAGGACATGGATTCGTATTCCTCCACAAACTCTGATTTCACCCTAAGTGAATATGGGCAATGGCTGGTTTTTGACTGACAAGAAGCAAAGACATTAATACGAATGATCCTCTGAAGGACTATTACTTCCAAAAGAAATATGGAGGCAATTGTTAGAAGATTTCATTGCTATTATTGTTCTTGTGCTGTCATTAATAAAAATAGAATGATCAAGCATAACTTTCAGCATTGTTTTGCACTCATAAAGGCTAAAAAGTGTTTGGCCTGGGTGATACCTGAATAGAAGAAGTCACAAGAATATGTAATTGTTCTTTGAGGCAGTAACAGTAAATCAGTAGTATAGAAAAGAGTCTATATTCATAATGCATTTGTGAAACATATGAAATACACAGGAAAAACAGGTTCAGAGGCTAAATTTAAAACACGTGCTCATTCAAAATCTACTGGGGTTATGTTTAAATGTTGTTGGGAGTCTTGACTTCTGCTTTTCAGGTAAAATGTAGTTTGAATGATGATGTTCAAGTTGCTGAACAAATTGGACCAGAATTTTCTAAAATCGTGGCAACATAAATTTCTTCCTAACAAGGTATTGTACTCTATTTCGTAGCAGAAAAACTTTATACCTCTTGTGACTTCTATGATGCAAGAAGCTACCCATATGGACAGCAGAACTCTGTGGTCTATCTGTTGAAATAGATGACTGCAGAATCAGGACAATAGCTTGCCATACCTTTGGGGTCTTAGGGCTTAAAAGGTGCTCTCATCAATGGAAGTCATTATTATTTTCCCATAGTGAGCTGACGCTTATGATCAGCGTTGCAGGGAAGCTTCTGTATGTTTTACTTTTTCAAGATGTCTTAGTTGAAGTTCAGTAGGTTCGGGTACTTATCATGGAGCCATAGACTAACAAAAGAGTTGGAACATATCTGAGAATGTCGTTAAACTTCAGTTGCAGGAAGTGTCTTACAAAGTCTTTCTCAGAGATCAAAACAGGAAAAACACTTAGAAATACACAGTGTGAGCAAAGACTGACGTCCTCTAAGAAAGGAAAGGCAAGCTTCACCATCTGGTTAGGTTTCTTTGAAGACAAGACTACCACGGGAGACAAAAAATGGAATTCAATGGACATCACATGTTCCAATTTCCAGAAAGGATTTGACAAAAGTCCAGCTCATGTGTTGCTCTTTTTTGCTGCAAAGTGGCTCAAAAGCACATGGGCTAGCTGCCTGTTAGCGGTGTCTTACTGTTCAAAGCGCAGTGGAGAATGGAGGAGGAACGAGCTGAGCTCTGGGGGCATCTGGGCATACTAACTGCTGTGAAATGTCACGCATTGATGTTTCACAGAGTAACATCAATTGTATTTAACACCATCCCTGCTGATTTCCAGTGCAATGGCCAAGTGTCCTTCTGGAGCACTGATTTCCTTCTGAAATTCTCATTTTGATCTGCAGGGCTTTTTTGTCTTACGTGTATTGTCAGTCATTGCCTCTAACATCTACTACAAATGTTGGGTTCGCCATTATGGAATTTATGTACAGAAGGTGCTGCTTCACAGCAATGTTTAAACGTTACTGCATGTCAGCAAAATATTCAGAATAAGAAGTTACTGTGGAACTGGGGACCCATCCAAAATACAGTGAAGTCAATGCAAAAGTTCCTATGGATTTTAATAGGTCATGAGAGTGACCTTATATTATATGTGACCTTCAAGCTTCTATTGTCTTCTAGCAGGAATAAAGCTAAATGTAGCCAGCTTTATAGATTAAAACTACATTTTAATAGATTAAAAGCCCTATCTCTTCAAGGACATCACGTCTTTGTGTATACTTGTTCAGTTAACTCCCAGGTTCTGTAGGTAACACACCAGATGTGTCAGTGACTTTCCCTGTGAAGGAATTCTTGCACCAATGCTTCAACTCACTTTTCTTCCCAGATGGCCTCAGAGAGGAAGAAGCAATACTCAATTGTCTCACAAAAACCAGACCGCTTATGGTAGTCAACCAGAGCCTGGTGCCTACATGGCCGCTGGTCTCCTGAATATTAACTACTAGAGCAGGAAACTTGTGATCCATTCTGGATTAAATGAAAGTGTAGCAACTGTGTTGCAAGCATCCCTTCATGGTATCTTTACAGTCCTGAATATGAATAGGCTGCTAATGCAAAAGGCTTTGGAGAAGGCAATCTTTCCATGACATCTTTTTATAAGCCATTAGTAGATCTATGAACCCAATTCTTTTAGCTTATTTAGATTTTCCTGACACAAATTCTATCATATGCATTCATTTAGTCTATGACAAATTGAACTTCTACTGACATCGATATATACAGAAGAGCTCTATGGATATGGGCCTTATTTCTGGACATAAAATTCTTTTTGATGAGGCATCTCCTTATCTTCCATGGATGTGCTACTTAATTACAGTCATCATTATATGATAATCAAATTAATAACTTCATAAAACCTTTTGTACAGGATAATAAAAAAATCTTATTTAAAAACCAGAAAGGATTAAAATCTTTGTTCAGGGCTTAAAAGGTTTCTCAGAGCCTCGAAATCAATAATAATTTATGTCAGTCAAATGATATCAATCATATTTGACAGAGTAAAAAGCCCTATGAGCAATTTAGATTAAATATGCTTTTTCTTGCTTTATATGCCCTCATTTTCAGCACTCAGTTATTTTATTGCATTATACATTGTTATCTAGGTGGTCCTCAGAAATATTTGTCATCATGAAAAATTTGTGCATTTTTTAGAACACATGTTCCAAGACACTGATATAGTTCTAAGAGATTTTGTGCCTTTTTTGCTACTGTTAAAAAACCCCACCACATTATTTATGTGAATAAATAATGGATACAATTTCCAGAATAACATTTGAAACACTTTAAAAGGTTCAGTACCTTCAGAGTTATCATGTTATCTCCATTTTTGTCCACAATTGCAATTACAGGTACAGAAGAACATCTTGATTCTAAGCATGAAACCAGTACTTTTCTTAAAATTCTTGCTTATTATGTGACTAAAGTTTACACCTATGTGACCTTTCTGCTCTGTAAGATCTACTCTTTTTATCATAGTTTTGTGCAGTGGCCAATAAAGTGCGAGAAAGTAATGACTTTCTCTGGAGACTAAACAGGATTTATTTTTTTTTAATATTAACATTGTTCTCATAATCTTAGGAAAGTTTCACATGGGAACAAAGAAGAGAAAAAACCATCTTGATGCCTTTACACTTTGTAAAAGTGTAAAAAGCACCACACCTTTGGGTCATTTTGAGCAACCTCTAACACATCCAGTCTCAGAGCACCAACTAGTGGAGCTAGCTTTACTCTTTGATAGTTTAGACATGAATTTTTAAAAATGATTGGGGAAATGCATGGCACTGGAAAATCCGTGTTAGGTAAGTTCACTGTTTTTCTAAGTTGGGAATAATATTTCTTTTCAAGAATTATTGCAGTAAAACACCCATGCCACCATGAACATCTTGTAATTAAAAGACATAAAATGTGCAACGTACTCGTGTGCACTTTGAATCTGGAATTCTGAACAAAATAAGTTAACAAAACACACAGTTCGGCATCAATTTTTTAAAGACATCTGGAATAGCTAAATAGGTTTTAAAGTGTGCTTGCAGGTTGTGTCCTCACCGTAGTCACTGCTACAAAATCCACACAAGACAGTGGGACAATATTTGAGTGGGTCACTGGTTCTTAGTTTCTTTTTAGCACAGCTGAAGTATTTTTAATACCCAGCAAGCTTAAGTGAGATGGTGCTGAGTCATAAGAAAATGTTTCCTTATGTAATTAAAGGTCCTTTTTCAAAACTGGATTGAGATTTTAATGTTTCTAAATATTCACAGAAATCTAGTTCCTCAAATCTGAGGTACAGTATCATTAAAAAAAATTAAAAATTAAAAAATAGCATAAGAAGGAAAGACCTACCTAGTTTTAGAGATTTTCATAGAAAACATTAGAAGTGTACAGGTTTGTTAAAACTAATTACTATAGCAATCAGAAGTAATGCTAAAGGGTGATACATCTTACCAGAATTATTCTTAGTAACTTGACATCTGCCTTGGTCACAAACATGGTGATAATTGTACTTCTTTTGTTTAACTGCCTATTTCAAGTTGGGTTTTTTTCCAAGTGTTATATAAATGGGCATGTGTAAACTCACTGGATTTATCATATCCGAGCTAAATATAGATTAACGGAGTTTGTGACCGAACAAGATTTTGCAAAAACCTGCATACTGAGGTAATTACCCTCCTCCTGATTAATTAAATGAATGTTTTTCCTTATGAATATACATATGCTACTATTGAATCTACATAAAAAGCTATAGTTGGTCATATGAATACAGCTTTCCTCCTTTAGGCTTCAGATACTGAACACCTTAAAAGAAGAACATTAAAAGCTTGCCATTCATGGCAGGTTTTTTCATTTTCCATGATTGAAAATATTTCTAGGAAAATTTCATCAAATATATTTTTTAATGTTTATTTTTGTGGATTTGTTTGGTGAGATAATCAAACCTCAGAAATCAATGTAAACCCATAAGGTGATTGTGTATTGGAGACACAATTATTGTAAATGTTGAAAAGAAAGAAAAAAGATTCAATAGATACTTTGAAGTACTTGCCATTTGGCAGAACATTCTTTGCTAAACACAAATTTCTGGTCATTCCAGAATTTACATTAAAGAGCTAGTACTTTCTAATCTAATTTTTTGCATATACTAAATTCTGTCAGCTACAAATGTATTCTAGGTTTCAAATGAGTGAAATATTAAAAAGAAGTCTGACAGTTAATAATACGAAAAAGAGAGAAAACATAGTAATTATTATGATCTCACACTTTTTTACCACTTCAGCTGTCATGATTCCAACTCTCTGGAAACTCTGCTGTCTGTAGTTTGAACTATTTTATCTAGTGCACACATTCTCTCTTTTACCAGTTACACAAAGATCTGAAAAACAAGACCATAAATCTTCCTTTTCTTCTTCTCTACTGATGGCAATGGTACAACAACATGTGAGGAAGCAACCACTTTATACTATAATGCATTGAAGTGCTTTTCTTACTTGGTTTGATAGTGCTTTTCCCATTTGCCATTGCATGATTTTCTCTTAGCAGCTTTTTCAGCAAGTCTCACACTGCTCTGCTCATCATTTTGTTTCAAGTTGTGCCATATTTAAAATGTATTGCATCATCTCAGGATGGCACCATATTTTTCACTATTATTTTAACTCCAATATCCTAACCGACGGTAAAAGTGTTTCCATTTACAGCTTCATAGCCGCCTGAGACTTGGAGAAGTTTGTTACCTCCTTTTAGAGGTTCCCATTTAGCAGACAATTATCAGTACCTCACCTAAACAGGAACACTTCAGAATCCAACAGCAATTACCCAAGTGGCAAAGTAGTCCTGGTGTACGTCCAATAACAGATTATGAAGATGAGGTACCTCTTTGTTACTGTTTAAGGGACAAACATTCAGGAGCATCATCAGTGAACAGCAATCAGATCACATTAAACTAATGTTAGAGCAGAGAATTACAATTGATTAAATGGTGACGCCCAGATCCTCAAAGATGTTTAGATGAATAATTGCCATTGAAATCTACCACAGACTGATTTCTAAATCTTTAGCTTGTTTATCAATTACCTAACAGCAAAATAAAGGCACTGAATGAAATTTTTGTAAATCATAAGAAGATAAGATGAGAGATAAACATAAGATATAAGATTGAGGAGCCTCCCTTGTTTACCCTAAAGACAGTGTGCTGGCAAGGCACTTCCTAATAAACTCCCTACAATCTGAAGTGCTCCAGCTAGATCATTTATCACCTTTCATATATTTCAACATGAGTTTTTGAACTGTATGGGTCATCAGACTTACTGTCTTGCATTTGATTGTGCCAAATGATGAATTTTTGTCTGTGGATTTCTGGATACTGAGACAAATCTTTAACTCAAGACAATGCCATTAACCTTATCAGTGTTCATTCCAGAGACATGAGCTGCCTTCTTATCAGTAAACCCATGTCTAAGGAAAACAACACACAAATGTATTATCTGGAACAGAACTTTTCTATTAGAAGGTGATCTTTCCCCCCTTTTTTTTTTGTTTTTGGGTACTCCAAATGTTTCTGTTGCCAAAATCTAATTACAGAAGCCAACTTTGAATCATCAATACATCTCTTTTGAAAGTAGATGCATAGGTTTGTTCAGAAGAGTGGTTTCCTAAGTTATTGCAATTGTGTTGTCTAGAATTCTGTTGAATGTATTTGGAACTTAGATAATTAAAACCTAGAGTGAGAAACTTCTCACAGTTTTTAACTGAGGAAAGTTAATGTTAATTGAGATTACTCTCACTCTAGAAATCAATTCCTTTAATCTGTTCTTTCAATTATATTGTAAGGACTCTCCTGTAAAATGCCCAATCCCAAGTATCTTCAAAAGCTCATGTTAATAATAATAATAATAATTTAAAAGCCAAGGTAAGTAAAATATGGTCCTTTGAAAAAGAGTATCTGCATATCACAATGAGGTTTTTGACCTTAATTTTCATATACCCTCTTTAAAATAAAACCCAAACAAAACCATTTTTTAAATAAAGGATAAATGTTCAGGTTCACTAATATAGTCAGCCTTTACTGATTATTAAATTAATGAGGTACATTACATTAGATTTTTCTTAAAAGGCAATAAAAACCAGCAAAGCAACTGATTCCTGAGAGGAGTCAAAGGAAGGTGTCTTTCTGACATCAGCTGAGGCCTTCCACAGCGCTTTGTGATGGAAACAGGAAAGACCACACGGCACTATCCCCTACCCATCTCTAGTTCTCAGGACTGAACCAGGGTAATTTTGACTAGAAAAGTGATTATGAACAAAAATTTATCTTAAAGGCTGGAACAAAACAATTCAAAACCATTCAATGTTTTTTGATTTCCTTGGATTGAGAACAAAAGAGAAATTTTTAACAAGCTCCATGTGTAGCCTCAGCTGCACTGTCTTGTCAACCTCTCTTTGTGCAACAAACTGCCTGCAGTGAAGGGAATTTGCAATGCTCCAGCGGGGTTTTACAGAAGGAAACCAAGAGGTTAATTCAAGCCAACAGGCCAGTTAGCATTTTCTCTCTCAGAACATGTTTACTGTGATACTGGCTCTGCTGCTAAAGGCCAGTGCCAGTGAAGCGGTTTACTGACCATATAGCTCTCTTGAACACTGAAGCTCAGCCATCTTGCAGCTGCTTGTCAATGCCACCTGTTTCTTAACAACATATCCCTGATTTCTGGTATTGGCTCTTCCTTCAGTAACCTCTGGCATGGCCAGACAAACACCATCATATGTGTAGAAGAAAATCAGTTATTCAAACATTAGTAACCAAGCAGTACTAGTTAAGGTAAAAGATTGTTTGGAAAAGCAAATAGACTCATCTGGGATAACCTCAAAAGATAAAACAAATCTAGAATGCTCCAGCTTTTGCAATGTTGGTAACAATAATAGTATATTTGATGTATTTTTATATTCTGATGCCATTGTCACCTGTCACTTCTTTTTCCTTTCTCTATTTTCTTTTCTTATTTAAAGTGTCTTTGACATAATTATAAATTCTATTTGACACATGAAAAGAAGAAGGAGAGGAAATAGAGTTCACATTCATCTTACAGAAATCAAAACGAGATTTATTGCTTCAAATATTCAATCTATTTCCTTAGGCTGTGTTATAAATGCACCTGCATTACCAGCTGCATGTCATCAGAGATCACCAGCAATTTGTTCTACAATAGAACTGGAAAAGTACAATCACTGTTAAATAACACCTGTGGAAATCAAGGTGACACTGGTAATTTTGGAAAGGCCATTTTATTATCAGTGCATATTAGGTAATGGAATGTAACTGGGAAATCATGTATAAACAGCTTCTAAATCAGCCAAGAGTTTTTGATGATATGATGAATGGAGAGCAGAACTTGTATGGTACAGAACTGTTCATGTGTTTCCTCATACACAAGAACAGGAGAAGGAATGAGTACTGAGGAATCTAGTAAATTGAACCAAGCATTCAAAAATTATTTAAATGTAAAAGAATTAACCAAAATTTTGACAGAGTGCAGATCATGCTTAGTCTGCAACTAGCAGATCAGATAGTGTTCTAAAATAACATAGTATTCAAAGCTGACAGATTGTTACACTAACCAATGAACTAGATTTCTCACATTCTTTTATACATGTAACTATGTAAAACTGATAAGCATGCTTATGCCAAGCTAAATGAAGAAAAAGAAATTGTCATATATTCTCCAGGGGAAAAAAAAAGATGTGTTAATTGTTCTGTTTAAGCACAAACTGCTGATAAAGACCAGGCTAGAGATGACCATGTGACCTTGAAACAGACACTGTTTTTATTACATGAGAATGCATTCTCCCCTTTTTTAAAGAGTGTAAGTGGAGAGCAACAGTATTCCTATTCCAGATCTTTTGATCCTTGGAATGTGTTCAATGCACTATTGAGATAAACCTTAAGGGCTTCAATAAATCAAATTCTTGAGGACAGCCCATGAAAAATCAAAGAGAGAGTGTGTGTGTGCGCGCGTGCATGTATGTATCTGTGTGGCTGTGTCCTCTTTCTCTTGTACAAAAACCTGCAGGCATTTCTAAAACTTACAGAGTATTTTGAAGCAAGATGAAAAGAAAAAAACAAAGGTAATAGTTTCTATCTGTAGGGATTATGTTTGTGAAGTCATATAGACTTAAGATTCAAGGTTATAAACAATTTTTCAGAAATAGAAGGCACTACTCTTATTTAGATGTACTTATTCATACCACACAGCACCTTACTGCACAGAGAACTGTATGCACATTAAGCTTGGAGAACATGTATAATTTTTTGTAAATTGGTCTTCAGAGGATACAAAGCATTTGTTTTATAAGTTAAACATTGCTAACTAAAACCATTTAAAGGAATGAATCTATAGAAGATTTTTAGTAAGAAAGTAAAAAAATGTCTAATTCCTTCCAACCCAAGAGTATGATCTGGGGAGTGGAGATGGGGAGAAGAACAAAACCACGCCTTAGTTCTCAATGAGATTTATGTTAAAGAAAACTTCAGTAATACACTTCTAAAACATTAATGAAATAATGGCATAAATCTTGAAACAGAGTTTCAGATACAAACTAACATTAATTTTAAAAGACTACTCCACTCATTCTAACTTGTGTGTGGTCATGTATTATGCACAGTACCAACCCCTGTCAGATAAATCAGTACCTCAGGTAGATGACAGCTATGAAAGCACATAGTAATGAGGGTCAGTATGTGCTGGACATCAGAAATTCCTTACTCTTTCTCATGGTTCCAAAGGTAATGTTTTAACAGGATTAATAGTTATGAAACATCTTCAAACACTTTGCACTGAAAGTCAGCATGGTTTCTTTTCAGGAACTTACAGGTAGCTCTTGGTTTAGGCATTCAGACATAGCTTTCCGTGCCTCTGCTTGTAGCCCTGCACAGCTCAGCCATGGGTCAGGCAAGAACATGCCATTATTTTTTTCCTGCTGTCTTTTTGAGACTCATGGATGTTTGTTTTCATCTCCTTTATGCTACCCGAAATTTAACAGCTATGGAAAAGGCAGAATGGTCTGACTTTGTTTCAACATAGCAGCTCAGGTTTCTTAAGATACTTATGTGGCTAGAAGCAAGCTATATATTTTATGTTCACTCTCTTATAACCTTCCAGAGGACAAACACTCTCTTCTGGTGATGTTTTTAATGCATTATTCTTTTAGGTTAGAAGTACAGTGTAAAATATCATATTCAGTATTTTTTCTAACCAAAAAATGCTGGAAATATGTAAAGATAAGCATAAGCTTTCAGATACTGATTTATTGCAACCAGATTCACTTTTAATAGGTTTAATAGTCAGTATTTAATGAAAAATATCCTAGCAGTGGAAAAGATTTTTTTTCAGAGTCATGATGTATTATTCATTCTATAGGATGATTATCAGCATCCAAACCTTGCCTCTAGCCACTTCTTTTATACATGATTTTTCTTTACTATCACATACCATTTCAGGACCTGAGTTTCAGCATCAAAGATTTTTTGGTGGAACACATCCCAGAGTCCATCACCTCCCTCCTTTCTCATCTCCTAAATATTCACTCTTTAGCTTTTGCTGCAAATTGATTTCTCTCATGTCTGTATGATCCATGGACCATGCCAAATTCTTCTGAGGCTTTAAAGTTGGATTTAGGGGGACAGAATTAAAGTCAAGTGCAGGCTAAGAAAAATGAATACATAAATTGAAACTTTTAAATCACTGATGAGTAAGTATCAAATGTTTTTGTTTTTCAAACATTATTTTTACACTAAAAACTTTATAATGCATGAACATACTCTTACTTTCCCTTTTTATAACATGATCATTTATAAATATAAGAGGTTACTAACAGAAAAACATCCAAGCATTTGCTTTCTCATAATCAATCTTGATCTCTACAAATCTCAGAAGAAATTACATTCTTGCTTCTGTTCTTCAAAGAAAAAAGTCTTTTTGACTTGAAAATCTTGATATGGAGGCAGAAATGAGCTAATGAGAAATGTGAAATTATATACACTCAACCCACAAGCCATCTTGGATAAAAGCGAGGTGTAACATGAGGAGGAAATAAAAAAATAATATGAGGAGAGAGCACTCAAGGGACCCTGTTTCCCACTCAGCACACCAAACCATTTCTGAAATCAGTCAAAGAATTCTGTTAAATATGTTATGATGTAGTAAGATGCTTGTCTCTTTTTGCTTTTAAATCTATTCAGTGGAAATAATATAAAATTGTCACCACTAGGCTATTAATGGAGAAAAGTTGTATCAAATATCACTAGAAAATAAATGAGGGAATATTTGCCTTCTAAACTTGGCATTTATGTACCATTGTGTCATGTATTTCTAATATCTATTTATGGATTGTCATAGAATAAAAGACCGGCAGAATTTTGAAATGTTTTTTAAATCATGCATTGAAATATTATCTTGTGCTCAGTGTTGTGGGGGTTTTTTGACACTGGTTCCTTCTTCCTTCATCAGAAGACCTTAAATGCATTATTTCAAGTGAATGCAATACTTGGTATCTGTAGTAGTGCTCAGCATTTATTCAAAATCAGGTTCAGTAAGAAATATCAGTGAAATAAATTTAAAACATTCCATGCCTGCTCTTCAGCTAACATTAATTTATACAGCTCCAGAAAAGTCAGTGAACTTGGATTATCTTGTTAAAAATGTATGAAAAATATCTGTCATTTTTATAGTGTAATGATGTCAGAATTTAAAGATCAAGAATTTTTTGACTTCCACAGAAAAAAGGCTAAGAATGCAGGAACACAACCTACGGTTTACCACATATGTAATAGTGCAGCTTTTGGAGCATCCTCTATTCCGGATTTATACTAATATATTACCCAAAAATATATTGCAATTGGAAACACTGTAAAAGAAGAAATCTCTACTAATTTGGAAGAACAGGGAAATATCTGTTTCAGAGCGATTAAAGCACCTTGTAGTATCATCTGACCTATTTTCTGTTTTCTATATAATGCATTTTACTGCATTATGATTACCAGTGGTGAAAAAAAATCAGAGCAGCCTCGAGTGGAGGCTGAATTTGAAATTGAAGGCAAGAATGTAGATCAACACTGGAAAAGTGTTCCTATTTTCATAATGTTTTTAACCAGAGCTTTCAATCAAAATGTTACAAAATTGTAGGGAATTTTAAGTACAATTATAAATCTCAAATGTGAAATGTCACCCTCCCTTTAAATGACAGGTTCCTAACCCATCTCATCCCCTTTCACAAGCTTTTCACAACCTTTTTCACCTTCATGTTTGCGACTAATTAATACTGTCATCTTTCTACCACCTTCCACAAGATTCAGTCAATGTCAGCAACTAACCTTATGCTCTGTTGCTGCTTATAGATTAATTTACTGAGCCATCTGTCTGTTTTCTCTAAGTATTTCCACATTGTGTGATATTTTAATAAGCGAAGCAATTCAATCTAAAATATTGTTTTAATCTATGAAAGATGTAATGATTTGTCTGGAAATTGTGGCTGAATTCATGCAAACATCAATGGCATTGTGATGATGGATTCTCACTCCAGACAGAAGAGACTAATCAGCATTTTATTATCCTTATTTATACTTCTATTCTCATTGTCTTTACTTTATTATTTCTATTTTTTTTTCAGTCATATCCTGTCTTTCTCCCTCTGCTTCCACATAGCCTGACATATTACAGGAGAATTCTATTTGTACTATATTAAGGAATACTTGGGTTGTCCTAAAAGAACCCAAAAACGCACAATGTAATTTAGGTATGGGCAGCTAGAAAAAGAACAAGTATTGTCAATCTCTGCTGGACAAGGTTGTGTAGCACAGTCATTTAACAAAGCTCTCTCAGATGAAGTATGCAGCTACCTGATTTGAATGAGCCTGAATTCCAGACAGACTCTGTGCAGAAGCTGACAATGGATGCATGTAGTATGTACTATGAATAGTAATAACCACTCCAAGGAAAGCATGTATCTAGAGAAATAACAAAAAAAAAACCAAAACAAAACTAAAAAAAACCACGAAAAACCCCAAAGCACCAGAAAAACTCCAAATTCATGACACAACTGGATCTCAGATGCATACAGTTATATGAAATCACCTGTGAAGCCAGGAAACTTATTCTACATTTTCTTACTTCCATTTTTCAATTGCAACTCGGTCTCCCTCCTGTTGGGCTGTACATTTTGTGAGACTAACAAGCTGTGTTGCAAATAAAGAAAGAAATAAAATCTGGGCTGAAACTAAGTACTCAAAAGCAAGTCTATCACTGTTCATGTCCAAAAATGAATGCCTTTTAGATTTTTCTAGATGGACTTGGTAAATCCGAAAATAGATTTTAGAAATGCAATAGAAGAAAAAAAATGCCTACAATCGCACTCATTTCTACTAAATAAGAAAAATCCAGACTGCACACAGATGCTACCATTCCCAGCTTAATGTTAGATAATACCTGTGTTGGATAATTGGAGAACAAAGACTGAAGGGCAACATTAGAAGAGAGGAGCACATTATCAAGGAGGTAAGTGATACATCATTAACTCACTTGGAAAAGAGAGTAAAATTTTTTCTGATTTTTCATAACAGAGATGAATCAGAGAGAGAATTGTATTGGGATATAAAAACAGATGTTAATTCAGTGGAATTCCAGATTTCTAGCTTCGAGAGGTATAAAAGCTTCATTTCTTAGGTTCATACATGTTCCCTTGGGATTCAGGACTGGAGAACTCAGAGAAGGGAAGAGTTGTTCTGTAGGAAATGTGTCCCCTGTGGTGGTTGGACATTCCTGTCCTTTATTGATTGCCTGCATGGTTCACTTTGGTGCACAGAGTTATTTCACTTGTATCATTGGAAAGCAATTAAGCCTATGAAACCACTAATATTTTATAGGAAACATCTTGTTTCTAGGAACCTCTAGTTTAAATGCCTTTCTTCTGCCATCTTACTGTTGTAGAATAATAAAATAGTGGAAGAAAACACTGATTGTTAAAAATGTGATCAAAAAAATACAAGCTACTTATTTTGGTTTTTTTTTAATTTATTTAAAACTGAACCATGAAATTATAAGTTTAATTGGCCATTTTTATAACACTACAGCATCTTTTCCCTGTGTCTACATTTCAAATACATAATATTACAAATTCTGAAGACTATGGGAAAGATAAGATTGACTCTTCTAAAGTTCATCCATTCCCCAGCTTCAAGCCAAGTCTGAAATGCCCTCACAGTAAATCCTGCTCATTAACAGAATCCAAATTTTCATTCAGCAAAATCTACTTTAGACAGCTCAATGGGTCTCCTTTTTAGAGTTTCAAATGGAGTATGACAGTGGAAGCATTAGAATTGAGAATGACTTCAATTCTGAATCTATCTTTCCCTTTGCATGTATTTTTTCCTTCCAATCTTTGTTGCAAATTCAATGGATGCAAATGAATTTCATCACTGGAGGAAAAAGAATGTATTTTTGCTGCAAGCCTTTTAAAAGGACTTAGGCTATTAATTTCACCCTTTTTTAATTTCCAGGCAACTGTGTATTTTGCTAACATTTAAGATGTTGAGCCTGACCTCCCTTAAAAGAGTTTCAGTGGTAGAAATCTGCATGCTTCAAATAAAATGACTTGACCCCCTCATAAAAACATTTCATCTTGAGAGTGTAATTGTGGGAGAACAAAGCTTAAATTAATTTCATTTTTGTTATTCTTGGTGCCCTTCATCAGGGTCTTGGTTTGATTTTAATGACATTCAGTAGGTGCTTCATTATCAAGGTTTTCTGTTTGCCACTTACCTCCTTTTATAAGTACTTCCCTCAGAACTTGTATACAATTTTTTTTTAAATTGGATAAAGCATATGTTACATCGGCTATTGCCTAAGTTTTACTTATTTCACCTTGCCAGCTTCTGTGTCTGGAACAAGTACTCATCAGTCCTCTCCTGAGAACTTCTTTGATGAGACAACATAGTCATGGTTCTTGAGAATTCATCCAGCTCATATCCTTTGTCTTAAGTTTAAGCAAACAGAAAGTGTGCCACTTTGTGATTCCACAGAGAGGAGTGGTAAGGAAAGTGGCTTCTATAACCACGCCAAATTCTATTATGTGTCAAGTTTTCTTTTAAAATATACTTGACAAAAATATATAATAAATTTGGTCTGAAAATCCAAATCCTTCTTGACTGTAATATTTCAGTGCTTTCAGTGATTTTTGTTATACTTTTTGCTGGTTTAGAATTAAAAATATGCAAATGCTTCCACACCCTAAGAATGACACAATGAAATAAAAATAGCAAATTAACTAGAGACAAAAATGCATAATTAAGCTGTTGAATGGGTTTATAGTATTTTAGACTATTTTAGTTCTCTTGGACATTTAAATGGAAAATTAATTGTCGTTAATTGAAAATCTTAACAATAGCTGAAGAAACAGTTGGATTTATTTTCCATGTAAAAAAATAAATAGCCAATTATCGACTATGATGAAAAAAATTGCTATCCATAAACATAAAACATAACTCTTAGCCATCTGGGTTTGTGCAGCATGCTAATAATTGGTGTTTCCTGGAAAAACACTAGGGCTGCCTAGATCTTATTAATTTCTCCAATTTAAGTCCTACATGTATTTTTAATTGCCATTTTAAGTGATGACAGTAGAAAATAACCTTCAGTTTTTTTAAAACCTTCTGTACTTAAACATTGAAGATACTTTGAACTAGCCAGCTTTCCTACCATTTATGGGTTTTTTCCAAACAAACAGTCTTATAATACAGATAATAAACGCAAGAGCATTGAACTTAATGTGAATTCTCAGTTTTTCATATTCATGACACACCTAAAAATTTAGCACTTGTCTAGGCGTTCTGCTAAAAGAAGTCTACTCATAAATTTTCTTTGTTATGCTGCTACATTTACTCGGATTGAAGAACTGAGAACTGTGTGTGTGTTTTTATTTTATGTCTCTCCCTATAAAGACATCCAGTAGATTCAAGTAACTGAAAAAGGTCTATTATAAAAAATAGAATTCTTTTGTATAGCCGGGGATTCTTTCATAAAGACTTATATTTAAGATATATATACCATAACAGTCCCAGAGGTCAAACTCAGGTAAAGTAGAATAACAGAATAGAAATCTGAAGCAGCAGAATGAAAGCCCTTTGAGGACTACGGATCTTGGAGAAAAACTAACAAAAAACAACTTAGGATAATACGTCAGGCAGGGACATCAGCCAAGAAGAATCTCCCTGGTAATCAGGAAAAAAGCTGTCTTAATTAGTCATCCTGCAAAACAGTAATTGTGGACTCAGCTTTCAGTTTTTAGTATCACTGGATGATTACCTTATTAATGTATAAATGGGTCATTTACTAGATATTTGAGAAACTGTAGTTGAAAACTGACAGCTTGAGTGTTACTAGTCATATTAAGCAAATAAAATATACAATTTATAATTAGCATAAAATACACCTTTTTATGATTAAAGGATATATGACCATCATGTACTTGATCATCAGTTCTGTAACAGACACTGTTGAATTTTGATTTCGTCTTCATCATATTAAAATTAGTAAGCTGTACTTTCAGGTCATTAGTATTTGGATACATGCCAAGCCAACAGAAAAAGATCACATAAATAATGCCTATTTCTTTGTATTCAAATAATAAAATAGTCATCAGAAATTACTAGATGAATACATTTTATAGATGAGAGAAAGTACTTAGGGACTTCTGCTAAGAATAAACCTGTGCTCTGTAATTATTTCTTTCACAGTTGCTCAGCCTTGGAAGTTTGCTTAAGCCTAAAAGTTATCTTTCTCATACGTGGTTCAATACAGTCTTTTTTATTTTTTTTAATAGAAGAGGTGCGTTTTCTATTTTGTGATGGGGACTGAATACATAAATGTTCATGATTTCCTATTTTTAAATAAACACTATAAATGAAAATACCTTCTGTTCTAACATAAAGAAAAAAATCCATACTTCGATTTTTCCTCTCACTCAGTGTGTGTTAGCAGGAATATAATTTCACCACTTGGTACCTCAGTTTACAGTGAGTAGAGAAAGACAATGATTTCCTCAAATGGTTGTTTAGAGGCCTAATTAGGTGCTCTTTGTATCATTCTGAGGTCCTCAGAGGAAAGCAATTAGAATGTGCACATGAAAAATATTACTATCTAATTAATTCATTATTGAAAAGTGACATGATTATCTGACATATTCTGAATATAATTGCACCCATTACTATTTTTAAGGCTCCCTTTCAACTTGCATGGAATTTCACACCTGAGAAAGAAAAATGTTCTCCTAATTGAATCATCAGTTCTATGAATAATTCATCAGAATGACTTTGTGCACAATGCATTTTACTAGGCTTCATTTTTCCTGTATGCACTTTCATCCGATACAGGGACAGCCTTGTCTCTGGACTGGAGAGACATGGATCTATCTGATGGGTGCAGCACTCTGTGAATTAGGAATTGGCTGGATTGTCACACTCCAGTTTGGACTCAATGTCCAAGTGGAGATTGGTGACAAGTGACATTGCTCACGGGTCAGTATTGACATCTTTGTTGGTGACATGGAACGGTGGGACTGAGTTCTGAGGGAATTGACATCTCAGTGTCTTCTGCTACATCATGGAAACCTATTCCTTTCCTTCCTGCAAATCACTTTCCACTTTCATTACATTTTTGTTTTGTTTTGTTTCCACTCAGAGGTTCTGCCAGTACTAGAAGATTGGGCAGATAAGTTTTTATCTTAAACAAAATGTTTTTTTCTGTGGAAGAAACACTATAATAATCTCCTACAGCTAAAGGGGTATTATCTGTGATCTACGCGTTACTACAAGACTTTCCATTTTACAAAGTTCTTATGAAAATCATCCTAATATAAGACTTGAAGAGCATTCTGCATGACTGCATCTCAGTTGTGTAGACACGTTCAGTCAATAGCTCACCTGAGCTGCATAGGTAGTTTAGAAGTTCACTGCTCCTTACCCCAAATCAGTATTACAGGTACAGGTCAAAAAGTTATTCCCAAAATAATGGAAAAAAGGGCAAGTTTTTTTCCCCCATCATAGGTCACTATATAAAGGAAGGCAATGCTGTAATTATGCACATGCTTTGCCATTTCTGTCCCCGAATGGCACATAGGAAAATAACACCATTGAGACATGCTGAAAGGCAGGTCTGTGAGTTAAAGAGCAGGAGCAAAATCTGGCGCCTGTATAACCTCCTTCAGTGCCTGAGAACTGTGATGAATATAGACTGAGTTTTTTAAAAATATCAGTTAAGTCTCACATCATTATACAACATGCGAGGTTTAGTGAGGATACTTTATATGGTTGTAGTCTAAAGCATTGTTAGAGATGACAGCGGCACTAAAACGAAGCAGGGTGGGGTCAGGCAGAATTTTACCTTTGTCTCTTAAATAACAATGTAAAATGTAACATCTATTCTTTAGCCATGTTTTTGTCTATTAAGTATGTATACAGAAATATTGGAGAATTACAAAGTTAAATTAATAGGAGCGGATTGAGCAACTGCCTTCAGATATGAAGTACTTTTAGAAATATTAATACTGTAGTATGTTCTTTAATAAATATCTATGAGAATAAAAAGGCAGGATGATCAGAAGAATTGGTGGGAACTAATGTAGTCCCCTTTCCACTAAATTTCTTGTAGCACTCCTAATTAGCACAACAGCTGATTAGGAGTAGGTCCTAGCTATAAGCTCATCTTTGAACAAAGTTTGCATGTTCCTGAATATCACTGCTACTAAATGCCACAGAGGAGTTATTTGGCTAACAAAACATTATATGTGAAATTTCACAGAAGATTCACCTTCCTGCTATAAAAAAACATTAACAAAAATAACTGAATGGCATGTATCTATTCCCCCTGAAGAAACACTTTAATTTTGCTTGGTTGTGTTAACACTTTCCTTATCAAAATATAGAAAAAATGAATTATATAAAACTGAGTATTCACATGTACTTCTGTAAGAATCTTGATGAATAAGTTTAGGTCTCAAATGCCAACTCCTACAGTTGTTTTATTAATTCCATTTTTATTTAAGGTCTGGAGTAGCACCCTGACCAGACTTATATTCATTCATTTCAGGCAAGAATCAGATACAATCTGAACAAGGCCAGCTTTTTTTTTTTTTTTTTTACAGCAAACAAAAGATGAAGAAATTCAGGTTCATGTCTATAATTCTGGCTATTACTGAAACTTGAGTACCATTATTGACTGTTATATTAATTGTGGGAATTTGTTCATGCTCACTGCAAAATTTATGACATACAAAATCTAAAATGAAAGCAAGTCTACTGGAAAAATGATGACTAATTCAAAACATTCAGATTTTTATCAGGTTACAGACTGGGCTAATGAGGATTTGTTGCCCTCGAAGAACATGAAGAGCGTTCTGCCTTTTCTGATAAGACACATCACTTTTTTAATATCTCAGGAAGTGACTCTGGCCTACAGATTTTCCTCATGTTGCTCAGATAGGATTATTCAGTACAGATCTCCTGGTATAACAGTGAAGACAGAAATATTCTACTAGAGCAATCAAACAGGTATTACTATGTTGTTAACCAATCTTCTACCTATGTAATCGATTTACATTGTAGAAATACCTTTGAAGGCATATGCCTTAAAAGAACCTGTGAGAGGGCTAGATGGGACTAAAAAGGAGACGTTCAACATCAGCTAGAGGTATATCACTGCTCTAAAGTATCCAAATACAAATATTTCAATGTAAATAAGAAATTAACTTTAGTGATTCACATATGCTTCATAACTTTTTAGCTCATTACAGAATGTCACACCGATCTACTGCCTCCGATATTATTTCGAGTTTTACTACTTCCTTTGCATTAAGGCTATAGCATTACTTCAAATTACTTTCCTAACCACATTTGGTATCTCATAAATTCAGAAGACAGTTAAAATAGAGAAGTTTTACAAAGTATAAGCTCAAGTGTCTTTGGTAATAAAATTATTTCTTTCTAAGTTCTTGCTTATACAGCAGTCTGAGAAAAGCATGGCAAAAGATTTTTTTAAAAAAACCAAGCAGCAACACAGCAATCCTACCAGCTCCAGCCATAGAAACATGTTTCTGAGTAATACTTTTGTGTGTGATATGGGCTTCTTTAATATGTTGTATTGTTGTTTTGGCTTTTTTTTTTTTTCCCAACAATTCCTATTAGAAAATTTAAATTGGTTCAACTATATGTAAAGGAAAGTGATCTATTAAGCTGTGGAAGTCCGGGTATGAGGAATGAAGTTTTGGGGATTTGTCCTACTTTCTCCCATGTTTGTCAATGACCACCTAAGCTGCATTTACGCCATGGGCTATGAGTTGGCTTTACCTCCTATGACTTCCCAGCCATGTTCACCATCCCTGCTCTCCAGTGAATGTGACGAAAACGAATTCTCTTCTGTTAATTTCACTACTTTGAAATACACAAAGTAACACACACACCATTTTTAAAGCACTGAAGCATATTCTAGTTACAGTACTTGAAATTTTGCACAAAATAATCCCGTAGCATAAATTAAGAACTGATATAGTTGATTTGGTGTGCAATTGTTTGATTCTGCCATATATTTTTTTTAACCTGCATAAGTACAATACAATTTCCTAAGCAGAATTGCTATAGTTAATATCAAATATATAATATGAAAAGCAGGTCACAAAAGTTCAACTTTTTTCTGCACTGTTTAAAACATCTCTTCACAAGTGTGCAGAATGCAAAAGAATAGGGTTTGTTTCTGATTGGCATATGCAATATGAATATATGAAAATTCATTAGTTTGCAATCCGAATTTTGATACTACTTTCAACTCAGAATTAATTTGTCTTAGCTAGAGAATTGACAGCATTTTGATAAAATAGAATTAATGTAAAAAGAGTGAAACATAGCAAGCAAACTGACTTACATTTGGAACAAAATACAGAAAGTGAAGCTGCTAATTGCAATCTGACCGACAGATATTTCATACTTCATTAGCAAGCGTTATCCTAATTTCAATTAATAATGCTATATTGCTGAACTCAGTAGTACAAAATTACTAAATTAAAAGGACTCAGTTTAAAATTGTAATAATTATAGTTTTACAAAATAATGTTACTGGAAGTTTCACTTCAGCAGATCCCCAAAAACCCCACTGGAATCATAAAAGTAATATTTTCAAGTACGTGCACTTCAAGCAAGAATTAATCTCTGCCATGAGGCATCTCAATGTAAAATGTGATAGAATAGACTAAATTTTTTTTTTTGTTTAAAAACATTAAATGAATCTTGAAAACATCAGGTCATACATAACTATTGAACAGATATTTATTTTGGACTGTGTACTGTAAACCCATGGAAGGACACTCCCTTAATTAGGATTGGATCCAGTCCGTGGAGCAAGCAGAGTTTAAACCCGAGCTGTAAGCAAATTTGAATGTTACAGTGAACATTTTGAAGAGTAAAACTCATCATGCTTCCTGTAAAACTACCTAGGACAAAATAACTCACAAGTATTGGTTGAACTATCTACGGCTATGAACAATTAACTGAACAGAGGAACAGCTACTGATCTTCTACCCCTCTTTTCACGGGTAGAAATTAAATCTACAGTAACAGCTATTCAGCTCTGAAACCATATCAATTGATAATACTTGATTTGAACTCTAAAAATAACACTCAAAGATTAATCTGTTTAAAACTTGGGCAAATGTACTGGTATAGAAAATTAATATGGAACTATTAACTTTAAAGATATAGCTGAATATCACTGAATTTGATTGGCTTTGATCATAAATGTAATTAAATCTGAAGTGATTGTACATGAGTCTACAAAAAGGGAATTTAACTTCTACAAGAGAGTTCTTGTTCAAGACGATTCAAAATGGAGAATTTCAATGACATGAGTAGCAAACGATCAGTTTCAAAGGACATGACACATACTGATAGAACCTTTCATTATTACTTCATATGGTGAACAAGGAGTCGCAATATGTGAAATTATAAGGTAAAATGTGAAATTAATGCACAAACGTGAAATTAATGGACAAAAAAAATGGAAAGGGAATGGTGGAGAGCAACCCGTAATCTCAAGCTACGCCATTTCCATTCAGAGCTGAAGAAACTGGCACGGACCCAAGGCATATGGACGATCCTGAGGACAGCAAGGCTTGTAAATCCAAGGTTAAAGGAAATAAATTAAAATGCTATAGCTGAATATGCTATGGTGGATACCTACATGAATTGTACTATTTCAGATAAAGATGATGGGAAACTTACAACTTTTGATTGAGCTGTAGTCAAACACAGTCTGAAACAATACCACAGTGTTCAAATGAATGAAGCAGATATGCAACAAACTCCTAAAGTGAGATATGCAGCAAAATGTAGAGAAACTTTACAGAGGATACATAGAAGATGTTCCAGCGGCCACCTCAAGAATGCTACTAAACATTATATGCAATACTGCACTAAACATATTGTCTGGAGAATTAAAACAAAAGAACCAACTACAACTTCTGAAATAAATTAAATGCTTGTTTTATAGTCAGAGGAAAGCAAATTAATAAAACATAACCTGGAGTAGCAGTTAGTAATTTTCTCATTGAAAAGAGTGGTTATCTGAAGCTCCAAAACTCCAATTCCACATAAAATTTGAAGACAAGCTAGGCTTTATAAAAGACAGAACACAAGAATAACCTGAGTTTACAACTGCTCAGCTTCAAATATGTTGAATCTCAATTGCATTCTTCCAAATTCATAGAAAAAACTCGGCAGCTGGAAAGTTTGCATGAAAATTGGAATTTCTTCAACCCTTATAGTTTATATCTTGGGAGGTGTCTTGGGGGCTAACTAGTGCTTATTGATATCAAGTACATGCTATCATGGCATAATTTCCAAGTGTACTCCACAATGTATAGCTTTAAAGGAATTATGAATGCTAGAAGAGCTTTTACATTGATGGTTTAGCAATACTCATTACAAGAGTACCAGGAGACTGACAGGTGCAACAAAAGAACCAGTGACGTAGTTAACATGAGAATATCCTAAGATTTGAAAGCTGAGCATTTTGGATAAAATCTCAGCTCCATTAAAATCAGTGGAGAAAGTTTGCAATAGCGTCAGTGGGACTAGGTAATCTGTTGTTTAAACATTTCTTCATTTATTGTTATTGACCAATAAACAGCAGAGGTACCTGTTTTCATGCTTCCGTACTTAAACCCACGCCAAAACTACACAGCTTTGCTCTTTCAACACTCCCCACTCCCTGAAATCCTTATCTCATAAATAGCAGCTTGTCTTTGAGAAGAATGTGACTAAGGATAAGAGAAATCATCTATAGATGTTTTCATGATTCACCTATCAGCTGTTTAAATGCAGAAGATTTTTTTTTTGCTATATATTGCAAAATTGCTCTACACTCTATGTACACATGTATGAAGAACCGTGTTGGTCAGCAGCGAAAAATAAGCAATCCTATACAGCAATCACCACAGTATGCTTGGATGTGTGTTTCATGGATTAGCCATTTCAGGTTTTATCTGGAGTATATTCACCAACATTCATCTTAAGAAACAAGACAAAATTTCCTATGTAGCTAAGGTTACTTCTGTGTCCTGGGTAATATAAGCAGAAGACATTGGCTGTCACTTTGAGACAAAAGTTAGGTTTCCATCACTTTGTCAGATCTGGTCCTTATTCCTTGTTTTGACATTTAGAATAAAGTCCTTCAATAAAACAAATTTTCTGTATTGCAGTATCAGTAGATTTTACCTGTTAACTGTTAAAGGAGATTTTAAAACAAAACCGAGTGAAAGCCCTCTTCATTTTATAGAGATGATACCTACCACAAAACTGGATGAAAAAGTGAAAAGGGTAAGCAAAGAAGAGCAAGAAAACCTTTCTCAAAAGTTTTTAATATCTGTATCCCGTAGGACCTTACACAATGCTATAAGCTAGGGCTCGTAGTACTCTAGATATATCAATAAAATGCATGAATACATCACCTCGCATGTGATCTCCCTGGAAAACACCCATCATTTATTAAAACTTATTTCACTAGGAGAATGAGTCAGTTGTTTCACAGTGCCCAGGAGTCAATAACAAACTAATAAACAAACAAACAAAAATCCGAAAGCCCCATTTAAGACAAACCTGCTCCAGAAATATCTTGTGACAGCTAAAATCATAGAATGGCTTGGGTTGGAAGGGATCTTAATGACGATCTAGTCCCAGTCCACACCACGGTTGCAAAATTTTAGAAAGGCTGCATCTAGTCTCAGCAAAATTTAGTTAAGCCAGCTGTAGTCATTTCTGAAAATGTCAGAAAACCTTTACAAACATTCTGTCTTAAGAAAATGATTAATATCAAGATTTTTAAAAAATCCAGGGTATTGAGTCTTAAATAAAAAGCAGTTAGCTAGCAATGGCACATTTTCCATGGTTTGAAATCTGAGGCATTATACTGATATGTCTATCCATATTTAAGCTTGTGATAAATAGAATTTATTTTCACAGAGAAAAACCAGCAGTAGCAATTCTCATCCCCATTAGCCAGATGTACTTATACTCAAAAGATCAAGAAATTAAATTATTTTTCTTTTCTTTTAAGTGACTAACTTTTAAAAAATGACTTGATTTGAGCTATAAAATGTAAATTAATTTATTTTTCCAGGGTTGCAGGGCAAATTTGTGTGAGAAATTAAAACACTTGCCAAGCCTTCCAGTTCTTAGCCCTCTGGTCTTATACACAATCAATACTAAACTGTTTCCCAAGAAGCCTGAAGTTTAATGAACTTTCATGGGATACAAAATAAATTAGTTTTTCCTTTTGGATTCCCAGATCAGCCAGAGAGCCACATTTTTTAGCATAAGTGTATGAGGTTTGTAAGTCACCATATTACCTTTCTTTCTTTTTAGTTATTTTAAGCACTTAAGTTTCTCTTACTGAAGACCATAGACAAATTAAGTTTACATATGTCTCAAAGGAGGAGCTCCAGAAAAATAGTAAATAGTCTCTTAATTTAATGGCTAAACACTATGTTTATTATATATACTTGAATTCTCATCTGTCATACCAATGTACCTGTCAGAAGAGAGGAACATGAGGATGGTGAAGGATCTGGAGGGGAAGCTGTATAAGGAGAGGCTGAGGTCACTTGGTCTTGTTCAGCCTGGAGAAGAGGAGACTGAGGGGAGACATCATTGCAGTCTGCAACTTCCTTGTGAGGGGAAGAGGAGGGGCAGACACTGGTCTCTCTGTCCGGTCACTCTGTGGTGACCAGTGACAGGATCCGAGGGAACAGCATGAAGCTGAGTCAGGGGAAGGTCAGGCTATGTATCAGGGAAAGGTTCTTCACCCAGAGGTGGTTGGGCACTGGAACAGGCTCCCCAGGGAAGCCGCCACTACCAAGCCTGACAGAATTCAAGAGGTGTTTGGACAATGCTTTCAGGAACATGGTGGGATTATTGGGGTATCCTGTGCATGGCCAGGAGTTGGACTTGATGATCCTCACGGGTCTCTTCCAGCCCAGAATACTCTACAATGATACAGGCATATTAGGTGACTAACCCTATCCACCCCCCCCCCCACTGTATATTTTATTAGTATAGCCAAGTCCTAAAACTTTCTGGTTGCAAAATTAGAAGATGGGAATGAATACAAGCCCAGGAATAAAACCACAGTAGGTAAAAGAAAATACCTTTTATTGCCTTCTAAAACAACCTCTCTTTGCTTTACCGCAAAGTAGAAATTATAGATGGGAGCCAATACTGTTCAGTAGAGAGGATGAAGACAGTTTAGCTAAAAACATCTTCTGTTTCTCTACTTTTTATGCTTCAGCCAAGAGCTGAAATAAATTTAGGCTGCAGATCTGAGCAAAGACAATAAGCCAAACTTGTATTTCTCTCCCCCTTTCCCTTTGTCTTTCTTTTTCTTTCATTTTTCATCCACTAGTAAGCCAAGGATGAGGGAAAAAATGTCACAAATTCAACTAAGAGGAAAAACTCTTTTTACAGTGTCTTAGTGCATAAAACCAAAAGGTAGGCTTTAGATTGCAGGAAAAGATGTGTCAGTTAGACATCCTGACTTGCAATAATTTATCGAGTTTCACAGAGCTATTCCTCTATATACTACTTTTCTTACTTTCTTTAAATATAGCAAGACTAGGGAATTTTCATTTATTGTTTCTTCTGCACTGCTCCCTGAAAGTTATTCAGAGATGTGATGGTGCAAAGCTGTCCTCAGGCTATGTCAAATGTCTTTGCATGAGCTGGAAAAGTGTATATCCCAAACTGTCCTATTTGTTAAGTTCAGCGCACTATTTAGATGTTATCTTTGCTGATTGAACATTAAGTATTCAGTGTTCAGTCAATAATTCAAGAAAAGATTCATATATCTTTATCCATCTGCAGTCCCATACCTGAGTCCTTCCAAGTTAAGATCATATTTAAATACTGTCCCGACCCGAGCCTTAATTCCCTTCACAAATGTGTTATTTTTGATGTGTACTTCAGATGCTATCAACCAATATAACCATAATGAGGAATCATCTGAAATTTAAGTGACCTGCAAATGATGCCTTCAAAGCACACTCAAGCAACATTAGCTCAGAGGACGGTGTTCCACGCATGAGTTGTTAAGTACATAGTGCTAATTTTGAAAATGAGTGTTCGACAGCTGCCAATATGAAAAGTTGCAATGCAGTCTGCAGGTTTCATAGCTCTCATTTTGGTATCAATCACAGCAATAAGAGAAAGAGGATAAAGATGCAATTGAAAGTCATTCAGTCATGCTCCGTGATTAGTAGACTGAAATGCATCTGATTTGTCTCTCTCCTACCATATAATGAATAGAACTAAACAGGATTCTTCTGATTAAACCGAGCTTTTGTCACAGAACGCTCATTTGCCAAACAGAAGCATTTTGCAAAGACAGATTGGTTTTGATGAATTACCGAGTAAATGCAGAAAGGCTGCAAACAACAAACTGCCTGATTTTCTGTCTGCTCACCTTTGGGGTTGCCAGAATCCAAGGATATTCTGGAAAAGCAAACACTTCAGGCATATGTCTTTGAAAACAAACATGGTTTTGGTACTTGTAAAGACATGGATTAAGAAAAATCAAAATCCAAAACAAATCTTCCTAAACATAAACAATAAGTGAAACATAAGACAAACCAGTTATATCACACAGGATGATTATCAGAGTTTTGTATGCAATTAGAATTGCTTCCACTGAATTTAGACCAGTTAGGAATGTGCTAGAAGTACCAACTCTGTACTTTGTGGTAAGTCCTCTGAGACCTCTCTGGTGGTTAACCAAGTTTCCTTTTATGTGACCAGACAGTATCAAGTTCGCATGCAGCGCCCACTTGAGAAACTTACAAATATAAAATATTCCAGATCCCCTTAGAAGTGCCATTGCTCCAAACAGCCCTGCAGGGTTCTAAGTACACAAAATATGTATGTAGGACCTGAATGTTTCATCCAAGGAACATGCCTTCCAGCACAAACCAAGACACAACAGTCATACTGTAAAAATATTCATTCTGCATGGATAGTATTTTTCATAGGAAACTTTGAGAAAAAACTTTGATACTAATTATTTATTTTGACTTAGTGTGGGAGAGCTGTGAAGACTGTAGCAAATAGTGACAGCAGATAATTGCTAGACAGATATTTGCTTCTAGTAAAATACGTCTCTAGGAAGTACTTAGAGTATGATAATCTTCCAATCCATCATGTATTTGCTGGCAAATACACTTTAAATTTTGCATGCCTCCTGACTGTAAGTAGAAAGTTGCTTGCTGAGAAGACACCATGGTTTTCATCTAACTAGTGACAGATGAATGCCCCAGCAATCCGACAGTGGCTTCCCTCGCACGGCTAAGCCACATACTCACACCTTGCACTATCTTCTATCCACAGTGAGC
Source organism: Struthidea cinerea (assembly GCA_013397865.1). Lineage (NCBI taxonomy): Eukaryota > Metazoa > Chordata > Aves > Passeriformes > Corcoracidae > Struthidea > Struthidea cinerea. The sequence continues at coordinate 159,469 of VZTI01005062.1, read as the reverse complement.
AGTCGAAAAGGCAACACAGAAGCAGGCCCAGCTGCTATATCGAAAAGCTGTAGAAAAACTCAACTCTAATTTGATCATTCACAATCTAAAATTACAGCTCCAAGGATGGAGTATTTCTTTGACAGAGTTGCTTCTGCTGACACAGCTTAGAGATGGTCAAAGCTAAAACCAGATGAGAAAATATAGAAATGATCAGTCGGTCCAAACTAGCCAGTTCAAGTGAGAAATAGAGCTAAATACTCAAAAGATGAGAAAGGCAATTAGTTTACATAAAGCACTTCCTTTCAGTGCCAGAATTTTTGTTATTGGACATTTTTTATTTACCAAGTTATCTTAAGTGTACCAAATGCTAAATTCATCATTTCCCAAAACATATCATATAAACTAATATCCTAGTTAACAGAACATTTCCTTTTTATTTTAATTCTTCCTTTCCTACCTATTACTCCTTTTGTTGTGTTGAAGATATCCTTACTGAAGTATGCATCCTAAAATGTGGTGCATCTATCAACTCTACTGCTTGCCTGTCTATAACTTTACCTTTAATTACATTTCTTCATACCTCTTACCACTTTTACAGCTTGCTTATGAAATAGTTTGACTTTGCCACAGCAATTCTGAACTTGTGTTAATAAAGGCACTTTAGAGAGAAACTTGCAACTCTATTTTTTTTTTGCAGAAGTATTCAAGAGAGCTACCATCTTCCATCTACCATGCATCTTCCATGCATAAGTCACATAAAGGTTTAATGCTACTTTACACTGTTTCTGATTATTTTTCACAGAATCTCTCCCTATGAGTGAATATTGATATTATCTCCTCAAGCTTTTTCTTTTGCCTTTATTCTATCAGACAGTAGGGAAAGGCAGAAGGGCATGGCACATTCTCTCATCTGTAGTGATTCTATGTATCGGTTGCAAAGGCCACACCTTGTGCTGCTCTGCTGAGATTGGCCAGAATTAACCCAGAAGAGAGAAAGACAGCTCTCTGTGCCAGAATCCTGTGGAAAAGTCATTGACACATAGTCACTTTGTAGAGAAACTCTCTGTGTTGTTGTGCCAGGCACTTCATATTTAGCTTTAATGCTTTATTTCTGAAGCACAAAATGTGATGTCACTCAGCAGGAACAGTTCTGTATCATGTTAATTATTTTAGTGTTATCCACCCTATGTAGTCCAAAGAATTCCTAAATATGTGTGATAGAAAGTCAGATTAAATATGGTCTCCTAATGAAAAAGAGATGTGTTATGTACTTGTGATTAAATGTGTTAGTTTACTTAACAGTTTCAAAATGTCAAATGATTGCCAGCTACTGCAGGGACTCAGTGAGTGATTTTCACAAATAATTGGTGGAATTTCATTGCATCTTAACACTAATTGATTTTGTCATCCCCTAAGGCCATCCATTCAGCCATCAGCAGGGTAGATGAAAAACTATCCAAAATCCTGGTAAGTAACACGAGTATTCAGAAAGAACCAATTTTAATTCTTTCAAAGCCCTGAGGCACTTATGAGTCCATACTACAGGTAGACATTTAGTATTTAACAATCAATTTAACCATTCCTCTAAAAGGATTTTCTTTATGGATCCCAAGAGCTACTTGCATAAGGGTACCAGATCTCCAGGTGAAGTGTTTATAGACTTGGAAATGGGACAGATATAGGTGTGATTCTTGTGACTAAGCCATCCACAGAGCCTTCACAGGTAGCTTTACCTCAAAATTCATTCTGAGATGTACTTTTATGGATGGCATTAGATAGATAAGATAGACTGGATATTAGGAAAAATTTCTTCAGTGACAGGGTCGTCAAAACATTGGAACAGGCTGCCCAGGGAAGTGGTTGAGTCACCATCCTTGGAGGTGTCTAAAAGTTGTGTAGGCATGGTATCTAGGGGCATGGTTTAGTGGTGAACTTGGTAGTGATGTTAGGTTAATGATTGGACTCAATGGTTTTAAGGGTCTTTTTCAACCTTAGTGATTCTAAGATACTACGACCTACAATTAACATTACCAGCAATTGTGTAACATACTGACAAGAAAGCACATCCATTGCAAAGCTTTCCTGAAACTTTCCAGATGTAGTTATTCAAGTCTGCAAGAACATAAAAGCAGTCTGGAGGACAAAACATTGAGAGTCCATTTATAACTGTTTCAGTCAGAACACATATGCATTGCGGGTTAAATCCTTAACACAGAGGTACGCTTCAAATAAAGGTAAAAGGTTTGTGACTGTTATAACCATGTTTTTGTTAAGATTTTCCATTAAAACCCCAAATGATGTGATATCATTCTGGGCTGGGAAAAATAACTGCAACTATAATGTTTTCTTACTTTGGCCACTGCTCAAGTCAGCTGAGACTTGAAGGTTACACTAAAATCATGTTCAACATTTGCTTCTTGCCCAGAGTGCTTATTACACTCCTGTTCTAACTGCCCCTGCAAAGTGGAAGAATTTTTATAGAGGCCTTTTTAAGTTTGGGCTTCTCAGTTGCTGCTTTTTTTAATTTCACTTGGATTTGTAAAAAAAATTAAAATTCTGCTCTGCCAACAAGTGAGTAATACTAAAAGAACTTCTTATGTGTGAACAGGCATAAGACTACTTTTCTTGACACTTTGTGCTCTTGAAATTTAGACTCTTATGAAAGGGCAAGACATTGGCAGGTGATGACACTGCTGTTTGCCATTCCTAACTAAATTTGATGATTATAAAGCAGTTGTGGATCCTCTCATTATTTTGTTTTTCTGCTTTTTAGATTTATCAGTCATTATTTTGCAAATATCCAGTCCCTCACATCAGGTTCTGTCATGGTAAGTATTCCATTTCAGTTTCCTACTAAGTGGAATTGCTGCAGCTGACAATTGTTTCACTAGTGAAATGCACTAATTAAATAAGTTTCCTTATGAATTGTTGCCCTCTTCTATAGCCTTGTTCAGACACTGATTTTTATTTTATTTCAGTCCATTGGTCTGCAAATAACAGGAGCTACTGTTTATGTCTAACTTATTTAATTTCATAATAGCCTTATACTTGCTGGTAATTCTTAGAAGGTCAGGTATGCAGTATCAGGCACAGAAACTGATGCGTCATACAAAGGGCACCTCATTAGGGTAGCAAATCTTCTCATAAGCATAGGAAAAGTAATCACTGTATTTTTGCAAGATTGTTTCAGAAAATCACAATAGTAGGCTAGAATTGTAGATTCGTTTCAGTCAACTCTGATTCAAGAGGAAATTTTGTGAGCTTTTTGTGTATACTGATAAAAAAGAAACTTGTTCAAGTATAAGGAATCCATAACTGATGGTATACTGGATTAACTCTTTTCTTAGTGTAACAGCTGCTATTCCAGCCTATATTTGAATATGAAACATCCAGTGTTAAAGCTAAAAACCTGGCGCTCTAGATAGAGATTATAATGAGATCCTAGCCTTGTGTATTAAGCAAATGAGGGAAGGTATGATGAATTCTCAGCAGAGGATACATATACATGGAGGTCCCAGCCCACTGAAATGGAATATTACACTTAGTATCTGCATGCAGCAGCATATGTAATAATAATATTAAACACTCTTGAGTTCATAGTTAACAATTATGAAAAGACTTCTATTTTATATTAAAGTTTATATTGGATAGTGATAGCAATATACCCTCAGGTTCCACCATGTGGGTAATCAACTGGCAAATGGTCAGGGAACTAAAAATCACTAAGTTACTTCGAGTAACTGCTATTACATATTTTATTTACAGGGTT
>VZTI01005062.1:79365-155709 GCA_013397865.1 Struthidea cinerea | reverse complement strand
GGAGGGGGGGTTTGGGGAGGGGCCGGTGTCCTTAAATGTCAGAGTACCTACAATTCTTTTGTTGCAGAACTGAAGCATAAGTGCCAAATTCATGGAGCTAAGAAGTGATTAAAAAGGCCAAGTGACAATCCACAGAAAAACATGGAAGGAAGTAACTTAGAAAACTAAGTTTTCTTATTTCTTCTTATTTCCTATGTTGACTGGGTATAAAATATTAATGATTTAGTATCACTAGCAATGATTGAGAATGCTTACCAATGAAAAATAACAAAACATTTGAGTTGTCTTGTGTCAAGAAAGAGCATCACTCAGAGAGACTCCAAGCAAATCAAACACACATAAGATTGTGTGTGTTTAAAAAGAGCCAGTATTATCTCACATGCACTTCATGACCCACAAAATGAGTAATACTACTTCTAGTCTTTCTGAATGGAAGGTTGACCTTAAAATAGGACTTACAACCAGCAATACTTTTTCTTGCAAGTGTAGAAGACAGTGGGAAGTCATATTCAGTCATATGCATCCAAAAAAATAATGCTTCTTCAAGAAGCTGTCACGGAACTACTGTTTTTACAAAGGAAAGCTGGAAATCTTTAGATTTATACAAAGTAATATGGTTGTCACAGACTGTTATAAAGTTGTAAGTGCTTTCAACTTTGCAGGAATTGGAAGAATACCAAAGGACAGCTAAGTGTCCCAAAAAATGTAAAAGTAGGTATCAAAGAATTCGTTATAAATACCAGAAGAAAGGGTGACACTGGCACCAGCTGTTTTCTCCTAGACAACAACTATCTATTATAACATAGTCTATATGAAGTTTTTCAGGAAAGAATATAGATATTACCCGACAATAGGTCCACTGTACTTGATCTAAGTTGCTGGATAGATTTTACCAAAGAAAATTTGGATACACAATGCATCACTCATGAGTAGCATGATTTTGTACATTCTAAGCTCAAGTTATTTTACAGGATCAAAAATAGGATGTTTAATCTGATTTTTAACATTTTAAAAAATGTTTTAATTTGCTGTATATTTCAGAGAAGTCTATTTCACATAGAATTATAACCAAAGAACTTTTACCTTGCAGAATTGTAAATAAGTTTAAAAGGTATTCATAGCATTCTTGTGCACTATTATGCCAGAAAGAAGACTTCCTGTAATTTAAAATAAGGGGAGGCAGGTCATTAGGATTCATCTACTTAAAATTTTTAATACTTATGTCTTTTTTTGAGCAACAGATGAAAGCTTTCGCCATTGCTTCTGGTTTTGCCACTGACAATCTTTAGAAGAGTGCTCTGTTGCTGAACTGTTAGGAATAGTAGAAATGACAGCATGTAAGCATATAGACACATAGTCCTTCTGACAATTACAAATATTTGATCTTTCTGTAATACACAGAAAATGCTGCAATCAAAATATCGGAATCGGTGTCTCAGATAAACTACTGGTAACGATAAAAAAATTTCATCAAATTGCTCTTAAAAATTGAAGGCTGTTTACAATATTTTTCAAAATATGACATTGTCGTGAACAGGCAGAAGGTGCTTGCAAGTCTTACACCACAAAATAACATATGCTGATGTACTTATCAGTGCATGCTAGAATGCTTTACAATTGCTCATGTGAGTAAATTGTTTCACAAGTTCACCTTCATATATTTTTATGAACGGAACAATAATGTTGATATTGTTTCTGTAGGGGTATGAATGGAAAGTAAAATTTTAGATATACAAAACTTTTGAAAATGTAGCCAATAAGCTCTCTAGGGTAAATCATGGCTATCAGCAGTTCAATGCCCTGTGGAGTCACTGCAATGTGTGAAAAGCTTATCTAAATTGCCAGATCTTCTGTGGTGTCCCCTAGAAAAAAAGACATATCTCCTCTGTACTTCTGCTCCACAACACTGCCTCCTCTGTTTTTGCAGATATGTGCAATATGTATTTCATATTTTCAGACTGACTTGCACTTTTATTGGGCTCTTCGCTTTGAGTCATTATTGCTGTGAGTTGATTTAAGTACATCTGTCATAGATTGTTACTTTAAAAGGTTTTTGTTGAGGATTTTACTCAGTCCTCAGAACAACTAAACTCCTGCGGAGGTCTCCATGTGTACAACTGCGTAAGAAATAATTATGTTCTAAAATTTGAACCAAACCTCTGGAAGGCATTATTTCATGCAATCATTTGGATCCAAACACCAAAACAATGCACCAATGATAAATGCATTAATTTATAAAAACTCAGTGCTCCTATATAAGATGAATTGTTACTCCCTCCACAATTCTAATGAATTACATTTATTATGTGTTTTCAGTTTAGGAAATGTCCTTTCTTTTTGTCACACTAGGCCTTTGATGCCTGTGACTAAGCCATAGCAATGCACAAATTTGTTCTTTCTAGGTTTGCTCATTATAACTCTCCTGAAACAGCTGATCCCAGGAAAAAATCCATTGATTCATTGTACCATGGAAGAAAAGCACAAATATATAACAATACACTTTCACATGAACAAATTGATGCCTGAATGTGGTGAAGTAGTTTAAATCAACATTCTACCACTTTAAACAGTAGTAGTGAGAACCAAAAGAGGTGTACAAAATACATCCAAAATGACTAATAGCGTAAGTGACAAATTCCTCCACAACTTTTAAGAATATGCTGCAAAAAACATCACAAACTTGGTACTGGGTAAACTGTGGAAGAAAACAATGATGCAAAATATCTGTTATAAGTTGGGGATTATTTTCTAGATTTCTTTTTTAATAATAGAAAACACATTTAAACCAACTTGGAGTGCTTAGTCATGTCCTATGAAAAAGGGGAATTATTATATGGTGAGCATGAATGCAAGTGGTTGCAGTATAAAATGGAGGTTGAAAGAGCTGTCTGACATGGTCTCAAAGATTTCAAGTGGTAATTCTCTTGTGCTACTTATGTATATCCAGATAACCAAATGGATTTGCTGGGATATTAAGCTATTTCTCCTCTGAACTGTTTTTCTCTAAGAATGGTGTAACAGTTTAAAATGCTATGTGAGTAGTTAGAAAGCTGTAATGATTCAGATCCAGAAAAGAAGCATAATACCTAGAGATTCCCAAAGGGATTGGCAATACTGGCACTAGGTAGGTTTCTTTGGCTTCTCTCCAGTGATTTTCTCCCTCTGTCTCCTTCCTTCCTTTAGTCTTTTGATGATTTACACACTAGTAAAAATTTCCAGCAAAAAGAAATAATCTCAAGAACCAGTTTAGCAGCGACCTCTGTCCTCCACTCAGGTAGGGGAAAGGTAATCAAGTTAGAGTGACAGGTTTTGGTCATGGTGTTAAAATTGAACTTCACCTTGAAAGATCTCCAGGACTTTAATAATCCTCTACAGGAAGAAACTTTTTCTCTTCTCTATGTGTGTACTACAATCAACATGGGCTTACATTTCAAGAAGAAAAGCGAGCACACAACGAGAGCATACGGAGAGATGCTGGAGCTGCGTGAGGCTCCCTGTGTGACAATCAGCACAACCCAGCAAAGGCAGCAGGGGACAGCAGCAGGCACCTCTCCTCTGAGAGCCGCAGGGGCACCCCTTCACTGACCTGACACTCTCTCTAGAGAGGTGTGCTGCTTACTGGGAGCTCAAATCAGAGACGTCATTGAGGGATTACCAGACCCTGTGGAGTCCACTGGCTATTGACACTGCTCTCGTTTCAGGTGGACCCTGGTGGTACAGCCGGTCTAAGATTCTGTGAATGCACATCTCAAAGGGAGTACGTGAGTAATAAAATGGGCAGGTCTGTGATCTGAAAATAATTTCTATTTTGCGTTTATGGAGACCCCAGTATCAACCTAGCTCCTTTAAATTACAATTTATACCTGGCAATAAATTCAGGTATTGAATTTCAAGATACTTATAGCATCTTCACTACCATAATATTTCAGTACAAATTATATCGTCATACTACAGTATACACTCTCATTAATTATACCCTTGGTACATGTTGTAGCATAGACTAATTTTAAACAATCTTACTCTCATAACTTTATTAATATCTCCTTCTTTCTCCTTTTATCATTTATTTTCAGAACACTGACTTTCGTAAGATGTGTTTCTTCTCGTAACACCTAGCAAAACACAGTGCTAATATTTAGTATACCTTTTTTTTTCCAACTCCAAACTCACCATCTTTTTGTGTCATTATAGATATACAATAAGTATTTTTGGTACATCTGGTAATCATACACTAGTGGCCGGAAAAAATTATATGTGAAATGAAAATAAAATACATTTGTCCATAATTTAGTGTTAAATCCCCTGGACAAGGGGTAAGATAGGCTAGGTTTCCAGTAGTGGTGCCTAGTTTCAATTAATTTCTTTTTAAAACAATTTCAGTTTTTGCTTAAAATCTCCTAAAACAGGATATTCGCATGCAGTTTGTTAAAAAAAACTTAATTATTCCTTCAGAAAAATAAGAAAATAAAATAAGAATCTCTTTAAAAAGAGAAACCACAAACTGACCGAAGAACTGGGCTTTGGTTCCCCAGGCAGCATATCAAATTATTCTATGTTTCTCGAAATTTTGAAAATGCAATTAAGTATTAATATGCAGCCTACACAGAGCCCTAATATTGAATAATTCTCTCATAGGCAGATTGAAAGTTTTCCACAATTAAAGAAGTCCAAGGACAGATGAACAGAAAAATAATGGCTGGGCAGCAGCAAATTACATAGGCAAATATCATTCTGCCTGTTCAGTAAATACAATACTCATCTAAAGCCATTAGCACCAAGAAATATTATGGCTTTTCTCCCTAGAGTCCCTCCCACTTTTTAAGTTAACATATTTGGCCTCTGAAAACCTCCCTGCACTTCAGGGCATGAGTCCTCCTTGCTTGATGTGGTGTGCTGGTTTGTAGTACAGAGATAACAGTCAGGGCATTGATGTTTAAGTATTGACCTTCTGTCTATAATCAGTAGGTATAAGGGTTGAATAATGTGCTGCACTTCAGATGAAAAATTTAACCCCTTAATGAAACTGCAGTAATCATTTAATGAGTTTGTCAGTCTGCATGGGATGTCCCGAGTTTGACACATATACCTAGAAAACAATTCCTTCCGCAAGTGCTCCTGACATGTTCTCCCACACCTGCTGTAGGAAAACACAGCAGAAGCTAGAAGTGAAGGACTTGCTGTGCCAGTTTCACACCAAGGCAATCCCCCCCAGATCTCTTCCATCCACTTTCCCACATCCTTTCCACTGACAGTACACAACAATTTGGAATGAAATGGGATTCAAGATGTAGTCCAGTCTTTAAAATATCCACAGTACCAAACATTTGTTACAAAATAGACAAAGCACGTTCAGCCTAAGCACAATGCTTTTTTGATGCAAATATCCATAAAATACTCATTTAGTTTTATGCCTTACTATTAAAATTGAAGCACAGTAAGAACATAAATGTAGGTTTAAGGAAAGATTTACTAGAGTGTTTTTCTTTGAGATATAAGACTAAAACACATTAACTTTTTCCCTTCCCACTCCTCATTCATTCTAGTTGCCACTCCGGACATCTGTATCTTTAGAAAAAGGAAAATTGTCAGGTCTTTATCAAGCAAGAACCAAAATACAGTCATTATCAGAGCCTCACTGAATGTCCTGAACTCAACACCTGACTCAAAAGGCTTCCATAAAAGCTTAATAAACTTTTAAAAGATAAAGGTTTAGCAGGAAGGTGAGAGTGGTAAAAACAAAAAGACCTTTACAAACAGACATTGACTTCATTTTTTCAAATTTTTAGAAAATCTGCTGCTTTTTCTAAAAAAGATGCAGTAATTTTTAGCCTCCAGAATTCTGAAAGATAATAAGGATAAACCCACATTTACCACCTCTGAATTCCAGTCTGCAAGACTGCAGTTACAAGTTCAGGAATGTTGTCTTCAGTTCCCCCCACTGGCAGAGAAAGTGCTGGGAAGTAAATAGCTGAAGAATTATGTATCAGGAAAGCCCCAAGTTGGGTGAATCAAGGAACACACACATTAATCAGCATTACAAATTACTGCAGTGATTTATGCAGTGATGGGTCTGAACAATACTGAAATGATTAGAAGAAAATATTTGGTATTTTCGCTGTCATCAGGCAATACTCCCCAGAGACGCCCACATCAGAAACTCCCATTCAGGCTGCTCTTGCCAAATCTTTCCTTTTCTTAATACAAGCAGTTCAGGGAAGTACAAACTCCTTGGGAGGTGCTGAGCAATACAGAGAAAATTCCTGTTCTCTTTGTTTCACCTGTAGATTTCAACAGAATTTCCACACTCACCAAAGGTCATTCAGTCTTAGGATCATACCAATGGATACATACAAACAGCCTACCAATCACCTAGTCTGAAAAATGCATTGACATCAGCATCTTTGAGATTATTCAAGGGCTTAATTTACACAAATACAGGTATGCAATGAAGACTCTGCAAGTATCTCCTCAAACACATTTCATCACATTATATACACATATATGACCTGCAGTAAGCAAACAAGTCATAGACAGAGCCTTAGATATGTCAATAGACATCAGAAGAATTAATCTAGTTTACCTTATTTTACAGTTCTCTTTCAGTTTTGTTTTCCCAGCATTTTAGCGATTTTCCTCCCCACAATCAGTAGAGGGCATTGTTCCCTCTGTGTGGAAGAAAGGAAGTCCATACTCGTGATTGAGGCTACTTCAGGATTTCTGTCCCATCTTAGGCACTGATTTTTATTATTTTATGGTCATATTTAATAGTAAGCACCTTTATAGTAGTTTCTTTTTTAAGTTGGAATATTATTTTTCATATATACCTTTATGAATTTCATATCCATTTGACAGACAAAAGGCATTTATATAAGGCAAATTGTCCAAAATAACAGTTAGCCAGTGATACAACCTTGATAGGAGTCCTTTCTCATATAAGCTCACAATATAAAGAATTGACAGTTCCCCTCTAAGACAGACACCATACCCGTGTAAGATATGCCGTATTAACAGTGGGTTGTATGAGCATAAAGGGTAGCAAAATGAAAATAATTCTTTTGTAGTGTAAGCCACAAAAGAAGAGCGGCTTTCTTTCCCAGTCTGAACACAGTTGTTTGGTAAACTGTTGTCAGTTCCCTACAACATTCATTTTCACTGCACAGGATCAGCAAAAGGTGTTGCCCGCACCATGGTAAGACACAATTTTTCAGTGGACTATTCCACTGTGTTCTTCCTGCCTTTGTTCAGTGTCTGCGTTGCATTGGGTGCCTTTAGTTACTCAACAAACACCATCATCTGCTTTACCATCAGCAATTCCAAGCATAAATCACATTTTTATACGCAGTACCTAATTTCACAGCTTCACTGAATAGTCACTTTCAAACAGACTACATTGTTCCACTGAAATTTTAAACTGTCTTGTGAAATGTTGGCCAATACTGAGGGCCCGACTTATTAAAAATTTTATCTATGTAAAACTTCCTCTGTTGAGATGCAAATCAAAATTGAAATTTTAACCCCCCCTTTTCCTAGTAAAGTCCATTTCCAGAAGGAACAGAAAGCCAGTTATTCAACCATTTGACTTTAAAAGTTGTTAAGTAAACAGCCTGCTGTTCCTGAGAGATATTCTGAGCAATGTCAAGGGAAGGAAAGGTGATGTATTCAGTAAATATATTAACACGGAAGTAAAGGCTCCAAATAAAATATAGGGATTGATGTGTAACAAGATCAGCAGAATGTTACAATATTCCATGAGATAGTTGGGTTTTTTTCTCAACTTAAGTTAGACACCTTTAAACAATTTATTTCCTTATTTTTTTTTTTTTTTTAAATAAGCGATGGGGGTAATAGACCTATGGGTTTGGGGTTTTTTTCCTCCTGCAAAATATGCAACAAGAATATAAAGTCTATTTCTCTGAAACACATTCCACCTGGAAAAAGGGTGAAGCCAATCCCACGGAAGATCAGCAGGCGCACTTTGGTTGACTGGGCTTCAAGCGGATTCCTACAAGGCTGTGATTTCCAGGTATCATTTCCGATCGAAGGGAGGTGCGGAAGCCCTCCGGCAGCTGCGGCCCCAGCGGCCCCACAGGTGACCCTCTTGGCTCCCCGCACACCCCGCACTCACACGGTCGGACCAGGTTCACTCACCGGCTGTCCCCCGGGTTTCCCGCAGCACACTCCCAGCTGCCTCGCTCCACAAAGCCATTTTGTCCCGGCGCAGGGCCACGGGAGCAGCCCAGACTGTGCCTCCGAGGAGAGAGCCCCAGCAAAGGTCCCCCGGGTTTTATGCCCTCGCAGTCCACCTGCGCACAAGTATCGCTCTCCCGAGCCCTCCGCTCCCACCGTGTCCCCCAGAGTCCATCCGCCTGGATGGCACCACCGCTACTGCTGCATTTTGTTACCCACAATGTTGGCAGTTCATGGCTCCTGCTGTGTGTCCCAGTGTCCATTCCCCTGGCTGGCACCACCCTCGCCGTGCCCTTTGTTATGCAAAGGACTGGCAATTCACCGCCTCTCGTCTCGGGCTCCCACCCAGAGCTCGACCTGCGTCTCAGCCTGCAGCTTGCAAACAGAGCTACCCGCAGCAGAGGTATTCCTCAGCACTGGACTCCTCTCTAAGTTATTTTTTTTTAACTAATGGCTGTAACAGTCCCATAAGCACTTTAGCAGAAATGATGACACACATACTATCAGGTTTTCAGTATTTCTGCTTTGAAGCACTGCTGACTTTTGGACTAAGCTTTTCTTTGACCAAGCTGATGTGTAAAGTGACTTTGGTCACTGAAGGACATGTCAGTAGCTATTAAATGTTATAAACAGATATATTAAATCTCTTTCATAGTAAATAAATGTTAGAAAACAAAGGAGAAGGCTAAATTATGTTCATCCCTATCTTTTTGTGAAATAACAACTAGAGACACCATGAGATCCCAGGACTTGTCTCTCTCCATTTTACATTTGTCCTTCCAGGTGTGCGGAACATCACATGATGAAAAGCCAGTGTCCATAAAGGAGACAGAGGAGTCCTGCAACTTTATTCGAATAAAGGGAGAGAGTCCACCGGGCACATGCCTGCAGGGTTTTATGTCTCAAGCTTTCAGGGGGCGCAACGTCCTTTTATGAACTCCCCGCCGCATGTTGTCCTCTTCCTTACCCTTTGGCTGAGGCACTAGGAAGGTACAGCCTTCCCAAAATGTCTACCACACACTCCCCCCTTAAACATGTCATTTTCCCCCAAAGTTCAGAAACTCAGGCTTGTGAGGACCCATTTGTCTGTTTGAGGAGTCAGGCTGTCTGGGCTCTGTAACAAACCTGCTGCTTGAAGTTAACCCCAAAGTTCAGAAACTTCCACTTGTCTGTTTCAGGAGTCAGGCCATCGGGGCTCTGTAATAAACTTGCTGCTTGAGGCTGGTAGAGACATTAAGACCCATTTCAAGGACGTTAACACCCGTAGCCTGGCCCATGAAATTGTTTGTAAAGACATTAGCGCACATCTTTCCTATCACAAGTAATACTTTCACAAGGATATTCCAGGACACTAAGCAACGTCAATAAGCAAAACTCTTCTCCAGACCTAGCTTTCAGGAGCACAGGACCACAACAGATCTGCTTTCCAGGCAACACTATGCTGACAACTTTTCTATAAAAAGACATGCTCCACTGTTTGCAGAGCTGGATGATGGATGGCTTTATTACGAAAAAAGTTTCCATCTAGTACTTCCTTTAGAGCCTTGGACTCCAAATCAGGTCATTTTCTCAATAGCTGCTTAGTGCATGCGTATTTGGGGATTGCCATATACGAAGAAAAAAGCAGACCAGCCAAGAAATAACTGAAACTACATAAAGAGCAGCAACTGGTGGTAATGGCATGTGAAAGAACACTCAGAGAACACCACGATGGTACAGGTCTGCACAGAATATTTATCATTATGAAACAGTTTATTCAGAAACATCAAACTACACATTCTGAAAGTCACGCAGTGTGCTCATACCACCAAAGCTGTTATTTTCTTTCCCTAACAGTGCTTACTATCACTTTTGTTTAGAAAAACTCTTTATACAGTGTCTCTTTGTTAAGTATTGTTGATAATACAATGGATTCTTGTTTCAACAGCAACCACTAAATGCTTTTACAGGTCAAACAGCGTTTGAGATTCTTTTAAAAGTAAAAACTACTCACATTCTTGTTCCCTTCCTACTTGAGATTAAATAGGTTATAAATAAAATTAAATTGCAATAAGCTATTGGTTCTGCAAAATAAAATGGATGTTAATGTGTTCCAATTGACATGCTTAACTGTTGTTTTAATGTTGATCTACTTTAAACTGAGTTTGTTAAGAAAAATACATTTTGAGATTTAGCATTAATCATTTCAGCAACCGCAAATCAAGTATGCTCAGCTTCAGTGAATGAACCTTTTGCTCTCTTAGCCACTAACTCAGTTCAAAGTTTAAAACTGAGCTCTGTATTCTTGTCAAATTTCTGTCACTGATAAAAATGCTGCAATTTAGCCGGCTATTTTGAAGAAATGAAGAAGTCAAAGTAGAATCAAGATTGCTCTCTTACCGATTGGTTGAGCCTACAGAAAGAAAATTTCATCCCTGGCACCAATGTCACCAGATATTTTTCAAAATCAAAGATGTGAAAATTAAACTGAGACAGAAATTTCTTGTTTTAAAATGATTTGGTTTTTAATCTTAGGAATTTCCTGGTCCCTGAGCACACGTCTATGCTGATACAAAGTATCAATAAATTAACAAACTGAAATCGAGCATCACTTTTTAAAACAGAAGATATTATTTATTACAGAGCCAAAATTGTCATTAGCTTCTGTCTGCTAGGGTGCATATCCTCAGCCGGTGTGAACAGGGTGCATATCCTCAGCCAGTGTGAACAGGAATACCAAAATGTGCCCTGGCTGAACTGAAACAGATATGCGCAAAGCTTAATATCCCTGTCACTTTAGATAAGTTAGATAGGTTATACATTTGAAAACATAATACCTGTCTTTTGAAGCATGTACATTTGTTTGAACTTGTATCAGATAATGAATTGGAAAAATCATGTTTTTGCATACCACCACACTCACACTGGAAATGTGAGCAAGGATACCCGACGAACACCTCTTACAAAGAACATAGATCACCAGAGGGGAAGAAAAAGCTACCACTACTCGGTCTCCAAGTAACTGGGGATTTGGTTCTTTCTTTGCCAGGCTTCTCAGTCAGGGTAGCTCATGCAATTTTGATGAGGTACACAGGAATATCAAATCTATTTTCTGTCAGTCAGTTAGGAAAACCATTGTAAGATAATATGCTGTCTGGGTCTTTACTTTTGTGCTACAGCTTGTAGCTCTGTGTGTCATTATTTTGGGTTTCGTTTCATTATTGTTGTGCTTTGCTTTGTGTGCTATGAATAGATCTGCACAGTTCCATACACATATTCCAGTAATCCATCCTCACACATACTCTGAACATTTTACAGATATGTCTCAGACAACTGAAACTTTGGAAAGTCACTCTAAGTAAACTCAATATTTTCAGACAAAGCTTAAGAGTATCTCTCCCCCAGGTTTCTTCCCAGCCCCAGGTATGAAATAATTATAATCTCCAAAGCTGCTAATTGTGCTGTCCACAAACAAAGGATTATACTTTCTGGCAGAGAATAAGCAGCAGGAGCAGACAAACAGCTTCCTTTTCAGGCAATTAGCACTAATAATGAATAGCTACACAGAAGGACTAGATGACTCAGAGGGTTTTAAATTAAAATTATGTTACATGGAGGACTGACTTTGTTTCTGTAATGATCAAACTCATTAATACCTCAAAACTCAAGAAGAATGTAAAAATATCTTTTCTTCCAATTCTTCCTAGACAAATGTCCATCTTTCAAAAATTGGACCAAAACTGTCAGAAAAAAAGTATAGAAATTGCCCTTTTTAGCATCTTTAAGCATTGACATGACCTATATATGATAAAAATAGCCCCTTTAGGTCAGGACAGATCTTAAGTACTTTGAAGAAATTCATCTTTCTCTAAGACAGTCTTATTTTCCGAAAGGAAAGTGTTTCAATATCAGCAAAGAAAAAAGAAAACAAAATTTTCCAGTATGTAAAAACATTTTTTTTTCAAAAGAAGCACTTAAAGATTATGATTAAAAATTGCCAATTTTTCTTGTAGAAGTAAAGGCAGTTCTATTTTCACAAAGCTTTTCCCAAAAAAGTTCTCAACAACTTATAAAAAAAAATAAACTAAAAAATCAGAAACCAAAATGTCAGACATATACTCTAAGTATAATATTTAAACATTTAAAAATCCATAAAAAATAACAACAGCTTTCAACAATGCTCTGAAAGCAGTTATGTGGCATATAATTTAGTCCATTTCAAATGTATTCTGAAAACAGAACATCTCAGTTACGCAAAATGTGGATGACAGCATCCACCAAGAAGAAACCAAATCAGTTATTCAGCTGAGTTCTAAATATACATAGGACAGACAAGGGATGGCAATGGAAAAGAAAATTCATGAAAAGTAGAGCTAAAATTTGATGAAATTTTACAGAAATGGAATCAGCTGTGAAAAATTTGAAACATTTTCCAAACATCCTTTTCAATTAGCCTTTTCTCTGTTTCTCTCTTTTTAAGGTTTCTGATTCTGTGCTTCATATCTGATCACAGAATTGTTGCCTTCTCACTTAAAATAAGAACTGAAGGTAATAGTATCCTTGCTTCAACATCAGACCCAGGTTCCTGAAAACCACAGCTCTTCTGATTCAAGGACAAAAAAAAGTCAAAATAATCCAACACACTTAGCGTGAAAAGCAACTTGCAAGACAGATTCACTGACAACTGAAACTCAGTTTGGAGATCCGTTTTCTGATTCTGGTTGGCCTCTGACTTGCCTCAAGACTTAATGTTCTTTGCTGAATTTTGCTTAAGAACACTGTGGAGATGGCATCTACTGCAGCCGAGATGCCATGAGACAGGTTATTCATTAAGTCCTTGAGATTCTGCAGATGGATGTGTTAAAGAAATACAAGGTATTTATATATATTGCTTATGTAATTACACCAAAAAGGCTTGTGGCATCAATATTAAGAGAATATCAGAGGAAAAGGTACTTTATCAAGTAATGCTATAATCCAGTCAGTTGTGCAGGTCATTTGCTATATAGATTCACATCAATATTTGAGTTACATTACAGTATTCATTATATCATATAAATCTGGAAAACATGTTTGACATCACAAGGTTGTTCAACAAACTGTACCTGCTCTGAAGGTTAGCAATTTGCACACTGATTCACTCATCTTTGTTATTTTAACAAAATAAATACAAGGACTCTTATTGCAAAGACTTTTCAAAGTATAATTTGAGCTGCTCAGTGAGCTTGTTGCAGGCAGAACTCAGAGGCCCACCGATGGCAGGGGACCATACAGGAAGAAATGTGGATGATCTGGGTCAAACTATATTGAGTTACCAATTAATACAGCTTTTCTGGTCAGTGCAATTTTGTTTCTCTAATTGCTGAGATTTTACAAGAATCTCTAAGGGAATAAAGCTCCCAGCTACCATTAGAAATCAATACCAGCAGAAATACTGTTAGCAAGGAAGCTTTAAAAAAAACCCAACTCACAACTCAGTTAAGCTTCAAGGACTACAGTTTCTCATATGTTAGTCTCATCACGATTCACTGCTGAAGGCAGAGAGTTACCAGTGAAAGTTGCACCCTCTTACATTGCAGAAGAATGTGGCCTGTGAGATTAACATTCAGCATCCACCCAAACTTGTCTTAATCACTCCTTAATTTAGACAGCTTTTAACTTGCTTATCCCTTCACTGCATCTGCACTGGATGGAAATGAGGAATGGGGAGTGCAGAATGCCTGACAAATCCATGCACATTCAGCAAGTCAATGAATATGTAATACAGCTTGCAATAATACCTAAGTAATTCTTCCATTATGAACCCAATCCAATTCTACTATTTGATTTCAGAAATGGATTTTGAACACAGGGCCTGTTTGACTAATCATTTCCTCATTTTCCTATTCTTTCCCATTTAAATGCTGAGTGACATAGTTCTGTTTGGGAAAGCAGTGATTTCATTACACCAACAGAGGGAACTGCCATTCCAGCAAAGTGACAAGAGCCAAACTGGCCTGAAAAAAGTATTCCTTCCTAGACAGAAGAGATCCACATGAGAAATTCAAGTAAGGTGTCACTCTCAAACAATGACGACAGGATTACAAAAATCTAGTTAGCTGTTTCATTAGCTGAATCCTATCTGTGGAGACAGCAAACAACAGGTTTTCGGAAGCTGTCCATCCATTTTTAATGCAGGCACTGTCATGGAGATGCTGGGTCTAATATATTCTCTGCATTGCCTCTGTTTGCAGAGAGACTTCAGGGAAGTATTTCAACTGGTTTGCTAGAAATAGTAAAGATTTAAAGGTGCAATGCATGTCTAGGATCACACATTGCCTGCATCCTGCTGAAACAGTCTTCATTTCTTACTTCCTTACATCATTTAATTGATTGCACTTCTTTTTCAGTCTGTTTGGATTGCACCAGAAAATCTTCAGAGCTAGATATACATACTCAAATCTCCTAATAAATAGGTGTAATTAAGATTAATTGAACTGTTGGAGGTAAATGAAGATAGCATTCACAAGAGACTAATTTTTGAATCACTGAGGTAGAGGAGGCACCCCTTCCTTCCCCTTATCAATTTTAATAATTTCATTTCCATCAAAAACTCCATTTACCCATTAATAAAATAGTTTTGATGGAAACAAGCACTGAATTTGCAGGCTGGAATAGCAGGGACATTTCACGTGAACAGATATATATATTATTTTACATATATTTATATATGCATATATAGGCCTCTCCCCACTTTGGACTGTGACTATTTACCTCTCTTATTCAAGGCTCGAGGGTACTTCAGAACTTGCTTCATCCAGTGCAATTTGTGGCTGTAGCAGCTTTTCAGATTAACAATGTAGGCTCAAGTATTTCAGGCCAACATCTCTTGCTCCCTCAGTCAATGCTATTTTCTGTTCAAAGCACTTAAGTGGTACCAATACTACCAGTAAAAGATAATTCTGATATTCCAACTGAAGACCCTCGATCCACTCACACCACAAGCAAACTAACCTGCAAAACTCTGTGGTTTGAAAAGTAGGAAACAAAAACCTATCATCTTTACATCTACAAGGCAGAAGAAAACCGGGGAAAGATACTGCTACAATCTTAGTAATATCCACTTTAGTACTAGAGTAAGCCCTTCCATTTCAGAATTTAAAAGCATATTATAAGATCACAAGGGGAAGTATTTCTCAGCTGAATACCTCTGAACATCGTTTGCCTATCAGTGGAGACCACCAATACCACCAACTTGCCTGTTCTCTTTGTATTTAACCCAGAGAGATAATGATCAATGACACTTTTTATTTTTCCTTATATTTTTTAAGCAATAAGAGAAACTCAGGTATGGCAAACTGAAGATAATAGTCCCGGTTGCAGCAGCATTAAGGCTACTAAGGCATTTCAAATAGATCCCAGCAGAAAAAGCAGTTACAGACCTAAAAAGAGTAATTGTGAACTAAAGTTAGGTGCTTAAACTTTCAGTAATAAAAATTCACCAAACAACAGCGGAAAGGGTTGAACAGCATTCATTTTGATGAATTCAATTTTTCTTGCTTCCTTCTTTCATGAAAT
Organism: Struthidea cinerea; assembly: GCA_013397865.1. NCBI lineage: Eukaryota > Metazoa > Chordata > Aves > Passeriformes > Corcoracidae > Struthidea > Struthidea cinerea. The sequence goes on along the minus strand of VZTI01005062.1, from coordinate 139,986 downwards.
TCTATGAGCTACTGGAAAAGAAATATTTACAATTAAGAGACATTATATTGAACAGTCCTGTGGTAGCAGCAGGGCTTTGCAAGTGAGACAGAACAGAATCCAGCTCAGTAACTCCTCTGGCTCTACAGTGCAACCAGAAGTGAAAACTCTGCTTTGGAAAGAAAAACAATCTGATAAGCCTTTCAGACAGACCAGCTATTGAAAATGCATGAAATCTGAGTCTGCTTCATCCTCAAAAAACTGTACTGTGAAACTTCGCCATGCCTAAATCTTTGGCAGAGTGCTTAACAGAAACCAGCTCAAGACACGTATTAATATAGATTCAGTGGTGATTTATGTACCCAGGAGTGAAATGACATACTCTGTTATTATTTTTTTTTGGTTCTCAAAAGCTAGTCTAAAGATAAAGGCTTCTCTAAAGATCTGGGGAGATTTATATCTTATAATGATGATTAATAATAGAGAACACATTAAGCAATGGACTGCCTGTGGGCTGAACATATTGCAAGATTCATGGAGCCAAGCAGAAAACAAGCAAAGGCTGTCTGTTTAGGGCATTCATGTGGCATTTTCAATTTTGGTTGTTGGTTACAAAGTTTTTCATCTTCTTTGTGCGATCATTGTCAAAAATGCAGACTGGGAAGGGAACCTGAACAGATTTGGACCCCTGAAAGCTGTTTAGTAGAATTTGTGGAGAACTTCTCCTGAGCTATGAGGAGTCTGTGTTAATCTACATGGTTTATTAATGGTGCAGTGGCACAGAAACAGTCTGTGAAGCTGGGTAATACAGTCTTCTCAACAGAGATCTCTTTACAGCGTGATCCAGGACATATCCTCAGTATGCTTTTTTATGAAAGTTTCTTCTACGTGCCATGAGCACAGATCTCAGTAACCAAGAAGAAATCACACCTAGATATGTGATTTAACAGATTATAGATTCTTACTTCTTCCCTCTGTATCCTGAGAAAGCAGAAATGGACTGGATTTGCTCAATGTCCTTCATATTAAAAAGAAGCCGCAGAGAGAAGGGACAAACCCATCATAGAGAGGACACAAATTACAGGTCCCAGCTAAAAGTCTTATGAAAAACATCACTACCTGACAATTTTTTTCAGATAAATATTCAAATCCTGCTGTTTTCATTTGGGTTAATTTACAATAAGTCAATATGGTCCAAAGTGCTCCTCTTGTTTATGACATTGCCAGTTCAGTTGTTTGGATATTTTTTAAGTGACATAAGTATTTTATCTTATGATTCAAAATAGCCAGCATATAAAGAGTTCTGAAAGACAGAGTAATGCCTGTCAGGTCTACATCCCCACAGAAAAGTGCAGAAAATTTCCATGTAACCATAGAAGCCCTTCATTAGAATACAGGAAAATATGTCCCTGCTTTACCCTAGGCAGAGTCTTCTGCATTGAAAGAATAAAAATTAACTTGCCATGTTGTGCCATTTGTATGTCCTTCATAAAACACCAGTACAGGCACCATGTATATCAAAGAGATGTCACAGTAAAGTATTCAAACTTGCAGGGGTATCTTGGTTATACAAGGCTCTTAGTAAACTAACAAAACTGCACTGGAGAAGTGAGCAACATCTTTCAATTATAAGCACTTTCACCTAATTGAAATTTTTCAATTATTCCCTATGCTTTGAGTTGACAGGACAAAAGCGTATTATCTCTTGCTCTGTAACTCCTGAGTATTTCCATCCCAGTATTTTACCGCTTTGGCAGCCAGTTTAAAGAAAAGTAAGAGAAGAGGTTTAAAAATTAAGTGGAAAATAAGATATTGGTCTACCATGGAAAGGGAAAAAAAAAAAAGAAATAAAACCCTACTCCTTCAAATTCTGCCACAAAGCCAAGCTGGGAAGTTACGAAGCATTTCTAGAGACAATCAGAGTTAATTTAATTTCAGAGGCTCAGAAGCATATACAAATGATCCTGCCAATAATACAGTTTGCTTTCTGCCTGTAATAATTCTTCCCTGGTTCTGTACTCATCTAAAACGAAGAAATTCACTCAATGGAAGGAAATGAACCCACAGCTGTGATTTCAGCATTCTCATCTGCTGTCATGCTAACTTCAGACTTGAGGTCAGAAAGTATTCTTCACTCTGTTAAAGGGAGAAGTAACGAAAACCCCCCCAAGGAATCTGGCACTTTCTGCAGAGGTTATTAAGAGAAGTAGAGCCATCAGTCAGAGTATTTGCAATGAAGATTGCAGGGGAATTACTAGTCCCCACATATGTTTCAATTCATAATCAAATTAGCAGCTCAAGGTTTAGGAAGTGAATTAGAATAGATTGCCTGTGCAGTCTTCATAAGTTTTCATTCCTTCCTTTTATTTAGGAGATAATAATTAAATGTGATTTGAAATGGTATGTAATACCATACTGCTTAGAAGTATTTCATGATTCTTAACAAGAATAATTAGATCCTCTGATATTATTTGAAACCACACTACTATAACTTCTATTAAACTTGGGGGGGTGGACAGGGAAGGAAAAAGAAATGAGAAAGGTGAATTTGTCTCTTTTATTGGAAATCAGAATGAAATTCTCTTTAAAGACATACATTCTATTTTTATTGCCTTAGTTGTCTGGGGAAATCTCGTTCCAGGCCTCCTCTACTTTTCACTAAAATAAGATTTGCTAAAGAAAATTGCTAAAGCTTCCAGTGGCATTTGTTTGGTGACAAAAATGTAATGTGAAAATGAAATCTTGGGGAACTGAAGGAAGATGACAGGGCCCTGACGTTACAGGGAATGGAAATGTAAGATTAGTTAGTAGGACATCTGAATCACTTCAACACCAGAGCACACTGAATAATTAAAACTACTCCAAAACTCTCTTGAGAGCATTGCTACCACTGTTCTTCAGATGCTGGAGTTCATTGACACAGAGGAGGGAAGGAGGGAGGACCTGCTGGCAGCAGAGCTCTGCGTCTGCCAGCTGTTACTCTGAAATCAATGCTTGGCCATGGGCACAAGAGCAGCAGATCTGGAGGCTGCCTGGTGTTTTATGAAATACAAAAAGGAAGAAAGTAGAAAGGGACACAGGAAAATATACTTATATATAAATATATGATTTAAAATCAACCCTAAACGGACCTCTTCTCTAAGTTAATTAGGCCTGGAACAAACAATAGCCCATAGCTGCCGGAAAAATTCGGATTTCTTCATAGACAGATCTGTATGAAGAGGTCTTTTTCTTGTAGTTTTTATGACAACATCATGCTCTTTGATAACTCTACTGAAGCTCTCACATCTGTTTCTTCTTCTTGAAAAAAACGCTCCTTTATTGAATGATAAGAAGGATCACACTGAGAAAGAGATGCTGCTATTAAGATTTTTGGAATGAAAAGTAGCAGGCCTTGAAAGTGATCCTTTTAACTCATGCTGCTAAATTGAGGATTAGCCTTCATTCTTTTTCTATTTCTAATTCTTTCTTTCAGCTGCCATATATTCTAAAGAACATAAAACCAAAGTTAGAGCTGGTCTTTTTAATAAAAAGAAATACTCTTTTACCAAGTTCTTCTATCCTTAGATAAAGAGTGACTCCCAACATCTCTCTTCGTAAGAGAACAGGGCAGATGGACAGGAAGGTGTGCAATGCATATGGTTTTGCTGTAAAAATAGGGAAGTCTTAAAATATAAAAGCAACACGAGACTAATATATCTACAGAATAGATTGCTTTGTTTCACCCTAGAAAGGAGCAAAACAAAGAACACTAATGTATGCTACTCTTACACTTCTCCACCAGAAGCAGCCTGTGGATTTTGTTTCCTGTTATACAAGCATGTCAGTGTCCTACTTTAACTTTGTCAGACAGACTTGCTTGCTGTTACAAATGCATTCCAAAAGAAATTCTGAGTCTGCATCATTAATTATGTTTTCATCTTCATATATTTCCTCTAATAGAGAATGCATAGTTTACAATTTTTACCCCATATTTTTGAGCTCTTCTTCCAATATGTACAAAAGAAGCTGGCTAATTAAGCTTGTGGCTATTAGTTCTTCTTTTCTCTTTCTCAAAATTGTTTAATAAAAATACAGTGAAGAAGCCCTTTAATCCAATAGATAAAATTGTAATAAGACCCAGTGATCAAAAGATAGATTGTCTGTGCAGTTTTCATAATCTTTCATTCCTTTCTTTTATGTAGGAGATGATAATTAAATGTGATTTGAAATGGTATGTCATACACAGCACAAAAAGTTAGAAACATTTAAATTAGAAATGAATATTCCAATTGACAATATCTCCTTAGCATTGCGAAGAATCAAAAATTATTAGAGCTTAATAAGTGAAGGGTATTTCTTCATGATTTGAGGTAATTTATCAGAGCCATGGTACATTTCTAAGAGATAGGCTGTAGATTGGCCCCCAGTTGTTGACTTCTATCCTTTCCACATATTAAATATTAAGTAGCAAAGATTAATGTCCTTTCTTCGAGAATTATCACATAAAATACTAGGGCTTTCATGATCATAATACTATCAAATATGCCCCTTTCAATTAGCCAGGCTGTGGATTAACAGTGTTAGAGATTCAGAAACATATGAATTGACTGCATGGTAGAGTCAAATTGGACCTGACAAGGTTTAATAGCTCAGATGTAATTTATGGCAGAATAGCTGTGATTTTCCTAAGGTATGAAGAACAATGAGTCAGTGAATCCTGTTATACCTGTGCTGATTTCCTGCTTGACCAGCTTGGGTACCTCTGTATCATGTTCCTAAGACTTCTGCAAAATCAAGGCAGAGACATGCCTGAACAAGGTCTACCGTCAGTGTGGATCCAAGTTCTAGCTGGGATACAGCACAGCTGCAAGTTCTTGACTCAGACTTCTAGTAAAATAGCTAAATTGTAGCAAAGAACTGCGAGAAAGCACGTTAGATCCACACAAGCTAAAGAAGTGAGCTAGTTTTGGCTGGGGTAGAGTTAATTCTCTTCGCAGTGACTAGTATGGGGCTGTGTTTTGGATTTGTGCTGAAAACTGTTGATAATACAGAGATATTTTGGTTATTGCTGAGCGGTACTTGCACAGAGCCAAGGCCTTTTCTGATTTCTGTACTGCCATGCTGGTGAGGGGCCTGGGTGTGCATAGGAAGGTGGGAGGAGACACAGCCAGGATAGCTGATCCCAACTGACCAAAGGGATATTCCAGATCATATGGCATCCTGCTCAGTATATAGAGCGTAGGGAAGAAGGAGGAAGAAGGATGTTTGGAGGTATGGCATTTGTCTTCCCAAATAACCACTAAGTGTGATGGAGTCCTGCTTTCCTGGGGTAGACTGAACCCCTGTCTAATAAGCAGTGAGTTAATTCTTTGTTTCGCTTGCTTGCACGTCCAGCTTTTTCCTTTACTTATCAATTTGTCTTTATCTCAACCTGTGAGTTTTCCCACTTACTCTGCTCATTTTCTCCCCACTCCCACTGGTGGGGGAGTGAGCAAGCAGGTGTGACTTGGTTTCTGGCTGGGGTTAAACCATGACAGGAAGGTAAAACCAAAGACAGGTAAGCTTGACAAGCAGAGGGTTGTGAGCAGCTCGAGCATTCAGCAGTAAATATGCTATCAGGAAAAGTTACCAAAGCATTAAAGGAAAAAATAGGGATTAGGCGGAGAGCAGCCCAGCAATGTCAAGGCTCAACCTGATTCAAGGAGCAAAGAAGGCTCACTCTTCTCCACCTGATCACTGAAAAATTGAGGAAATATTCATTACATTTACTACAGGGGTGGTGAACATTTAGTGTCTAGCAGCTTGTTCCTGTAGCTACGTGATGTGTTGTATAAACCAGTAGCTGTTTAGTATTTTTAAATTATGTATATCTTGCACATGGCTTTGCATATGCCCAAAAGGACCCTGAAGAGGGATGGCTGCAACCAGTCTGGAGTCTTTTGCACATTAAATTTGGTACTGCAAGTACATTGACAAGCTTTGTAGAAGTTGTCCTCCTTCATTGTCTCTTTGTGACAGGTTAGTCCCACTTCTAATGGAAATAACCAGGGTACATGAATAGTCTTTCAGTTCATCAAGCAATGGTTTCAAGCAGGGATTTGATTAACTTGTTTTTGAAAAGTTAATGCGAATTGTGTTTGATTTTTGTTCAACAGAATACTTGCATCTGACTCTAGTTTAAAGTAATGAATATTTGCATTTTTCAAAGCTGAGCATGGTATTATGACCAAAGAGATTTCTGTTGAAATTCATCAACAATTTAAGACTAGTCCTACTTTCAAAACTTGCCCTTATGAGTCTTAAAAATAAGGCAATATGCTCTAAGGACAAAGCCTCAGTCTTTCTTCTGACTTCAGTTGGAGATTTGACACTATTTAGGCAGAGTTCTTTGATAAAGATTCATTTTGTAATCTCCAATGGAAGAATGAATGCAGACGTATCAGTAAATATATTTTTAGGCTGTATTTAAATTACCTATTTATTTTGTTCTTCAGAGATTGAAATGGCTTGTTTGGAGCTGTTCCAGTATGTTATGCAAATTTATTTTTAATGTATTTTATGTAATAGCAGAACAATAGGAGTAAGAGATGGAAAAGACCTATTGGGTCATTGTATCTATTTTTCTGCCCGGACAGGATTGTTTCTATAAATGTTACTGGTCATGGGCAAAGCAAATCAAAGTCTATTCGAATAATTCCTTTTCTGAGTGTACCTGCTTCTGACCATGATCCTTCTGCTTATGGTCAGAAAATAGTTACCATTCAATCAAGCAAATCATTTGATCATTTGCCACTCTTCCTATTTTTTTTCCTTTTTTGTAGTTTGGTATTTATCTGAGCCTATATTTGGACCACATTGATCAAGAAAGAATAAGTTTAGAGCTGACTGTAAATCAGTAAAGAATTTAATGTGCAAAAGAAGTGGGAGTATAGGGACGAACAAAATCTATTTTTTTCCTAGTTGCTGCATACAATTGAGTTTTAATTGATTTCAAGCTTAGTTCTTTAGTTAAATAAAGTGCTGTTTAGCCTGCTGCACCCTTGCCAGCACTTACTGCATATTACTGTCCTCAAACCTCTTCAGCGCAGGTAAGCTGTAAGTAAAGGTGTGCTGAGTAAGGTTTTTGGGCTTTGCCATCAGCAGCATTACTTTTTTAAAGCAGAAGTGGAAGGAAGAGGAATATTGTAATGACTCAGGATGCTCACATGAAGGGTTTTATCTTAATAGAAAGTTTTCCAGCTGTACTAAGGCACCAGAGAAACCCATAAAACTGTCTGTTAACAACAACAGGCTGTTTAGCACCCTTGAATTAGCTCTGAATGATCTGTGGATCAGGGAAATTCCCTATCTGCAAGTCTGAGTGTCAGAGGCTGTATCCACACTGCTAAATTAAGCCCAGAATTGCCACCAGACCAACAGCCACAGAACAGACCACTTCTATGCCAGTAAATTCCTGGGTGGCTACATACACTTTGCTTGCTGCAGTAGTCCCCATAATGTTCTGCCTTCTCCTACCAGAAGTCTTTAAACCCACTTTATTCTCATTGAAATTAATGCCAGAATTCCCCTCCTCTTCCTGCAGCCTTTTTTTTCATATCAGAATTGAAGCAATCTCCTTCCATAGTTAGAGAGCACAACAACTAATGAACTGTAATGTGCAATACTCTATTTACTTATTATCCATTAAGCTACTTTCACTCACCCAACAAATACATAAAAAAAACCTGCACAAATATCTACAACATCAAAATACGTTTAAAATGCCATAATTACTGCGAAAAAAGTAGTACAAAAGCCTACTAAAAATGCATGCAGCAGAACCATTGAGAGCACCAGGTGTCAGCACAAGGGCTTTATGGGTCAAATTGTGCATTTCTTTAAAGTAAATGAGGGATTTTATTGCATAATTAACTGTTGTGTTGATTGAGTGGTATTTAAAATTGGAAGTTTATTTAAAAAAAACTTGAAGGTTTTATTACAAAGTGAATATTTAGTCCAGGTGAAGTGACACTGGTTATTCAAGGGCTACAACAGTTCCTATCCACTTTGCACAATAATCTATGACTTCTCATGAGTTGTACAAAAAAATTTACTTTATTCATATGATTATTCCTAAAATTTATCAACCTGATAAAATATGCTGATGTCTTCTCTATACACCCTTAAAACCTGTCCATGTGTTGGACATAGAGCCATCTATTGGCATAGAGCCAAGGATAGGGGATACAACATCACAAAGTCACCCCAAGACACCATGGTACATTGTTCTTGCTTTTACAAGTTTCCAGATCTAAGTTTTACTTTACCTTGGTGTATCACATAAAAGCCATGCCACTTCTCACTGATTTGTTAGTTATTTCTCTAGAGTATTTTTCACATTTTGTGAAATTGTAACAGAGTTCAAGGAGCTCTGCTTCAAGTGCTGGTATCTGTAACCTTTTGGGTTTCAGTTTGCTTCTCATTTACTGATATTCTTTTTACAATAAACAAAGTAAAACTAAGGCAACAGGGGAGCTGCATTGTGCACTATTTCCAGGTTGTGATCCCCAGAGATAGAATTCTATCTTGATATCCATAGTTTGAAATACCAGTTACATGCAATGTCTATTATTATCCACAGCTATTTAGGATCCTATTCCATTTATTCTTGTAAGAATTGGAAGCAATTATATGGCTGTTGACAACAGAAAAGAGCAGTATTTGTATCAATTGCCATTTTGTATATTACTATTGTCATAAAAGTTTACATACCTGGCTTTATTCCAAAGTAAGTACTGGTTTGTACTTACATATAAAGCATCCACACCAAGCAATGGCACTTTATTCTCTTACTGCATGGAATTTAAGAGCAGAAACCCTATCACACAAGGCAGTAAACTGAGTTGTAAAGACTGCTTATTTCCAGAGACACAGCTGATTCCTGGCCACTGCAGTGAGTGTCTGAGGCTAGGTTATATTTTTTACTAGGATATCTTTAACAAATGTTTAAACTGTAAGAGTTGTAATAATATACAATAGGTATGCTTCATATCTTATAAATAATATTTCAGCTTACTTACTACCTGATTACAAATCACAGAATCATAGAATGCCCTGACTTGGAAGGTGTATACAAGGATCATCAGAATCCAACTCCTGGCGCTGAACAAAACAACCCCAAGAATCCCACCATGCACCTGAGAGCATTGTCCAAACACTTCTTGAACTCTGTCAGGCTTGGTGCTGTGACCACTCACCCGGAGAGCCTGTTCCAGTGCCCAACCACCTCTGGGTGAAACAACCTTTGCCAAATACCTAACCTAAACCTCCCCTGACACGGCGTCATGCTGTCTCATCAGATCCCGTCACTGGTTACCACAGAGAAGAGATCGGTTCCTGCTTTTCTTCTTTCTCTTGTGCGAAAGTGGTAGAGTGTAGTGAGACATGTCTTTGTTAAAACCTCACACAGCTGGTGATTGCCCAGCTCTCTGTTTCCCACACCAAAATTTGCACTTTCTGTGGATACTTTGCGTTCTTAGCCCTGCTCCTCATAAATTGAGAGTCGTATAATACACAGCAGTTCCACTTAGCGCTTGAGTTACTAATAATCTTAGCAACTATGGAGTTTCCATATCATTCCCAATAGCATTTTAGACCTCTTAGAATAGTTACTGTTATCATCATCACTTAGGAGGGACAAAAGTCTGTTAATACTTTTTTAAATGGTTTTAATGCACATTTTCAACATATATATGTATTATGCATTAAAGTTATTGAAACACTGCTATCTGACTCAAGCAGAATGATTTTGTTTGATCAATTGACATGCCCAAATGTTTATGCAATCCATAGAAAATGGCAAGTACTATACAAAAGCTGCTGAGAAAATGTAAAACATTTAGGAGAAATAGGAAGCAACATGGGAAGCACAGGTGGCACCAAATATTAAGCACAAGAGGTCTATCCCTGTTTCTATTCCTGTCTAGGTGTTAAGATTTCTTCTAAATTCATGACTCAAATCATCATCTCCTCTTCACAAACTGTTTTCTCTTTAAGAGAAAATGGGAAGAATTGTGGCACATCAATTTAATCTCAGTTTCCATCACAAAAAATTGGATATCTTGATTTGATTCTTTGTCCCAGAGTACTTCAAGGCCCCATGCACCATTTCCAAAAAATTGTAAGTAGCAGAAGAGTTTGGACAATGGTATCATAGGTGTTTCCCAGTGAAGCTGGGCCACGGAATAAGAGAACTCAAAGCACAGGGATAGGAGAAACAGATAAAATGCATTCTACTTCTATAGTTAACGTACTGCTGCCAGAAGGGGCATTTTCTCTGTAGAGCTAAAAAATGTAGAGGTAATTAAAGGCTAGGATGGAAACCCAAATATGAGAAATTTTAATTTTCTTGGAACTTTTGTACTCTTTGCTGCATATCTGAATGAAGGACTGGAAACGCCTTGCACTTTAAAGAACTTCTAAAATAAAACACTTCATCAAGAAGGGAATATATTCTGTGAGAAATCAGTATCTCCAGTTTAGCTGATTGCTAATCTCTTTTAGAACTAGGTGTTTACACCTGTTTCACAAAGTTTCTCCATTGCACTGTCACTGACCTTGGACGTTTCCTTCTCTATCTTGGCAAGCTCCTGCTGTTGCGTGGGCACATTTGAAAGTGAATCATTGCTGTTCTTGTATCATCCCTTCAAGGAAAGTACTCAGACTTGAGAATTAGGGGTAGCTTGGGCTAGGATTATATAAGAGGTGGGAATGGGGATTTCATAAAGACTAAGGAAAAGCATTTGGCTGCAGTCACTCAAGCATGTAAGTACTGGTGAGATGGGCTAGAATAACCCATTTGCAGAGACATTATTCACAATTTATTGCCATTCTGACTCAGCAATGTCCTCACCACAAAATGACAGCAATACATTTCTTAGAGGTATGTAGAGTGAAAGAAAACTGGTGAATAAATCTCAAGACACCAGTGGTCAAATCTGCCACAATTAGGGAAAACTGAATCAATACATTGCTATAAAAGAATATTAGAGAATATAGAATTAGAATATTGAATAAAGAAAGAAGTCTCAAACATCTGAAAGGTCAACACAGAAATATTCTTAATCTTGCTCCATGTGGCTACCATACAGCATATTTCACACAACTTCCTTTTGTTTTCTTTGCATGAAGACAGGACACACCTGGATTTTACATGCTGAAAAGTAAGTTAAAGTTTGCCTGCAGTGTTGGCTTCTTCAAAGAACAGTTTTAGACTAAGAACTTTGAAAACAGTATGTCTGTCTGGCAGTGAAAATTTTAACTTTAGCGTACTTCCAAAGTGAAAATAGCACAGTGATGTTTAGGGGAAAATTTCTTTTTTGAACCATCAGAACAGATGCCAAGCAGAAGATATTGCCTAGATTTGGGGTTTTTTGTTTGCTTAAGAAACACACTTGTATGGTACATCATTGCATACACAATACAGTATATGGCAATTAGGTGGCTCAAAAGAAAGGTTGAGTATATTCAAGAATTGAGGAGTGATTTAACACATAATGCATAAAAATACATAATACACAAAATAGATATTAGATTTAGCTCATTTAAGTATCCAAAGTAGAAGAATGACTATATTTAAATGTGCATATTTTTCTTCCTGTTTTATTCTCAAATTAACTGTCCTTGCTGTAGTACTTGAACAACTTTGAATAGTGCATTCAATAATATGATTAGCATTTATAGTGCCTTCCTCCTCTGATTCTTTTTCCCAAGGGCAGAATTGTGTATGATGGTGTTTTATTTCACACAATTTTGTTTTTTTAGTTATCAGTAAATACATAATCATCTCTTATCTCCATCTTGCCTACAAAGATGCTGTCATGCTTTTCTTCTTAGAGAAGGTAATTCTGCTCAGACTTCCAGAAAACTCCTTTGAAAATTGTACATATGGAAGGGCTAAACAAGAATGAAACTCCTAGTCTCAGTTCACATCAATGATAAAAGGACATCACACTGGAGAGCACCTCACTTAAGGCAGCATGGCCAAGAATAGAAAAAGATATACCAAGGTATTGTTGTTTTAAAACACTTAATACACTGAATAACAACCTAAAATTATGATAATCTGCTGTTTACCACATAACACCTGTGATTTTTCCTGTTTATCAGAGAGAAAAATATGGTCATGGCAGCACTGTTAAAGCTGGGGTGGATGTGTGTGTGTATGTATGTGTGTATGTCTGTGCTCAATATACAATAGATAAGTCAGAAAACCAAAATTCATTAGAGTTTCCTCTTCTGTGCTTATCACAGTCCAAGAATAAATTGAAAAAAGGCACTACTTTAATTAGAAATATAACAACAAATGTTTTCTGAAAAAAAAAAGTGAAATTAGCAGCTATAAATGACTGATTGCGGCATGTTGTGCAAAAGTTCATTTAGGTATACGACACATCAATATTAATCCTTTTTCAAGATAGGAGGCAAGATGACAAAGCAAGCATATATTCATAAGAAGAATGGAGGAAAAAACCAGTGCTGTAACAGAGAAAAGATGTGAGAAATGGGAAGCTGTACATCAACAATTCCTATCTGATGTATATATTAAAACTTGCATATAAAGGTGTAACCAAGCATGAATTCATTGCTTTTATATCTCACAGAGAAACCACAATAAATTCCTTCAGATATCATGATGCTCTAGGCCAATAAAATCTCATATCTATATAAATATCAGTCATGAGACACAGAAACATGTACTTTAAGCTCTGCAGCTTAGCAAACAAACATTTAATATTTGGCAGCTATAGATGGAGCACAAAGTGGAACTCCAGCCCTGCTTTCTACCTCGAGGATGACATTGCATCACAGACATATGGTCACATGAACAATGCGTTGCTATCATCTGTTCTTCTGTAGACTGTCTAAACTGATAAAGAAAATTATACACCATTTCAGTATATCCTCTCACAATGATCTCCGTAGATGCATGAATACTATATTGGTTTACGTTTTCTTCTGAGAGAAATATTAGTAGTACCTTAGTACCTTGAAATGAACTGGGGATCCTTTAGATAGTCACACCTATATTTGTGATTCAATATGACACAAGTGGGCAATCCCCTTCTCATGTATATTGGGAAATCAGCAGGGAAGGAACAATTTAATGGCCAAACACATGGACAGTTAGAATCTATTTCCAGGAAGTTACATCTACTCTGTGCTTTCCTCAAAGCAGAGAACTGTCATTAACAGCTTGGCTGTTCAGTGTTGCCATTATGCAGTATTGCATACGACGATTGAGCACTATTGATTTACCATCAATTCCTTTCTTTTCAGCTCAGCTGAGGCAGAGAAACTGCTGACAGATTGTGGGTTTGCCAGAGTGTTTGTTGATGGCCTAGTTCCTTAATCCACTTTGCTGTGTGGCCTAAAATTCTAAAAGATAAATTGACTTTGACACCCAAGCTTGCGGCTTCCATCAGTTTACCCTCTCCTCTTGGAATATGCTTCATATGATCACTGCTGGTGATCAGGTTCTCTTGAATATGAAAGACACTGCTAATTTTAATAATGCAACCGCAGAAAGTCACCGGTTTTTTGAACTTCACTTTTCTTCCCAACATTTATACCTTCCCATAGTGAGGTAAAATCTTCTGCGCAGAATGGAGGCTGAAAGACGGCTGCACAGGGTGTCTGGGGAAGAAGGGAGGCACAGCACAGGAAGCTGAAGTAGAGCAGAATGGGAGGGAAGAGGTGAATAACAGCAGAGGTTACTGATGCCTGAAGAGGCCACCTAAAAACAGAGACTAGACAAGAATAAGGGAATAAAGGTAGGTATTTATTTGAAGAGCCTTCAAAGGTACACCCTGGGGAGCCAGAGGCTACTGCCAAGATGGACTCCAACATGGACTACAGGTCACGAGTTCTTCACACTTTTATAGGTTTGGTTCATTTGCATATCAAGGTTAATTCTCCAATTAAAGCTTCGGTTAATGACGTAGTTTCCCCAAGCTCACCCCCTCTTAAGAGGGTGGTTTACACATTTTGGGCCTAGGACGGTCTGAGTGTCCTTGGAGAGCAGTCCTGGAGAGGCTTTGTTATGTCTAACCAGCATGAGAGAGCAGAAATTAACAAGCTACAAGAAACTTCAGAGTTACACACAAGGCAGTACAGGCTTTGAAAAATATGAAAGCTAAAACCTAAGGCATCATTATTGCTGCTGAAGATCATAGGGAAGGACAATTTCTTGCTCCTAGCACAACTAGCACATCTGGATCTGGTGGTAATAAAAACCAAACAGAAAACATTAACTTAGCACCAATGAGATATTTTATAATCAGAATTATCTGAAAAAGTTCATAATCGGGATTCAACAGCTGTTACTTCCATTTAAATGTGGTCAATCCAGACTTTTTTGATTTACACTCATTTTTAAAGGTACTGGGTGCATTTTGGTTTCACAATGTCATAGAGAATTACTAGACCAGATTTTGGTATACAAACAACACCATTCATGACCCACGTTTTCTTTTTCCCCTTCAGAGGAAACCTTTATAATCTGACCTAGAAATTACATTTTATCTCCTACATGAACTAAAAGAGAACACAAATCTAGCAAACTAGTTTCCCTTCTGAAATGGATAAAACAGTTAATGAGTGGCATTACCCATTTCCAAAATGTGAATTATTTATAGATGTTATGTTTAAATATGAGAAAGCTATCTCTCATGTGCTGAAACCCAGAATCTGTTTTTCACCTGCCCATTTTGTAAGTAAATTCTGAGAACAGAATTTTGTGTTACTGCAATTTTATAGGGAATTTAAAATCTTGCAGTTGAATAAAGAAAGTTTGCTAATTCACCTTTAGTCTCAGCTTTATTCTGTGAACTTACAAACCGATGTGATAAAACAAGCTTGACAGTAACTAAAATCTAGCAACCCCAAGATCAATCCATAAAGTAATGTAAGGCACCATGAATAAATTTGGTTCTAGTTCTTCCTAGGTTTACTCACATAATTCCCTTTATACCTTGAAAGTAATACCGCTGACTTCAAGGTGAAAACCCAGCCCTAGTTAAGACACTGGCAAAGCTCCCATTGATTATAGTGCAGACAGAATTTACCTACTGTGTGAAAACGAAATACATGAGTAAGCCTTTGTTGGATGAGCACCTTAAACTCACTGCTGCTGTGGGGTACTGGCATAAGGGCACCCTGTCCCTTACAGCTGGGTGGCAGTGTGTTCCCACAGACTGATTGTCTATTCAGACAAGAAACGCCAGAATCTTTGACTCATTGTCTGGGATACACTCTCAGATTTTCCACTCCATTGTTCTCCAATATTTGTCCACAGAGTTCACAACTGAATTCTGCCTTGTAATCACACAACATGGATGTGTCGTAGGCACTTTTGACTACTAATTTAGTGTCAATTAACAAACATCTACTTACTGATTCTGGTATTGAAGCAACAGAGTGAACAGATAAAGAAACACTTCGGGAAACACCTCTTCTCCTTCCTTCCCACTTTCTGCTTCTCCTGTTTTCAGGGTACATTAAACTCAGACCCCTTCAATCCCTTTGGTGAGGCAACATGTGAAGCTGGAGGCTGGGCTCAGTGCATAATGACTGACATAATTTCATCACCAGCACGGGACTCTCCCAATGGCCCTCACACAGGCATGACCACGCTATTTTAAAACAATCTCATGCAAGGCACCATACACTCCTCCAACTGAGTGAAGTATTTGGCTGGCAATGGTTGCTCCCATCCCCTCAGGAGCAGCTGGAACCAGCCCAGGCAGGTTGTGCCTCCCCAGTGCAGGACAGCCAGCTGTCCCATTACCCAAAGCCCACCACTTATGCTTGGTGAAGGACACAAGTGGGGCCACATCCTCAGGGCAACAAGGGCCAGGGCTGCATTGAAATGTCCCTGCTCTTGGTTCTCACTCCCTGTGCCTTCACCAGTTAGCTCAGGACAAAAACCAGCAGTCTGTGCACGTCTGAGAGCCTGTTGCTGCTCCTACTGTGTGGCTTGACCTACACTGTGTCAGGGTTTCTCTGAACAGTATGAGGCTTGCATGCAACAGCGAAGTATAGTCATTTATTTTTAACATAAACTTAATTTAAATAATAAATAGCAACTTTTAATCTGTATTTCTAGCACCATAGCCATTCCTAGGTTTTTTGAAGTGCATTTGCTAGGTGTTACAAGTTATTAAGTTTTTTACAGTCACTCTGCAATCAAAAGCAGATGGTTTGCTGAACAGTGACTTACCCAAAAACATATATTCACATCTCCTGCTGATAATCTAGGAGGAAAGATATCAGCTAAATATTTGATCTGAAGTTATTTTTGTCCCATTTTAATCCCCTCAAGTGACTGCCACTCAAGTTTATCTCAATGCAGGGGAGAAAAAAGAGAAACAGAGAAACCTCTTTCTGCCTCTTTAGGAAGCTGAAAGAAAAATCTTTGGAGCATTACACAGGGCTAGAGAAGAAAATGGGAAAAAATTAAACCACGATAGTTTTTGAAGAAGAATCGCAGTGAAGATGCAGTGTCTTTGGAAGCAGGGTTCTTAGCTTAGAAAGTTGAAAGGAATTTTGTTATCAGTAGAGTGCTGAGAAACCAATGCACATAAGCATTCAATTAAAAAGAATGGAGGTGAATGGCTGGAGAATTTGTGTATCTGTGTGTCTCTGTTTTGCTTTTAAACCAAAGATGAGATTGCATTTCACAGATAAGGAAGGCAATGCACCTATTGATCCTCTACACAATTCACAGGGGCAGCTTGGTGGCAACCTATGTAAGAAGGTGATTATGGAACGCTTTACTTACTTTTCCTCTATTACTATGAGATATCAAGTATGCCATAATCTGACAGCTACTGCTTGTAAAAATAAAATCCTGTTTTTCACTAGTATTTCACTTGATGTGAAATCACATCACTTGATGTTTGCAAATGTCACACACACAAAACTGTTTGTTTGGTTTTTTGGAACGAGATTCTAGTGTCTTATAAAATCATAAAACATACAGGCATGCAAAGCAAACGTTTTCAGCGAAGTTCTTTTTTCCTTTCTTTAATTGATATTTACTTCTTCAAAAACTTATCCCAAGCATAAAGAAAAGAAAGTAGTATCTCTTCTAAAAGTACCTTCAGTGCCATGCACTGAAGAATTGAAAATAATGGACTGACAAGAAATTATACCTTAGTTCTTGGGCATCCTGCTCCTACTATTTTGTAAGGCTGAAGAACAAAGAGGAGCGGTGGGGTATGGCTTGAGAATTTGCTTATTGCCAAAGTAGAAAGGACCTTTTTTTATTCTTGTCAGTGATTTAAGGCAGTTGAACAAGGGGTTAGGTTTGAGCTGCCGTGATTTACTAGACAGCACTTTCTTGTGCATTACATAGATATTTGGATGAAGAAATGCCTCTTGATAAGCTAAAACTGAAAATTCCCTAAGAGGAATATTTTCACGAACAAGTTGAAATTGCTTATCTTTGACACAGCAAGAATATAAAAATACTTCCCCTTTCTAATTCTTGCAACTATAAGTGATTAGGGAAAGAAGAGTCCAAAAACGGGCTGATATTGTCTTTTTAACAGTTGCGCCATATTTGCAGTGTATAATATAACGCCTAGCAGTTGTCTGATAAACTACATTAAAAACTTTTCTGTCTAATTCAGCCATATTCTTGGCATTTCCTTTTTCACTGTCCTGCACAGTGAAATTTATTCATGTTTCTTGAGAAAGTTCTCATTTTCTATTGCCATAGATACGTGGATATCTAGGCAGGAGCATTCAGTTTAGATCATTGCACTAAAGATGAGGATAGATTTCCTACCTGAAGGAACTACTTCACTTTCACATTACCAAGGGTTCTTTAATGTATGATTCCTTCTTTAGTTCCATTCAAAAATTGATGCAGTACAGAATTTTAGGTAAAAAATTGCTTCCACTTGTTTGCTTTCATGGTCTGAATGTCCTCATTTCATTTTGCACTAAGGCACTCTTAAAAGTGATATTTTGGATTAGGAAAATTATTGTGCTCCAGTGGCATCCAACGTAGTTTTCTGTGTATTTGAAGTTACCCTTTATCAACTTACATAAATCATTCCTGTAATCGAACTTTGGCAAAGCAGGTGCACATCAGTATTGTATTATTCATCACTTGTTTTTCTTTTATTAGTACTAGTATTAGTATTAGTATTGGTACTAGCAATGTTCTTATCTCAACCCTTGGGTTTTACCTTTTTTTTCCAATTCTCTTGCCCATCCCACTGGACATGGTGGAGAATGAGCAAGTGGCTGCCTGGTTCTTAGTTGTCAGATGGGGTTAAGCCGTGGCGTTTTGTTTGGTTTTGGAAAAATTACGCATAGAGAAAAGACAGAAGGGAGATGATCACCTCCATTATTATGCATGTGTATATATATATGTATACTGTACTCTTTTGAGGGCTCTGCCACATGTTCCTGCAATTACCAGGAGAAACTGCCAGGTGAAATTTCCCTGAGACCTTTTATTATTTGTGGAATTGTTTTGGGTGTTTTTTTCTTGATATGGTTTTCTGACATCAGCTTCTCCCTTAAAACTCTATGAATCACTTTCTTCCTACTCTTTCAATACATTTTAAGCAGTGCACAACACAGGTAATAGCTCTGAACCCAACTGGAGATTTTTGAGACAGTCTCAGCTCACTGAGTGCTGAATGAAAAAATGTCCCTCCTATCACCACTCTTTTTCGTTTGTTTGTTTGAAACAAACGTATCATATCAGTGTTCTGCCTGGAGAAGCCTAATGTACCTTGAAATAAGTTTTATTATGATGAAGTAATGAATTGACGTTAGAATGCTTCTGCAGGCCAAGGAAGTTTATAGCGGTTAGTACAGCATGAAGAATAAAATGTAAAATAAAGGCATGAATCTCGGGGGAATATAGATATCGCTCCTGCTGAAACTGCAAGGATTTTTATAGCAAAAAAGCCCCCCAAAATTAAAATAAGTCCAATGTCTCTGCTTCTAACAGCTAGGAACTACTCCCTCAGTTTCTGTGGCAATAGTTCCTGTTAAGGATATAGCTAATCTGCTTTTGACTCCCTAGCACAGATTTCAAACTTGATATTGAATCATAAACTAATTTCCCCCCTGCTTATTGTTTAAAAACACTGCCCTCCTTTCTAAGAATGGGGACACTGTTCTTCCTATGACTCAACAAGGGACAAAAAAAGGGGAATCGTGATGCATGCTAGCATTCTAAAAATCGAATAATCCTCCCTGAGGCAATGCACCTAAATTCCTGGTCTCTGAGGCACAGAAAAATATTAAAAGGAGCTATTACCAAACTCACCATTAAATCACCTTGATTCTGACATAATGGATTTAATATTTGCTTTGCCTGCAATAGTCTGTGGAAGGGTTCAAGTAAATGATGTTGGGATCATCCTGTAAAGCTGTGGTCATAGACATAAACACCTGGCAGAATCTTAAATAGTGATGGTCTTGTTTGACCTATCCATGTTTTAACAGACATGATTTTATATCTTAGAAAACGTAATGCAATTCCAAAAACATCACCCAGGTTTTCTTTACAGCTAACTACTTACAAATCAAAACATTCATAACTTTTACGTAGCCCTAAAGTCAAAAGCAACTGGATAGGCACAACAAAGGGCGAAATATTAGAAAGAAAACAAGAAATCATTAAAACACCAAGGGACATCAAATGATCAAGGCTTATGCTTCCCTACATACAGAGAAAATATGTTAAGCCACAGAACAGAAGTGTACTTGCAGTTCTCATTTTAACAGTTCTTAAGAGAATTATGGCTCATGAAACCCTTCTGCACGTATTTGCTTTCTAATTTAAGAAAACACGCCTACACTGGGAAACTTCCTAGTGTATTCATCCATGTGACACATAATACGTCTTTCCTCTGTTCCTCCTTACTTGTTTTTTAATTTTTTTATTTAATACTTGAATTAATCCAGGTCATCTCTGCTCAGTCCACATATGGATGCTGTGGATTTATGTTTACCAATCCAAAGTTTCTCTGTTACTACTACTTTCCATGTTTACATGTGTGACTGTTTGGAAAAATATAACCCTCTGTATAAATTCCGAGTAATGACACCTCACAGTTTGTTCTATTTGAAAAAATGAAAGGAACATCCTCTTGCCTCTTGAGAAGTCAACAGTGGACACAGATTCTAAAGTAAATGACACTGAAGACTGAAATATATATTTATGTACTTACTGATATGATGGCACCAGGACATAAGTTTCATTCTGTTTTGTTTTCTTTGATTAGCTTGGAGACCAGCATCCATTTTTTATCACTTCCAGTGCAGACAAATGCACTGAATCAAGAGCCCAACAGCTACACTTGCTGCCACAGAAGCCTTACGGTTACCAGCATGTTAAACCCCCAGTGAGGGTCCCTGCCAGGCTCGATAGAGCCCAACAAGGTGGTGAGCTGTGCATCTGCCACCTGCACATACACACACTCACACTGACACACAGCTGCTGCTGGAGGGATCCCCTAATGCCATTTGAGCAAGGTTCGCTGCATCCCTTTTCTGACACTGCTTGTGTTGTGGGTGGGATGGGGTAAATCACAGCCCACAGGGGAGCTGGGTGCTGGGGTATTAATTAAGAAACAACAAGATTCAAGGCTTATTCTGCCTGAAGATCTCACATATTCGCTGCCTCCCTCAGTCTTCCCTAGCTTGTTAGGTCTGCATTTCCCAGCAGGGAGGTCCCTACTGGCACAGATGGTCAGGCAGAGTCCTGTCAGCTCCTGCTGTGCTGCTGCTTGCCGTCACCTGTATCGGGCATCATCAGCCGAGGCCTCTCAGTGCCCCCAGCATTTTTCTTCATGCCTAACATTTGTCTCCATGCAATTGTCTGATCTTAAGGAACTTCCTTCAGTTCCAGGATCTTTCCTCCAGCTAAGATCTTCACTGCCTACTTTTCAGGTTCCCTTCGTCTTTTGAAGACTACTTCATTTAGGGAACTCTTATTTTCCACCACATCCTCTTCTTTTTATAAGCTCAAGCTCTGTGTTTTCCCAACCTAAATTATGCAATGTGTGAGCAGCCTGGTGTGTTTCATGTTTGTTAACTGGAGGGTTTGGAGCATGCCAGTTTTCTTTAGACCAGATATACTCAAAATTTACAAGCAGTCCATAACAGTTGCAGCTAGCAAGTAGCAGGCTCTGCTTGAAGTTTCAGCGATTCAGTTTCAGACCTTTACCCCTACACACAGTTGTTAATGTTTACAGTTTGATGTGTTTGGGTTTTTTTCTTGTGATAAATAAAAGCTAGAAAATGGTCTCAGGAAAAACTCACACGATTCAAAGGCCATGGTCAAATAAGCATTTTTTTTTAGAGGATCTCTGTCCAGTCTTCTTACACTAATTACCAAATTGTGTAACCCAATAGAGCTTTAAGCTGCAGTAATTGACCTCAAATGAAGACCTTGTTCCTCCAGAGCATTTAAAACAACAAATCTTGCTTAACTGTGTTTTTGCATAGTTTCTAGCATTGTTACAGGTGGGTCAAAATCTTGTCTCTGAATAATGTTATGCAATATAAACATATGACAACTGAAATATTTCTATTAATTCAAAAGCACAAACTTTTGGGAAAAAATGGTTGTTGAATTGAAATTCTTGTAAACATATTATTAGAAGATACTTCTCACAGCAACAGGGGATATGGAGGAGCACTCTTCTGTCTCTTCAGTTCTGACCCTACTGATAAAGTCCAAAATATTAGTCAAATGCACCAATTCAGCTCTTTTCTATTGACAGCTTTCTGCAGCTCAGTCAATGCACTACAAGGAACTGAAGTTTTTTCTGATTTTGCCTGAACTAGGTGAACTGAACAAATTCATAGGTCCTGTTAACTGACTAAAGGTTTGGTTTGCATCAAAGCAGCTAATAGAGTCTTTTCCTTGTGTCTGAACAGAAGAGTATGAAAGAATGAATTCTGCTCTGGTTGGGTGAAGTGCCAATTTAGTCAGTGGAAAAGCAGACTTTTATGGCAGTTTGACCACAAGCGCAGTATTTCAAGGCAGTTGCTGGTTCTTCAGAGCTGTAGTTTTGCAGCCTTGTACTCTGCCTTTAATAGGCCTTGGTTTAGCAGTCTTTTTTTCAGTGAGAAAAGGTTTCTTCTCTGTGCTATATTTCTGAAGGTAACAAGCTTTTCTTTTTTGCAGATGAGGGGTGAAAGAAGTGTGAAAAGGGGAGACAAACTATGTTGCAGAGGAACAGGGTGATATTCTTAAAGAATTCCCAAACTCTCATGAAACAAGATCGAGTAGCCAGCCGTGATATGCAGAACTTCAGCATCTTCTACTTTAGCAGTGTGCTGAAAATGAAGTGTGCTTTAAACTGGAAAGGTGTCGATACCTAAAATAACTGCTTTTGCCTTGTCTGGCCATCACAGACGGGCATCTCTTGAATTTTTAATATGATTTGCCCACACTTTCTTCAGAGTGAGTTAAAGACAAGTAGCAAAGTGCAGTTGACTGCAGCACGGGGAGAGCAGAAGCTCTGTCGTTAATTTGCAGACAGAGATGCAGTGCTCATAAGCAAAGAGTAGGTATGATTATCAGGGCAGGCATGATTATCAGGGCAGGCCTTTTACTTTCTGCTATAATTGGACAGACTGACCTGCTAGAAAAACCAAGACCCTTTCATCAAGAACTCAAACAAAACACATATTCTAAAAGTATTCCTAAGATGTATATGTCTTCCTCAGAAAGAGAAGGTAAAACCTGACTCCCCTCTTAGAAGAGGAAGTAGCCAAGAATAAAACTTCTTGCAGTTATTTCAGGAACTACTATGAATTACATTTATTAATTCTGTCCAAAGAATTGATGGGTGCCTGAAAGAAATAGCCATAAATCCTACATATTTATGTCACAGAAGTATAAGAGGTCTGATTTTTACACTAATCTTATGTAAGTACTTCTGGGCTGATTTTATTGGATTAATTTCTAGTTTGCTTCAACAGTAAGAGAAATCAGAATCAGGCATAAAGATTTCTACCTGTTCCCACTAAGCTACAAAGCGGATGGCCCTGACTGCAAGTTGAATGGTGAAGCATGAATGAATTAACATCAAAACATTTTTCTTTCTTCCTTTCTAACTGAAAGTGCTTTCAGCCTGCTGAATTTTTAATGCATCCTCTGGTGATCACTTCCTCAGTCTCCTGTTCCATCTTTGCTCTCTCACCTGCTCAGCTCTGATGATAACGCACCATGCAGAGGTATAAGCCATATTTTTAGATGCAAAGACATTATAATTGATTTTTCCCCTTCAGTTCCTGTGAGGAGTAACTAGATACTTTGTCACTTTTAAGTCTGGAAACTTGCTATTTCTCTACCTCTACCCATTTCATCATACCTCAGTGAGGATTATGTGAAGGGGATATATGAGTCCTTCCTGCTGAGCCAACAGACTAGCTTTTAATTGGCTTTTATGAATCACTTTCAATATGTTTGAAATTGTACAAAAAGTCTAAAATACTTTCAAGGGGATGTTGATTGCTTTTTAGTCTTATTTTTTTAAAAAAAGAATTTTACAAATGTGCTTAGCTGAATCTTAAAGAGTTCTACTTTCTCAGATAAAGTCTTTACATCCTTGAATGACTGTTTCCAGTTAATGAACACAGAGGAATTATTGCCCATTAAAACATTAAAACACTGTAGACGGAGTAAACCTTTAATATTTTGTTACAGGCAATATGAAAATGAGACCTAATTGTTATTACATGGTACCAAAATTGATTTTCTAGTACTTTAAATTAACAGACAAGTCACAAGTCCATTGGCAGTGCTCCTGGACTTGGTAGGAGAAAGTTTTCATGCCATAAAATATAAGTTCCCTGGGAGAACATGCCACATGTACTATATTCTATCCAGAAGACAATCAGACTTTTCTTTTTTCTGCGAGACGGTAAAGCTGCTAATGGAAACTCTGTGAATAGAATGGCAAAGAGCAGTGCTCTAGCAATGCAACTGAGCTATTTCATTCCTCCTTTTTTTTTTTTTCTAACATAATAAAATATTTTCCTTACCACTTCATGCTGTGTAACACAACACCTATGTTGCTGTTCCATTAATGCAACATTTTTTTAAAATCTGTTTGGTTTTTTGTTTTTTACTTGAACAGTTATCCAATGTCAGCTAGAAAAAATCATATCTGATACATTTAAAAAAAAAATAATCCTAGGAATTTCTTGCTACTCTTTCCAGGGATAAAGTCATATTCTTTTTACTGATTAATTTGAATTTTCCTGATCACTCATTAAAAAGTCCAAGCTCAAGTGACTATGTAAGTTGAAACAAGTCTTCTAAAAGTAATAAGATTGCAACTCTTGCTCCCAAATGCAACGCAGACTTCAGAAAGAAATGTAGTCATGCAACATGAAAGCTACAGCTTACAAACTCTGATTTCTCCTTCTGTTATTTGTTTTCCAAAAGAATATTACATGTAAAATTGACACCTGAGAACCTTAAACACTTCTGTTTAATCCACACCAGATCCAAGTCTAAGCAATGGAATAAAGCAATGGAATGAAATTGCCTGTACATAATACAGAACATCTTTACAACAGAAATGTCATTTCTGTTCATTTAATAATCTCAGTTCCCTCAAATGATGCTTCATGTCTCTGTTGCACCAGGACATTTTGTACTTGCTTTCTCAATCTCTCTTAGGCAGAATATGACTCCTTCTGTTTGGAAAAAGTAAATACTCATAAAAATTTAAAGTGCGTTAATAGGAAAATATGGAGAAACATGGAAATGACTGATGTGAGCTTTGGGCTCCAAGAATCTTAGTTTAAGAAATTACATTCACCTAATATAACCATAAAATGGACAACTACTATATTTTTACAACTACTATATTTTTTTCTGTGGTGGCCAATTAGCTTTCTAAACCATTATTGATATTAGTACTATCAGCTGTGATATCACTTTTTACCAATTAAAAAAATAATGTGGTTATCAACTGGGAAAGAGGAGAGAGAAGGAGAACATCTAGCAGTAAAAGTGGTTTTTTATTTTATTTGAAACAAAAGGGAACTATTGAGCTTACTGAAACAATGGTACCTCAGGTTGAGAAAAAAAGTATTTTTTATTTCCCAAAATATTTTGTATACAACAAAACATATTAATAAAGTTTCATGTATTAATAAGGTTTTCATCTGAAAAAAATACTTAGATGTAATTGTGGGGTCTTTTCTCTTTGATTAGTACCATTAACTGGGTTTAGTTTGAGATTGTTTTCTTGACATGAAACTCTTTGTCAAACTATTAACTTTAAAACCCAACCAATCAAAAAACCTAACCAAAGCCTAATAAATAGAGGGAGAGGTAATGCTAGAAGGCTAGCAAAGATAATGATTTAGCTGACAAAAGAAAATTCTGAACTTGTAAAGTAAGAAACACAATCTAAAATTTTGTATGTTTCTGTATAATCTCAGAAAGCTAGTCTGAAAACAGACCTACTTAGTCTCCAAACATGAACAAAATATCAGGAATAAATGTAAAGCCAACTTTATCCCACACATCTATCTTTTTTTTCCCTTCCTGCAATTCAAACAGGAACAAAATGTTATCATCCCTGTTTTTATTATTTGAACTCAGCTGTACCCAGAGAGTTTGTTTAGGAGACTACAGCATTCAATGAGCAAAGACTGAGCCAACACTTTCAGGGCTCTTGCCAATTATGTTAAAAATGCAAGTCAGTCTACAGGTTGCTGAATGATGTAACCATCACAATATAACAAAAACACTTCATCTGGACATTTTTCAAAGTGTGCTGTTAGTCATGGGTCTTGATGAGTACAGAATCCCTGGGCTGAACAGCTTGACAGAAGAAATGGAAAATAAAAAACTAATTGTGTATACAGACACCTTTAATTATAAATTCTCTTTTTTTTTTTAATCACTGTGTTCATAGTCTGTGATGCATTCTTGGCCATAGAATAAGTTATAGAGAATACAATTGTGATACCTCTAAACCTAGATCTTAGCTTATGTGTTTTTTTCCTATGGTATGCGGTGTGTAACAATATGCTCCTTTACCACAGCATAAAACCAAAGATCACCTTGTTAAAAATAGCAGTTTCTACAGAGGAATAAAGATTCCTGTGATTTTAAAACTACGACCTGGCTAACAGCATCCCTAATGATCACTACTGCAGTAAGACACCTAACTTTCACTCTGAAATACACTCTAATCCCTGGGAGACCTAATTCATCTTCATGAGAAAGTCAGACACCTTGACTTGTCTCAGCAGTAAGAACACATATAAAGGAGTTCCATCCTCTGGGCTCTGGGGATTTTTTTTTTTTTTTTAAATCTAGAATTATCATATCTGTCTCTTGTTCCTCATAAACAAAAGTGATCAAAAGTACTCACAGACATAAGGAGTTGATATGGGAAAGGAGCACTTAGCTTGAAGAGTGTAGCTCCTGACTTAATGAACAGAGTTTTTCTTCTGGGATCGGTTTCAATCGGATTATATTTTGAATTAGTGAATAAAATATCTCAGGTTTTTTACAGATTTTGCTCTTGCCCAATAACAAACAAACAAGCTAAATCTCACAGTTCCCAAATTCTCCCAGTCTGTACTCCTGTCTGTACTCATTGGGTTAAGGCTCCAATCCATTCTGGTGCTTGGTGAGCCTGATAAAAAAACAGCTCCATTTGCTGAATGATTTTTTCACATATTGACCTACTCCAAACCAACCTTTCTAGCATTTCCTCTACAGACAACCTCCTCAGTGCATTTACCCCACTCTGTTCATTCACAGTTTGATATGAAGTTCAATATATATGTTCTCATTTGATACAGATTTCCTGAAGAGAATGACAGTGACTCATGTCTGCTCCTGAGTCACTGCAGATCTTGCAGCAGCAGTTGAAGGAAGAACTGTAGTGAGTAAAACCAAATTATTATTTTCTGTCTAGGTGTCCCAGGGTGCCTCAGGCACAGCATCATCAGCTGGGCAAGGGAGCGGATTGTCCCACTCTGCTCTGGGGCAGCCTCACCTCAAGTGCTGTCTGAGGTTTTGGGCACCACAATATAAAAAAGACGTAGAACTATTCCAGAGCGTCCAAAGGAGGGCCACAAGTATGGTGAAGGGTTTGGAGGGGAAGCTGTATGAGGGGAAGCTGTATGAGGAGCAGCTAAGGTCACTTGCTCTGTTCAGCCTGGAGGAGACTGAGGGGAGACCTCATTGTGGTCCTCAACATTCTCACGAGCACAAGCAGAGGGGCAGGCACTGATCTCCTCTCTCTGGTGACCAGTGACAGGACCAAAGGGAATGGCCTGAAGCTGTGTCAGGGGAGGTTTAGGTTGGGGATTGGAAAAAGGTTCTTCACCCAGAGGGTGGCTGGGCACTGGAAGAGGCTCCCCATGGAAGTGGTCACAGTGCCAACCTGACAGAGCTCAAGATTCTGGACAATGTTCTCAGACACAAGGTGTGATTCCTGGGGTGTCCTGTACAGGGCCAGGAGCTGGATTTGATATTCCGGATGAGTCCCTTCCAGCTCAGCATGTTCTGTGATTCTATGGGGATTCTTGAATTTGTGAGGAAGACACAGTAAAGCAGAGTAGCTTCTACCTACCAAAACAGCCTATGGTTTCTAAAAGGCAATGGAAGTACCTTGGCCAAACTGGAGATGGTAAGGGACAAAGCAGGCATACGTGTGAAGAAAGACAAAACAAACCCACAGTCAGAAATGAAGCAACTCTTGGTTCTTAATTAAAATTAAGAACAGTTTATTAAAAGAAAGAAAACAAAACAAATTCAGCAAAAAATAATTATTAAAACTAAAGAACAATTAAAAATCAAAAACCGGGTCCGCAGTGATAAGAGACTCTGATAACTGAACCAGCTTAATTCCCCAGAGCAGAAACCTGCAACACTGGGGTGACTCCAGCTAGTCTGAAGTCAGAGTAATTAAAGTGTCTCTTAATAGAGAGATAGAGGCCTAGTGTCCCAGCGCCAGGCTCCACCAACAGCCAGCCTGAGGTGAAGGGCCCCTCCCGCCTTGCNCAGGGTAATGGACAGGGACTAAAAATAGCTTGCTGCCACTTATGAAGGCTTGTTTTTCAGCAAGACCCCAAAAGTCATTGGAAAACTTACAAGGGTTAAACACTTATTAAAACATCAAATTTGGTTGCACTACACTCTATAAACTTGGAAAAACTTTAAAGAACAGGGTAATAACATTGGACATATATAGGGAATAAAACACTGTAAGGTTTAGCAATTCTAATGATCACAAAAGGGAAACAAACTTGTGGATATTTTAACAACAAGGATTTTTAACAAAGAACTGTGTAAAACACTTATTAATTGGTTAATTATGATATCAACTTCATAACTTAATAACTTTTAACTTGGTTAATGGACAATTTGAATATGCAAAGGCCAAACACTTAATTTTATATATAACACCCACTACAACTGGATGAAGAGTTTTTTTTTTTTCCTACTGATACATGAATATATTTAATATTTTTCTGCATTTCCCAGCTAAAAAAAAGAAAAAAACTTTACAAGCCCTGCAGCAAAGGTATATCAGAGGCAACATCCGTCAGGCAACAAGCCAATTTCTCTAAACATTTTTGGCCACATTTTTCAAATTTAACAACAATCAAAGAAGAGTCATATAAATATCAAGCTCTTGGAAGACTTTCAGAATGCATTATTTTAATTTAGGTATTTCTACATGAGGAGATTTACTAAGGGTGCATGTTAAAACCGGTGTTTATATTCATATATTCATACTGCTTTGTCATTGCACATCAGATGAACTGAGTGTCAGAAACACGCACCTGTACAATATATGTTTCAATACTAGTTCACAATCCTCAAGAAAATCATTAAACATTTCCTCCTCTGATTTCTTTTTTTACTACTACTACAACTACTACAATTTGCATTTCTTTGACATTAAAAAATAAATATTGAAAACGCTTCACACATTTGAGAGTGAGAGAACTGGCACAGGGCAGTTGTAGAGATTAGTCACTCAATATTTTCACATCTACAGCAGGATGTGCTTTAGAATACATTGTGGAAGAGTACAACACTCCTTATAGGGGTAGAATTTATGACTTTATCAGTCTTTGTTTCTTTCTTTTCCCCATGAATTTTCGGGAGGGAAATTTTGTGGAAAGCCTTGCATTCCCCTAATATTCTGAATTACATACAGCCTTTGAGAGAATTCCTATCACAATTAGTGCTCAAAAACTTTTCTAAAACCACCTGTAGTCATCTATAAATGCACCTGACAAGCTAGCCTTTTAACGTTATATTTTCCCCCCACTGGTGAAATGAAACATTAAGTTTTTCATTTTAGAAAACTTATTTCCTAGTCATTTTTCATTAATTTGATGGATAAATTAAACCAAGTCTGGAAAAAACTCTCATGCTGTTCTTCTGTTTACCAAAGAAGGTAAATGTGGAAGTCAACATGTATTAAGTAGCATTATATGCCAACATTAAATGACTGCAAAGTACTGATATGCTGTCACTTATTATCTCCCTGGGACATCTGTCAATATTAATACAGTAAGTGGCTAAGCAATCATCCCTAGTAAATAAGTATCAGATCCAAATGCATCTACCTTCAAGCAATTAAATGGAAGCTTAGGGATAGAAGATTAACATATTATTATTTTTAATTACATTATTTATTCCCATTTTTCCTCTATGAAAATTAATAGCTGGTTAGAAAACAAACAGCAAGGAGGGGCTAAAATCCTCTGGGACATTAATTTTTTTTTTTATTTATTTGTGCATTTAATACTATAATTCCCTCTAAAACAAAAGAAGGAGTCTCCAATTGTTTAACCATAAGCCCTACATTAGGTAAATTCATTTTACTTGGAGGTAGAGTGCTGTTGGACTCCATTTTCCAATTAGCCACAGGTTTACTAAACGACTTTGGGAGGACCAATGAATCTAAATATCTAAGTGTCTCTCATGTCTACACAAATGGAAGATAAATATAAGGATCAGTAGTATAGAATATGGTAACACAGGGATAGTGGACTTCTCCCATTTCTTCAGCAGAAATGGAGTCTTAGTCTCATATATGACAGACCACGTAAGTTTACTCACTTTTGTATCTACCATTATACATAAGAGAAAAAAGCTGAGAGACTCTGCACTGTAATATTAAAGAAAATATGGAAGATAACATGGAATTAAAGTTAAAAAGCAAAAAAAAAAAAAAAGAATTTTAATAGCTTGCAGTGACTTGATCAAAATAGAAAAAGATACAATAATGAGAAGCCCATTAGAATCTGCTGTATTAGAATCAAATTTATTAGTCCGGGAGTATGCCTTTTGCTATTGCCTTCTGAAAAAGGTCATCTTCTAGTTCTTACAAGCACTTCATCATCAGCTGGCATTGAACTGAAATGGAGTTTTCCCACAGTTTGGGCCCTCTGTCCCTCAAAGTAAAATTACATCATGTGATACCATCACAAACTCCTACATTCTGTGGAAAGTAGTTGGTCACTTAAGCCACGGTACATCACGTGCTAAAGGACAAATCTATAAGCAGAATGTTCTTCACTGCAGTCTAGTTATATAATATCAAAATATTAGAGTCATGAAGTTGGCCAGAAGGCTGGAGCACCTCTCCTGTGAGGACAGGCTGAAGGAGCTGGGCTTGTTCAGCCTGGAGAAGAGAAGGCTCTGGGGAGACCTCATTGCAGCCTCCCAGTACTTAAAGGGGGCTTATAAAAAAGTGTGAGAGAGACTTTTTATGCAGGCAGATAGCAATGGGACAAAGGGTAAGGGTTTTAAACTGAAAGAGGAGTGATTTAAATTAGACATTAGAAAAAAAGTTCTTTACTGAGAGGATGGTGATTCCCTGGTACAGGTTGCCCAAAGAAGTTGTGGATGACTTTTGTGTACGTCATTCAACCTAGAATGAGGTAATGGACTCCAGGACTTGCTGCTGCTTGGAAAATGTTTCATGGAATGGGTAAAACCTGCGATATGCTAGCCACGTGATCTGTAGAGTGAGTGGTGTCTTTTAAACAAAGAGAAAGGACGGGTCAGGAGCAATGGTGGCTGTGTATCTAAAGCAACAAAACTGATTGAGTCAAATCCTGCCTGCTCACCTGCTGCAGGGCAGAATTTTTCATTTTGGGATTGAGGATTTTACAAGATGGGACGAAAACAGACGGGGGATGGCAAGATAGGGTTGGTGAGAATTGATGGTACAACTTCTCTGTAATTTTAAGTATTCAAGCTCTGCTGCTACAACAGTAAGCAGCAATCCTCTAAGCTTCCACAGTGAATATGCAAGATTTCTTTCTATGGCTATGGTCCCTGTAAGACTCACTGCTGTTTGTTTCATTACAGTGAGAAGCTGGAAAGATACCTGTGGAGTTTAAACAAGCTTGGACAATGTAAAATGCTGGATAATAACTTAAAACAGTCTGTTTGATGAATGTGGTTGTGTCAAGCAGTATGGGACTAACTTGATGCTGTGAGAGTGGCAGGGAAATAAGATATCAGGGTCAAAGTCATGGTGAGCTTTCCACCATACTTGGAAATACAACATCCTTTCTCACATGTGATTTCTCATTAAGTCTCTTTTGACATTCCCCAAGCATTAATATACCTGTTGAGAAAATTACACTTGTCCTAAGGACAAAAAAAATGTCAGTTTCAAGCAGCAAATCCTGGAACACTGCTTAGTGTCAGCAGAGATTGTTGTAAATTTTGGAAAAATAAACACCTTCTTTGAATAAGCAGAATCACAGAATGATCACAAAAGCTTACTTTTCAATTTTATCTGATCAAAATGAGGAGTCATTATGAGGCGCACCGTTTTATAGAATTAAAGATGCAAGAGGTACATTAAATCCTACCGTTCACATCACAAAAGCATGTTCAGGTGGATTCTGCTTTGTGTTCCCATTTCTGCTAGAATAAAGAATTAAATTAATTACTATGTAAATCTTGAGAACCTCAAGGGAGGTTTTTTGTTGGTTTTGTTGTTTTTTTTTGTTGTGTGGTTTGTTGTTTTGTTGTTTTGCATTTTTTTTCTAGGAAGACATCAGATCTTTAAAATATCTGGTAAGTTATATTACTGCAAAAATTTATTTATTCCTTTTTCAGAATAAGGAATGAGCTAGAAAAATAGTAATACAGCAACATAAGGAATAAAGAAATCAGTAAGATGTTTTACATACATTGAATTTGTATCTGAAAGAATATAAGAATACATACTTGCATAGATCATAGTAATAGTTTCCCTTTAAAAAAGTTCGTTGATGTCGATTTGTCACTCTTCAAATAGTTCTAGTTACCTTGTTCATGGAAAGTTTTAGCAAATTTGGACAGGGAAATAAAATGCCATGATGTAAAATGAAGGAAGGAACGGTCATGACTGGAGAATACTCTTGCTAAAACTCTTTGATCCCGATATTAACATTCAAAATAGCAATAGGTTCAGTATAAATCTAACAGATACCCACAAGGAACACTAAAGTGGGAAATTATTACTGCTGACAGTTCGTAATAGAAAAGTGTACAAATTAATATGTGCTGGTCTCTTCTAGGGATTATAAACCAATTTTAAATGTTAAATTAATTTGAACAACGTCTTGTCTACTTAGAATATTTGTGGATAGTATATACAAAGACTTTGTCATTTAGAATTACAGTCCTTATATTATTTTTAGGGGTTTACTAATTGCATAAGAATATTTAGCATTTAGAATACAGAATCACAGAATTGTTAGGATAGGAAGGGACCTCTGGAGATCCTTTAGTCCAACCCTGCTGCCATGCAATGTGTCATAATACACATTACTACAGCACTTCCTACTGGCAAGCAAGAGTACGCAAGCTGTGCTTATTATGTGAGCCTGTGGATCACTTGGTATGTTATTAATAATCATTTATTTTATATTTAAAGGCTGAGAATTTTGCCTAACCATTATTCTTCTATTTTTAATGCACAGGAAATGTAATGTTGTCAACCTAAATTGCAGTACATTGTTTTTGAAGATAATTCAAGATTCAAAAGTCTAACCTCAGCTAAGAGCTTTACACTCCCAGTTGGAATAACTTCCTGTTTCATTTTCACGGGTCACTTACAAAAAAAAGGGAGGGCTGTTGATTCAAATGGTAACTTTCCTAAAACCAAGGCAGAACAAAACCTAAAATAATGTAAACCCAAGGCCAAGGCTAAATAGGCTGCTGTCAAACCTACCTACCCTTACATTTGTTTCCAGATATCCACAGGTTTGGAGGGGCAATCAGCGCGAAAAATTTGGAGGCTGAGTGAACAGACATGATTGTTCTGCAAACAGTGATTGCTAGTGTCATACTGAAAAATGTCTGCTAAACAATGAAATGGTCCATTTCAGAAAAATGTTTTTGTCTCAATGGCTCATCTCAGTTTACTGTAAACTGTACACTGAGTTTTATGGTGCAAATTTAACTTCTTCCCTTCCCAGGTAGCTTGTAATTCAACAATATGTAAATCGTATTTTTCTATTTGCAGTTAAGCATAATTCTTATTAGAGATGTTTCTACTCCTAACATATGTGTGTAATAGAATGTACTTATACAGCAAAACTACACTGAAATAATAGGAAAGAATCTGTTTCTTTAGTGAGTGAATTACAATTACAGTGAAGGAGACGGAGTAAGAGAATTAATTTTTACACTGAGTATTCTTAAACCTGGGTAGTACTGAAGATGCTGAAGGAGGGCAGTTTGTTAGTGCTGGATCTACAGACCTCAAAGTTTTGATCATTCAGAGACGATACTGCTATAACTCCTCTTAGGAATTCAGCTGTGTGTGATGCAAAGCCTGCCTTTCTTAAAACACAGTTTTCTGACCTTGGCCTGTTAAGCTGTAAGAGGAAAGAAAAATTAATTCCATGCAAGATAAGAAAGACAAGAGCAGAGATGAAAATTACTAACTCAGTGCTTTGAGAGAAAATATCAGTATGAAATGATATAAAGACAGAGGGAAAAAAATGTTTAGATGCAGCACTGCAGTAACATTTGGAGCGTCAGAGAACACTTCACCTCCTGTATGATGACTGCCTCGCCAGCAGAGACTTATGACATACCTGCACCATGAGCATGCAAATGCTTAACCTGGAAGCATGTTATTAGTAACTGTTCCCCATGAGTATTAATCAGTAAATAATTGCTGTATGCTCCTAAACTGTGTACTATGCTAGCAGAATTTCTTCATGCACCATAGAAAGTACCCAGAGAGCCCCTGTAGAAAGACTTACCTCTGCGTTATAAGATTTTCAAACATTCTCATCAATTCAGCTGCCTATTTCTATTACAGATTAATTAACCTTGGAAATATGACATTCCTATGTTGCTTTAAAAAAAGTTCAGGATGTGTTCTTAATTTTAACTGATTTTTTTTTCTTTTAATTATCCTAAGGGTTGCAAATGCTCATTCAACTTAAGTGGCACGTCCATTTTACAGATGAAGGAACTGCACTCAGAACAAGATTAAATGAATTTCAACTGGGTTTAGCATTTCTGAGAATAAGTCCTTAAGAGACTTGGAAAAAGGTCATTTGCTGAACTAAGAATATCAAACAGGAAATCTTTCACCAGATCCAGTCATCTTCAGTCACAAGTGAGCCTTTCACAGACAATTAAATTCTTTTTAAAAATTACTTGGTCTCTGCCTCTACTATTTCTAATGGAAATCTGTTCAAGAAAGCCATGCTTATGATGTCTAAAAAACCCTCTAATTTCCATCCTAAATTTATTCATAATTTGCTCCTATGCCAACATTAAATCTCTTCTTTAAATTCAAAAGCTCTTTTTCCCCTCTCTGTTTATTCTCCTGATGAAATGATAGAAAGCAATCAGTTCCTTCTCAGATTTCCTTTTTTCTAGACTAAATGAGCCAAGCTCTGCTGGTTGTCTGTGAATTAAGCTTTACCTTCCCAGTCAGCTTAGTTACCTCTACTAACACTCATCCAAATTACAGTCTCCCTTTAATATGCATAAGAAAAATCTTGCAGAGGTGTAAAATAGTGTGGAGATTTACCCATGAGAAAATTAGTTTTGTTCTCTGACTGTCAACATTTCTCTTTCAAACTCTTCAAAAGGATTTTGAACAAACAGTCCCAGGAATGTTCAGGCAGACAGAGATTCCTTTCATGTAGTTTAAGTAGTTCATATATTGCACCCTATTATTGTATAACCTGTGTTTTGGGAAGCTGATAAGGACATGCATGCAGACTCCATATCCTTCCAGGTATTAAAAAAATGCGTTGTGTGTCAGCCAGGTCCAGTTTGGCACATGTGTATTTTTTCTGGTTTCTATCTCAAAATGATATGTGAGTTCGGTTATAGGAATGTCCAATTGCCTGTGTACACTCTGGTCCTGAACAGGTTCTTGTCCAGTAAGATCAGGGAAAAAAAAAATAGTAATTTCATCTATCCAAAAGAGATCCAGTGTGGGTTCAGACTGGAAAAAAAACTTTCCCCGTAAGGACATTTGAACAGGTTGCCCAGAGAAGTTGCAAATCCTGGAGGTTTTGAAGACCAGACTGAACAAAGCCCTGAACAACTTGGTCTGTTCTCAGAGCTGATCTTGCTTTGAGCACTAGATAGGACTACAGACCTCGTGAAGTTCCCTCCAACCTGAGTTATTCTATAATCCTAAGTATTTGGATAGTCAATGAATATCAGACTTGTATTAGTGCATTTCACAATACAATGAGTATGCATATATTAAAATAATTACATTGAGTCATTAAGTATGAAATTAAAAATTAGAGTAAGAGTTAACATGGATGGATTTTAACTCTGTGTCTTGATTCCTTTCTCAGGGATCATTTATTTATTGTATTTCAATTCTATTTCTCTTTAATTGCATTCTTTTCTTCTAAGAATGATTACAATAATTAATATTATAATAACAAAAATAAAAATTTACTTTGTTTATAAATTAACAAAGCCAATTTAGTCATACTGATTATTATGGAAGTGGCATGACTTCCATAGACTGAATGGCTGAACTAGATAGGATTATGCAGTTTGGAAAAGAGAAATACTAAAGATCTATATGACACAAAAGGCATGGGAAGAAGAGAGTAGAATGAAATCAGAATCATCTTTTGCAGTGCAAGAGCTGGAAGGTATCAGTTGAGGCTAGTGGGAGACAATTCCAAGAGACACAATGAAGGTGACCATCATGCAGCTGAAGGCTGAACTTAACAGCTCTCTGCCAAAGCATGCTGAGGTAGCTAAGCATGGATTCAGGGAAACAAGGCACTATTTAATGGAATAAGTGCAGGTGTTTACTGAATACACACAGTATACATCCAGCTTCCATGCTTGCCCAGTTCTCACAGTTTTCTGTAGGCGTGCCTTTATTTTTGCCAGAGAAAATTGAGGGCTTGACAGATAAAACCCTTTTTGATTGGTGGCCCTGTGCTTTATTCCATATTCCAATCCTTGGTCTACAACAAGCTTTTGCAAATAAATGTTGAATGCCAGCCATAAAAATGTGAACATTTCTTGTGTTTACTTTGATAGCATAGTAAACACAAGAAATGTGTTTATTTATTTAAACTAGGCAGTCCGGAAGGTAGAACTGTCAGCCAATGAGTTGAGCAGTCATTAGAACATTCAAATACACCTAACATAAACCATGAAAAGTTGAGTACAAACCTTTTTTGGTAGAGTTAGAGCAAAACTAAATCATTGCTGTAACTGCATTTCTGGTCTTAAGATGACCAGAGGTCTGAACCTACTTATGAACTTTCAGGTCTTAGAAAGTATCCATGTAATCCTCATTTCAGTGATGGGGCATATAAACTATACTCAGGTATCTGAAAATCAAACAATTCAGCCACTTTAATTTGGAAGAAGTTTATTTCCAGCCCACTTGAAGCAGCAAATGACGTCTGTGTGTTCGACAGAGGAAACAATTGTTGAGGTCTTCAAATATTTGATATGCTGGTGTTAAAACAAATGGAGCGGTATAATGAGAATTAGTAAGAAATAGGTCCACAGTTTTCTAACTTTGTTTCACAAAACATGGAAAAGTGTTACATTTAAAACTAGACTATATTCACTTTCAACTTTAAGCATTTTATGGCTCTCCCAGTTATGTGTAGGTGTTGGGAGTTCTGTGTGTTGGCTTTTGTTGGAACAAAATATTTATAATTCATAAATGTATGAATCATAACATTTATATGGCACTTCTGGAACAGATGCCACCAAAATCTTAATTAAATATAAAAGCCTACAATTAAAAGGCAAAGCCAAATGAATAAACTTTAAAGAATGATTTAAAACTCTGCAACTGAGAACCTTGGAAATAAAAATGGAGTGTGACATTAATATCACACAAATAAGTTACATGAAAAATATAGTCTAATGATAGGCAGGCAAATGTATTATAAGAGCAATTATTATTATGTAGCATCTTATATTTTAAAGCACTCTACATCACTTTACAAGTTCTCTCTGAATAGAATTTCAAGTTCTATTAAAATGCATGTCATAATATATGTTTTTTATTTGCCAACTCCTTTAGTGGCAATTATTTATGACGATACTCTACAGCATACTAGTGAATGTAATCTGCCATATTTCTGAAAAATGAGACATCAAGGCACCATCTGCTATTGAATGCTTACTGTAGAGTAGGGAGATACATCCAATTATCCTCATAATTATAACTCAGGCAGTTTAGCATAAGGTAGAATATCAAGGTCTTCTAATTAATTTGTTTCAAAAAACTAATAATGTGTCTGAGGAGCTAATGTGGGCTGATTTAGCCTAACAGCTTCAAATGAGCAGATTCTTAACCCCTGAAACCAACATGAATATAGGGATTAAACTTCTTCTCTCTAACAATAGCTACCCCTACGTTTGTCCCAAATAGCAATGAGATACTTTTTGAGCTTTCAATGTGGACCTGCATATTTGTATTAGATACCCACTGGGGATTAAAGAACTCATTCAGACTGAATATGTTCTCCCTTCAAATCTTTTCAACAAAAGCTTAGATAACTTTCATAAGCTTTCTGCAGGCTTCCTTATTTCCATTTATTTGCTATTTCTGTGCAAATTAACTTCCTTTTTCCAGTGCTGGTGAGGAAGCAATTAACTAAAAATCTATTTGAAGAGCTCTTGATAGAAAGTTTCTACATTAATAATGATTATCTCAATTCTCATTGATCAAGAGGCCTATTTTTCTGAAGTTTCCAGGTCACTTAAGAAGATCAAGTCTAAAATAGCAGAGATGAATTATACACACTTGGGGTCCATATTTGTTCTATAAATTGACAGTGAGCTTGTTTTACAATGTAAAATGTGTAAATTGAAATTGGCAATTTTGACATATGAGGTACCAAGAAGAAACAAAAGTTTGAGTAGAAGCAAATGTTAACAGTGTGCCTTTCATCTCCTTCTATTTCTAAGCAGATGATTGTTGCAATATTTTTGACTCAGGAAAAAGCTGTGGTGTTTTAAATTACAGCTGCAGCAAGGCTGTCTCACAGAAATACAATGGAGAAAGACAAAGATGTGTATTTTCTTGCTGAAAAGTATACAGTATGTGTCAATTTTAAAAATGAAGGGGTTTTTTAGGACATTTTGCTGTGGTTTTATGTCACTATAAGTACTATCTGTGTTTCAAGTGACATTTATTACTCTTCAGAGATCTGAAAACGTAGAACATGTTTGTTTCCTGACTAGAAGTTACACATGCTATATGTCATTCTCCCCGTTTTCTTGATAGTTGTTTTGAGACCCATTTGGATTTACTGAAAGATCACAGCAATACATAAAGGATTACATATTGGTGCAGCAGAAAGGGAGACAAGGAGTCATGAGGCTACACGAGTGGGGACACGAATACTTCTGGCCCATGACTTCAGTCTTGTCTGAGACAGTATAAAATGTCCCTTGACACACATGGGGCTGCTTTGCATCTGTACTACTTCCTCTAAGTGAAGCCCACAGCCATGCTGAAGCTTAACCCCACCCTCTGTGAAGCTTAGCAGGAAAGAACACCTATGAAGTTACCCCTGGACTAGTTTCCATAAATGAGCAACTTGATGTCTGTATTAATTTTCACATGCTTCTTGACATGTTTAGAATTCAGGCACACAGCAAATATTCCATTATCATCCTCTCTCATTCTATCCAAATAGGATTTACTGTTACCATAATCTACTATCAGTAGAAATCAAGATGATATAATCATACATAAACAGCAATGGACGTCCTATGTATGAAAATAAATTCTCTTATCCTTAATGATACATTATCTCAGTGCAAAACAATTAGAACTAAAACAGGGGAAAATTAAAAATCTGATGCTCTTGACCCCTTCATAAGTCATATCCTCAATGATGTTTTTAATGATTCTGTAGGTTGTCCAATGATAAAAATTGCTTCTACACTCACTGCATTAACAGAGACACAAACAATGAAGATATTAATTACACAATAGTTCTGTTTATGAACTGAACAATAGATTTTAGGGACAAAGATAACGGTAGCTAAACATTTTAAACCAAATTTTATACATTAACTAGTGTATTGATAAGCGTGATTCCATGTTTACAGAGAGAAGAAAGAATCTCTGAATTGAGCACTTGTGAGCAAACTGCAGCTCAAAACACTATGTGAGCTTACAGCTGGAATTTTGTACAAAAGAAACATCAATAAACAGTGCAGACCTTCCTCAGAATTCTGTGACTGTTGATCAAAGATGTGGGCCTATGTACAGATTCAAATCTGTATTTGAGGTAGGAGCACATGGAGCTTTGGCCCACAATTGAACACATGGGTGTGCGAGGGGGTTCTTTTGGTGCAGATTTCTCCAGTAATTAGAGCTGAGGTCTTGCAGTATGCACTTGAGTGCAATATGGATAACTCAAAAAATTTCTCCCTTGGTATAATCCAGTGCAAGTTGCAGAGTAGAACATTACATAGACTTTCTATGTAGAACTACAGGATCAGTGAAGTTGAAAGCCCCTTGTGAAGCCATCCTGTTCAAGCTTTAGGAATTTAGCTTCACAAATTTTATTTAGATGAAATTAGTTGCTATCTAGATCCAAATTTACTAGTTGCTTTATGACAACTTTAACCACTATTTCAAAGGAGCATACTGTACCAGAGATAAAATAAAATTAAACTGCTCAGCTCTAACTATGTATTATCCTGTGTGTCCAGTCAAAATATTATAATACAGGTTTATTAGACTTCCAGCACAACATCCTAGCTTTTTACTTAAGGTTGTTGAAATTAAGACTTTTAAGTAGCCCCTACCACTGATATAATGGCTCATAGATGACAAAGCAGAGTAAAGGCACAAAATGCTGAGCCAGTTTTATCAAAAGAATTTGTGAACTTTTACAAAACTCTCATCAGGTGTCAAAAGAAAAAAAGTATTCCTTTCAAATGTGTTAAAGGATTGTGGACATCTGTACTCCTGTAGAGGTAGACTTAGAAACTCAAGAAAATTAAATTATTCCTTTTAAGTAAGAGAAAAATGTGTAGAGGATTATCTCTTTCCTCTTTAGTCTAGCACCACATCACTCTTAACTTTATTTGTTATAGTACATAAGGCAAAGACAACATTGCCTATACAAATTCTACTCTAAAGAGCTGTCTAAGCATTTTGATTCATATGAAAATGTAATGCTGTCCCAAAGGTTGAGGTCAGTTCAAGCATTCTCCCAGAATTTGTGAGGCTGTACTTCCAATAAACAAAAATAAGCCTTCTGTTAAATCTCTAATACTCAACAGAAAATGCATGCTCAGCTATTCAAGGAAAAAAGTTTATTCTCTCACCTATATTCTATTTTCACTGCTGACCTTTTCACCTTCTTACTCTGCTTCCCCCTTCCTCCTCCCTTTCTGACTTGCAGCAGGGAATCTGATTGCATTACTAACTGTATGTAAGTGTTTAATTGTTTTACGTTACATGGAACAATCACCACCTGTCCAAGCATTAAAAGTGTGATTAACCAATTAGCTCCTGGTAGAAGATAGAAAGGCATAAGCAACTACCACCCTGATATGGTATCAAACACCACTTGTAATTACATGGCTATATTCTGTCCCAGGCAGTTCATTATTCCAAACAGTTTACAACTGCACCTATTTCAACAGCTTAATGCTGTTAAACACTGAACAAGCTTTAAGCCAAAACCTCCATCTGTAAACATATGTTGAATGCAAATATTTGCTCTACATCACAAAAACAGGCAATATACTTTAAATAGTGTCCTCATCTCATTAAGCACTGTGAAAAACTAGGCACTGATGGAAAGGGCACCTATAAAATCCCAGTGTGGTATTTGAGCAGTGCAAGGGGAGCAGATCATATTTGATCATTGCCCTGAGCGCTCAGATGCAGTGATGCTGCCAAGCCGCATGTCACCTACACCAGGCCCATCTAGCACAGTCTAGCTTTAACCATCTGAGGTTCAGGAATAACTGTAGAGATTATGACAGCAAGACCTTTTTTAAATTAAGTTAAATGCAGAAATCACTTTAAATGGTATCATTACATCACTTACAGTACAGAATCAAGGATTGTCTGGGCTTCTGGGGTTGTTTGACAGAACAAATAGAAAAAGAAGCAAACAGTATTTTTCTCTAGAGAAATTATGTAGGAATAACAGAAAAGCCTTCACCTGCAGTAGGCACATTAGGACATATTACATTAACCTTTTATATATATATAAGAAGTAATAGGAAGACTTTGGGATTTGAATTGTTACTGCTTTTCTGTGTTTCTATTGCAGAGGGTCCTAAAACCAAGAGAAAATATGATGGCACAAAATAACATTAAGAGTTTGCTAGTTTTATTACCTCCTTTTATTAT
This sequence comes from Struthidea cinerea, assembly GCA_013397865.1. Lineage (NCBI taxonomy): Eukaryota > Metazoa > Chordata > Aves > Passeriformes > Corcoracidae > Struthidea > Struthidea cinerea. Next base: position 98,128 of record VZTI01005062.1, on the reverse strand, counting down.
GCAGTGCATCCAAAAGGGGATGAAATTTGCCATGAGAAATAATAGCAGCCTAGTTACAGGAATAAAATAAAATTAGTTCAGTGAGCAATATCTCTCTCTCTCCTAAGAATATTCATGAACAAAAATAATTTATCTGTACCATCCTGTTCTGAGCAGGTGGAGATCAGACAAAGAAGCAAATGTATTATCATATAATCACAAAGTACTTCACTTACCACAGCTTGTGATAAGCAAATTGCTGGTTAATTACACACTCTCTGATCCCACCTGTTGCAGAGAAAGGAGCTTTCTAGACACACAGCTTGCTAAAACAGCCTCTTACTGCAAAAGATATGGCTGGCCCACTGCAATATGTTGCTGCCGCCTGCATTATCTCTTTCCTGTTTGGCATTTTCTTTTAGGTTGGACAACGAGTAGGCAACATTTGTTATATCCTCCTGGTGCAAAGCCAGGACGTCCTTTAAAGATGTGAGAAATTTTAGCCCCTGGAGCATGACCATGAAACAGATTTTTTGTGGTACTCTTAATATGAATATATAGCTCTGTAATGCCAGTCCAGGTTTTTTTGTGAATATATAGCTCCATTAAAATACAGAAGCTATACACTGAAAACATGAAAGTAGAATTGCAATGAGATGTAACTCAAATTGAATTATGTTCCCCAAAGATTTTGGATCTAAAAGAACTCCCCATTTTTAGTAAGCAATGTTGAAAACCCTGCAAAAGTGCCCAGACATTAGAACAGAATTGGTAGCCATCTTAAGCCACAGTTATTCTACAAGAGGTGAGGGCTGGATCAAAATGAGAATGAGAAGGTTATACCTCTGAAAATGTCCTTACCTCTTTCAGAAACTACTAAGTGAAGGTCAAATATAGATGTTCTTAGATATATTTCAATAACAAAATAAGGCATGAAAATAAATACAGTATTTTTAGTTAGCCTCTTTCAATCTCACAATTAATCTTTCACTTTTTCTTTTTTGCCTTAGTATATCCCAGAAAAACTATGAAAGTAGGGTATAGTAAAAGTTTTTAAACTAATTTACAATAATTAAATTGATAATGTTTTTTGTGCTTTATCTCTGTAGATTGCTGACTAAAGATTTTACTGGCATAAAGGAATATCACCTGTGACAATGGAATTTTATATTCAGTCACATCCATTGCTAACAGCAATATCTCTGTCCACAGGTACCTAGAGAAGGAAAACAATGAAATTAAAAGGTTTTGTTACTCTGGACAGTAATTCTCAATCTCTTTCCTACAGAAACTAGCAAGGTTTTTCTCATGTCTTACAAAATTTGGAAGTAAGCAGTGAGTTGGCAAGGACTCTTGGTGAAGACTTAAACATTTTTTCTATTTGGGGGCACTGACAGTCCCCAGAATCCATTCAAGAGAAAATGAAGAATACAGACTCACTGAAGTTCAGTAAAGCTGAGAGCTTAGACCTCTTGTGCACCCCTTTCAGTGAAAGGAGAACTCTCATCTATGAAAGAGGTTGTAACTTCAATTAATTGGGAACATAAGTGCTTGTAAGTCAGATTAATGATGCATTTGAAGGAAAAACTTTGGTAAAAACTATGTTTGCCTTTCTTCAAAGGGATGAAAGGCAAAGCAATGCAGATATTTATTTTACAAAGCAAAATTTGCAGTAAACCATGTGTAAAGTTTAATTCTAAACTTAATTAGAATTAAGTTTAATTAATTAAATTAATTCATTTAATTAATTAAATTTAATTAATTAAATTAAAGCCTAATTCTGTTGAGAGTTTTACTGGTTCTTTCAAAGGAAAAATAAATGACCAGCACATCTATTATCCTGTTATGTGACAAGATTTCTGTTCTAAATTTGCCTGTTGCACACATCATACAACTTTTCCAAAATTTGTGATAGTTGCAAATTCTAGTAAATGTGTGTTCCACGAGTCACTGTTTTGGTATTTTTTTGTTTTGTTTTGGGGTTTTTTGTTTGTTTGGTTGGGTTTTTGTTTTGTTGGTTTTTTTTTTTTTTCCTTACAGCTTTTTTTTGTTGTCTATTACTTTTGAAGGATAGGACATATTTGAGGTACTGCTGTAGTACTCAGGGGAACATTGAAACAACAAATAGAAGAAGGGAAATGTTGCAAGCTTGTTATTCTACCTATACCTCTAGGATGGGAATAAGTAATAATTAAAATTCCCCCCTAGACAGTACCTAGGAATGAGAATTACAGTGAGAAAAGGATTGACGTGGCACGATTAAAAGAATGCATTTAATAATTATGAATTCAACAATTATGCTCTCCATCCCAAAAGTGCTACATGTTCCCTTGGAAAACTACATTATAATCATGGGATCTAACATTATGTTACACTGCACACCTAAAAGGTAGCTTTTGAAACTGTTACTAGACTTTCTCTCAGACATTCTTCTCTCAGCCTCAATGAAGGTCCTGCTTCCCTCTGTAGATCGGTTTAGTTTGGATCAAATTATATCTATTACCTGGCATGCTTTAGGTGTCATCTCTTCACAGAATATGGATGTCACCATTTCAAGTCAGGCAGTAGGAAGGGACTTCTGCTTTTCATTCCTTTCTTTAAAAAAAAAAAAAGAGAGAAATCACATTATCACATTTAAAGTGTGTTTCCAATAACATTGTAGAAGTCTGTTTTCAAATGAGGTGAACCATGGCCCAGATGTGCCTATTATTTTCTTCTCTAAGGGATAGAGAAAGCACAAATGGAGACACTAAAAATACAGTTAGATTAGATAAACCTCTCTTGAAAAATATTACAGACTGTTCTAGCGTGACAGCACACGTAGTGTAGATATTTCATGCAAGGGACATAAAAAACATGGATTAAAAGGGAATTATGTCTTTATCATGTAGATATGTGCAATTTTTTTTAAGATTATTTTTTAATCCATTTAGATTTCTTTTCCTTGATGCATGTATTTTCTACCCCAATGCTAATGCACTGTCACAATGGTGTTCATCCTGAGGCCAGGCTCTAAATAACACATCATGTCTTTTTTTCCAAAAAAGCTGATAGAAGAAAGGAACAATACCCTGGGTGTCTGTATATAATTCAAATTCTATAATGAAAAGATAACCATTCCAAAGCAGTTTGGAAAGTAACCTACTCTGTATATTTTAAGTTCTGAGGAAAATATAGTTGCCATAATACTCTATTGTGTAATCCTTGATGTGAACATTGTTGAAATTTCAGTTAAAATTGGCAGAGATTACTGTGGTCAGATAGAGCCCACTGAGTACAGAGATAACAAAACTATATACAGTCTTCAAATGGAAAACTCAATGGAATATATTAGGGTTAAGAATCTGAGAGAAGGGAGGAAAAAATACTTTTCTATTACAAATAGAGGTATGAAAAAATGCATTAAATACACTGCATGTCTGATGTCTTGTTGAAAATGTCATTGCCAGCATAGCTTTTTTTGGAGAAAAGAGAACAATCAAGTGCGTTTTGCAAGATAAGAAACTGACTTGGATAATTTTATGCTTTCACCATAGGCCTACTTCAGTGCACATCTTAACAGTCCTTTACTGGTTGAGAACATGAGATCTGCTTTCCCTGGGCCACAAAAATATTTGACTTCTGTCTGACATGCTAATAGCTTAAGACCAGCTGAGAAAAACAAAATTGGACCTGACTATAGCATATCAGTATAATAACTAGAAATTTTAGCTGAGATGCGGGGTACATATTTTATACTGCACTGGAAATGTACAAACGTGCATAGAAACATCACAGCTTTTTAAAATACTAGTCTTTGAGAAAATGTTTCTCACAGGCTTCTAGTGGCAAGTGTTGTGGAATGGTTTGATTTACCAATGTGTGCAGTCAGGTGGTGCTGCGGAGAGAGAAACCTTGTGGTACCACAGTGAGAAATAGCCACGTGTGGAGCCATAAATATTGGGAGGTGTGCTCCTGCAGTGTGTATCATTAACAAACTCTTACTTCTAAAAACACTTTCCTTCCTTTCTGGTTGTTGCAAGATTTTTAAGGACAAATCAGATGGGATGCATAATTTCTGACATGTGCCTTTTGGTTTTAATGTGCATTCTTATAGTTCTTAAAACAGTAAGGATAGTTAAATGGGCTCGACTTATCTATGAAAAGCGTCTCAGTGACTTTACTATCAACATTCATGTTGTAAGCTTCACAAAAACAAACATTAAACACATTTTCAGTCTGCAAAACCTGATTGATACCAGACTAAGAAAACAGAAGAGGTAAAAATAAGTTCATGCTGTGTGGCTTTTCCCCTTCCAAAATTATTACAGTGCCCGCTGAACTTAAATTTCAATTGTTTGAATGCAGAGGTCACCCAGAACCTTGGCAAATAAAAGGACTCAAAAACTAGACATCATATCATTTCATGTTGTTCTACGAATTGGTAGCTAGTTGCAGACTAAAATAATGCCTTTGAGTGGAAGTATCTATAATTGATAAGAACCCCATCATTTTTTGTGACTACACTAGACAACATCAGTTTCATCTGTTCTCTTAAAATGGTCCTTGATGGTTAGTGAATATTAGCAGTAACATTATATATGCTTGCAGCTTTTCAAGTAGAACTTCATGATTAAATGTCAAAGAAATCTTGATATATGTGTAGCACATTAACTTGAATTACCATGTTAATTTTTTAAATCACCCTAAACATCTCAAAAAAAATTTTAGTCTGTACAGCCTAGCACTATAATCAGAGTAATTTATCTTCATCCATTAGATGTCAGCTGTTCTTATATATTCAGTAAGGCCTAATAACTGTCATTCACTACTATCAGACTTGCTGTTAGGAAAACCATATGATGAATATGCCAAACTATGCAACAGTTTTTACCACATAAAGATTGTATTCGGTTTTGTTGCTTGTTTGTTTGTTTGTTTTTTGTTAGGAAATAATTGATAATATTTATACACTCAGTAATAATTTCTCTATTTGCCATGTACAATAGCCCATAGGAAAACAACATGTAGTAATGAAACTTGTGAGTGTTTCATGCTATCTTTGGATCATTGTGGTTAATGAATCTTGCAGGAGAACAGAAACTGGAGCCCTATCATTCAACTGGTTTATCTTCAAGAAAGATGAAGACCTCTGTGTTTCAATCCTGGTACATGTAAACGCTTGAGAACTTCCTAGGAAACCTGCTGGCTGAACACTGTCTCTGACAGAGCAGGGCACACTGAGACCAAAAATGGATATGCCACTACAGAAGCACTGACAGCTTAAGGGAAAAACATAGTATTGACTCTCTAGAAATCAGATAACTCCTGTAAGTGCATGTTCAATTTTAACTTTATATTTAGTGGAACAGTAACTAATGATCGTGTGAAACTTTGGCTTAGACCACTTTTAAGAGGGGAAAAAAAAACCCTTTCATGCTTTTTCCTCTCATCTATCAAGGATCTCGTTGACCTTTGTATCTTAAAGAGTGATAATTTTCAGAAGCCCCATGCTTTCTAGCTGAAAATAACTGTACAAAGGGAAGAATCATTGTGTGCTCATTGACACACAGTGATGCACACAAGGATGTATGAACTAAAAGGAATACTGGTCTGTATTTATGAGCTGAGCAATAGGCAGAACTAATTATTAAAGTTATGCTTTACTGAAATGTAACACAGCACTAACACTGAAAGATAGGACTTTGAGCTCAAGTCTCAAACCATTACCTCCCTGGAAGCTTTGTTTGTTAGAGTTCAGAGGGAAACAATATGTTCCCAAAATATGCCACCAAATATGTATCTTACCAAACACTAAGGCTGCAAGGAAAGAGCCACAAGAGGTATAGGTTTGTATACACAAGCTGTACATAAGCAGTTAGGACATTCCTGTGAGTTAGCTTGTTTTAGAGCCTCCTATATCTGCTGGATCTGGAAATTGGTCATTTTGTTCTCTGAAGATTATACATGTCACAAAAGAGCATACACATAGGCATCTCCCTTCCTGTACACTCAGCTGACAAAACCAAACGATGATGAAGCAATGAACTTTTGGCTAACAGGGTGGAAAAAAGGACGCATTGGTGGAAAAGATGGCCCTAGAAGTGAGCAAACTTTATGGACACAATTGACTTTAAGGAGTATTAAAGTTTTAAATGCAGCATTTGACTAGTCCGTAATCCAACAGCACAATCCAACCTATCTACAATAATTCTACCTTACCTGCAAGGTCAGTGTTGAGTGTGTACCTAAATTGAATGCAAACCTATGACTTTCTAGAACAAAGCCAGATGTTATTATAATAAATAAATTATAATTAATTAATAAATTACTTATAATTAATAAACTATAATAAATAAATCATGAGAACACTTGCTGGTAAGCTCCTGTATTAAGAAAAATATGATATATATTTGTGTTAAGTGTTCTGTAGAATAAACATCTTCATAAGTCAGTCAAATAATTCAAATAAAAATTCTATACAATAAGTTTATTAGCCTCTGACTAAACTGTTGTATTATTTCAATTGGTTTTCCTCTAAGGACAGTTAAGAGTAACCACTGGAAGAACCATGGAGGTGAGGTCCCACTAAAGACTGAGTTTGGTACATTCCCAGAATTATAACTCAGATACAACCAGTAATGCAAAATTTGGGCTTAGAATTTTCTGCACAGAGACAATTTGACATTGACATGGTTCTCCAATCTGTGTATCTAGAAAATGAATTACATTCTGGAATTAGATTGGATCAATCTATAATTCATAAGTCCACTCAGTTTACAGACACCTCTCCATATATACTAAAACTTCGCTCCTGTTTCTAGGATTCTAGTATTAAATAACTTTAATCATACAAAATAAAGAATAAATATTCATGACTGTTTAATGATTAGAACAAAAATTCTGGTTTTGAGTAAATGCAGAGAGAAGAGTTTTTTCACTGAAAGTCCAAAGGTCTTTTAAATTACTCATATTTGTATGGTAGTCCCATCCAAGAAGTGCAATCAAAATTTGACCTTCTATATCAGTATCTGACTAAAACCTCTTCAGTGACTTCTACATGGCATAAAGAATTTATAACACTTAAAAATGGGGTAAATAAATTAAAGGATTTTTCAGTTTTATATAAAAGGCATTTTCCTGTAACTTAAAACTCCTGATTGCTGGTGTCTCCAACCCAATAATTCAGTGTAATTAAAAAAAACATAGTCTCTCTGTGCAACCCTGACTGTGACTTTGAGTGGATCTTTCATATAATTTCACTCTTTAGGACTTAGTGCAAGAATTTATCTCCCTTCAGCAGTCTCAGCTAATCTTGAGGAATAAGGCCCTTATACCACATGTGGCTTAAAAAAAGAAAAAAATAGAGTAATAGAAAAGAATCCTTGAAATATGTAAGGTACCTAGTTAGTGTTCCTTTGTCCCCTTATAAAATTTCCATGAACTAGGTAAGTGCTGCTGTAGCCTTCTGAATGATGGTGTTGTCATATTAGCATAATTGCAAAGGTATGCAGGAATAAACTAACACAAGGCAAATCTGTTGCTCAAGATATTTCTAATAGGTGAAAAATTTTGGTGTTAGGCTTTACCTACACCACTATTAAGTCATTTCAGTCCTCCTTTTCAAATTCAGTTGTTTCTCATTTATGTTGGTACCGCAGTGTATTTGGACCTGCTGTGTAAGGAAATAAATATTTCGTTTTCCTAAGCTATTTGGTCTGATTCTGATCTAATTTGAGAGATATGAAGCCAGTACAATTCCAACAAACAACTGATATCTGAATTAGGCCTTAAAGGAAAAAAAATTAAAATTCAACGTTTAAACTTAGTTGCCTAAAGTAGGTTCCCTAAAGAGATTGATTTAAGCTCATATTTCTATATTCATAGAGCAACTGTTTCTGTTGTTTTCAGGCTTAAAGAACCTGGTCACACTAACAGCAAGGGTAAGTGGTGCTGACTAAAGACAAAAATCAACAACAGTCAAACTGTAGTTATCCAAGCTTCAAGAAAATTTCAGCATGATTTAGTGAAAGATGGAAATGGAAAGATAAAGATCTAAATGTCATTCAGGTAAGCCATTTCATCTTTTTGCTCTTTGCAACGTTTTTGAACCATTTAGGAGAGGATCCACTGTCAGTGTAAATTCCTTTCGACTAGAATGCTGCAATACCAAAAGATCAGGTTTTTAAATTATTCTCATTATAAATCAGTGGAGGATTAGTCTTTGTTGTACTAAATGAAATGAACATTCCAACATTCTTATCAGATTTGAGTAAGGCAGATGTTGATGGGATTGAGGGCTTAAAATCCTTTAAGTGAATTACTTTTCAAGGATAGCCAGTTTATTTCATCAGTTTGCTGGACATTAACCTTGGATTCCAAATTTAAGCTGTTTATACACTTTTACAGACACATCAGCCTTAGATCATTTCTGCTTTGCCTCTGAAGGTTAACAGATTAATTACAGTCTACAGTAAGCTACAACCTTACCAGTCTTCTGATGAATCAGAAGTAGAAGGCAAAAGGTGAAGGTCCACTGCCTGCCAAACTCTAGAACGCAGCACAGCCTTTGCAGGCTGAACTGAAAAGAACTGCAATGGGATCAGACAATGAGCTTCATGTCAGTAAAGTAGGCTATTTAACACCAAACCTGGCTCACTACACCCTCTAACTCGAACTGTGCACTCCTCAGTGGAAGGATTTTATTCTTCCTGTACTACCACTGATAATATGCAGAAAGCCAACTTGGTAGTTTTCTGAACAGCTGGAATTTTCTCTGGCTTGGTTTACAGCCGCATCTACACTGCACGGGTACAGATACAGGAAGTTTCCTGGGCTAGTAAATACTTCTGACCTTACATCAGCTGATTTTAAAGATGATTTTTTCATCAAAACTTCTGTACCTACAGCAACAAAAAGGAGATTGGTTTTCAGATTAGGATATTTGTTTTTTTTATTCTTTTCAAAGTGTTCTTACCCACTTTCTTTTTCCTATCTTGGCAGTAATACAGTTGACATGATGCACTACTCATATGAGAATGATACTTTGCTTGCTATATAATACTTGTAGTCCTCTGGGTCTCCTATTTCAGCTAGCACTTTATCAGGTCTTACAGCTGTTTGATTTCTTTGTTTTATATTTGACTTTTGTACTTGAGAAGAGTGCTAGGTTGGTAGCCCAGGAGAATTGAGTCCTTTGTTCATCCACAGAGCAATTTATTTCAAGCTCAGTTGGAGACATAACCTGAGAGATTGAAAGGTGGTGTTAACTCTTGCCCACCATTTATTTGAAAGCTAGGACTCTCCAGCATAAGAATACTGCAGGCTTTGCATGGCTTGCAAAGAAGTCACACTGAATAGCACTTTCTAAAATTCACCATAACTTTTAGTGATAGACAGGATCCTCTTTCCTTACCTTCTATCCTTCAGAAAGAGATGAAGAGGAGAAATGGATGGATGCACTTGGAGTCTGCCCTTGTACAAACTCACAACTGTTTGGGTTTATGGAACTGCAACACACTCTCGCTATGTTTGAATCGTCTTCCTTGACTTCTTGTAATTTTGAGAAATTAAAACAGTTTTCCTCTTTCATCAGGAGCTTGGTTCAGTTCACAGAACTACTTCACCCACTCCAGTCCCCAAGAAAAGAAGGGCACAGAACAAAAAATATTTCCTGAAGTGTCACTGAAAATTAGCCAGCATAATATGAAGCTGCTTCATCTAACATCCCCAATGGCTAATTAACTTATTTTGCTGGTCCATACTTATTTTCATAAAGCCAGTTTCCCCCTTTTTAACCATGGAATGGTTTGGGTTGAAAGGGACCTTCAAGTTTATCTTGTTCCAGCCCCCCTGCCAGGAGTAGGGACACCTTTCACTAGACCCAGTTGTTCAAATCCCCATTCAACCTGGCCTTGAACACACCATAGAATCATAGAATCGGTAAGGTTGGAAAAGACATCCAAGATCATCAAGTCCAATTTTTTAACTAATACCATCATGCCCACTAAAATATATTGTGAAACGCCACATCCACCTGTTTTTGGAACTCTTCCAGGGATGGAGTAGACAGACCTGAGAGGAGTTGCAAACTTGTCACAATTGCTCTGTGCTGACTTTGATACTTTGGTCTATACACAACCAGTTTAATCTCTCCTGAAATGATAGTCTTTCTGAAAAGTAAAATTTCATGTAAAGCTGTTTCAACATAATTACTCAACTTTAATAACTTATAAGGCAAATCATATATATGTCACATTTCAGCACTGATTTTTAAACCTGACTGCTTGGATTTTCGTGTTTACGATTAGACAGTTCCCCATTTTACGCCTTTCTCCTATTTACCACATAGCCCTTACTTTTATAATGCTGCAGTTGTTTCCATGTGCAGTATGTTATCAAATTTTAAAATAATAATTTTGTCTAGAGAAAGAATTCCATGCACTAAGGTTTCAAGCCTTTGCTCCAAAGATTGACTAAATCTCAGTATTTTCAACACCATCAATACAGCATAATGACTTTTTCTCCAGTCCTTAAGCACTGAGCATAATTATCAGACCCAGGAATTTAATATCCTCAGTACCACAGACCAAGGTTAGAACTCAGGAAAAAAATTTGAATATAGTAAAAAAATCTGTACATCATCATAATCAGTTTACTTTTCCAAATACAAATAGCTTCATGGTTTAACCACGGCTTTGGAAAAGTTACCCAGAAAATTGCATGTCAAGATGATAAATCTGTCAATTTTTAAAGCTGCTTATTGTTGTGGGCATGACACCAACAGTAAAATAAGGAAAACTTCATCCTGGATACAGGAAACATATCCCACCTGACCTTCAATTACTTTATTGTGTGACTGACTGCACGTATTCACAATATTCTCCTGACCATAAAGTAAGAGAAAGGAAAATAATACATACACAATTTCCTGCATGAAAAGTTGTTTGTCTATAAAATAGGCAAGACAACACAATCTGCAGAGCCAGCACTAACTATATATATAATATTTTAACTGTCAAGCCCTTGCTGTCTGTGTAAAAGCATAGAAGGCTTAAAGAAATCTCAATCTTTGGCTAAATAAAATTGTGATTGGGGAAACTGACTTTAGTGATACTGAAGAAAGGTTGCTGAGTGGTTAATAGAAGGATGTCTTTAAAAGTACTATTAGATTACCTGCATCTGCAGAGTAGACTGGCAATAGACCTCAAGGAAAGGAGATTTGGTCCTGGTGAATTTTCAAGGTCCGGTTCCAGGTGATGTATTCCAGAACTGCAGATATCTCGCTGCAGTTTTAGAGGAGTTTGACAGTCATATTTTTCTTTTATTTTTGCCTGACAAGAACTGTGCAGTCAGAAAGAGGGAATTTTAGTTTACCAAAGGCCAATTTGCTCTACATTATTTACTGGCTCAAAGAGATTAAAAAATAATTCAATCTCAGAGAGGAAATCTCCTTATTTACATTAAGACTAGTGACAACATTTGGAACTTTTTTCAGCTGGTGGAAACTCCCCTAAATATTACACCTATTTTTTTCAAAGCATTACTGATCTTCTTTCATACCTGTTCTAAACACATTGTCGCTTTTTGTTTCATCGCTATTTCAAACATAATATTTGTTCCTCCCCCCTTACCCATTTGTAGCTTACTTGCTACTAAATAGAGATCATCCCAAAGTCATTAAACACTTAGAAACTCAGGACCAAGTTGTGTGGACACGATGTATAAGAAATTCTTCTGCAGAGAACAATTTCAAACATATGATGTGTTCAGTGAACATAAATCCTAATCTTTAAAACAAATAAAGCCAACACTGGAGCAGCCATAACTTGTGAAGGACAGATTATTGTCCCTTCAAAATGTAGATCATCCTCATCACTCCTCTTTTACATTAGCACTTGAGTCGTCCTACCAGATTTTATGCATATGGTTAACTTGAGTTGTTTTAATGAATATTTCCTCTGAATTAAATAGAATTTGCAACCACTGAAGTCAGTAGTCAAAAAAAAACACTAAGAAAAAACAATGCTTAGAAGAGGCAAAAAACCCCCCAGAAACATTTCTGACCATAAAAAAAAATGTTTTGAAAACTGCCAAATCACTTGTAGAATTGAGTAATACACTAAATGAGAATTTTGTAATATTCCCAGACTTTCCCAGGGAACTGCTACCTGGACAGAACTTGATCTTTGTGATTCACCAGCCTCACCCACCCCTGCCTCCAACGAATTCACAGTGCTTAAATGCTTTTATGTTCTATTACAAGTGGTAAAGTTTTTCTAGGCCACTAAAAGCAGTCTCAATGGAATTTTCCTTTATCATAGAATCATGGAATAAGTTGTGTTGAACGGGAGCTTTAGAGATCATCTAGTTCAACCCCTCTGCAATGAACAGGGACACCTTCAGCTAGATCAGGTTTTTCATAGCCCTGTCCAACCTGACCTTGAATGTTTCCAGAGATGGGATTTCTACTGCCTCTTTGGGCAACCTGTGACAGTGTTTCACCTCCCTCATTGTAAAAAAGTTCTTCAGTGGCCACTCAGATTGTAATTTCCAAGGAACTAAAGGAAAACCTAAAGCATAAAAGAGGAGCTTTTAAAAAGTTTAAGAATTATTTTATCTGCTAAACACTAGTTAGACAAAGACCACCTTTGCAATTTGTCCTTTCTCAAATTCCTAACATGCTTGTGGCAAAATCAAGAGAACACTGACATGGAAAAGAGATTGAAAAGATTTTTATGGTATTTTTGACTATGAGTTATTTTCCAGATAGAAAGACGTAAGTGAATCCAGAACAAACTGAAGAGTTAAGACCAAGCAGAATATTTTTTGCATAAAATAAATAGGATTTGCAGATCACTGTTTGAAAAGCATTAATTATAAGTCTTAATCAGGACTTCATTTTAGATTTCATGAAGGTAATGAGTGTACTTCTCTTGCTACCAATTATATATTTTGATTATCCTCTTTCATTCTGTTTGCGGGTGGCAGGGAAGCATGCCTAGCTTTTTTTCCTTGAAATTTTATTTCATATTATTTTACTGACTGACATTCATTAAAACTGTTTTAATTATATTTTTATACTTAATCCTTCTTGAAGCATGATTCAGACATTTCTTAATTATTAAGTAATAAATCTTTCTTTTCAGCATGTGACCTCAATTTTGGCTCTGGCTCAGATGTCTCTGCAATACCACACACAGTTCAAGGAACTATATTGGTCCTTTGATTCCTTTGAACAGCCACAGAAACTCTATATTCATGTGAACCTAATTTCAGAATCCTGAATATTTACAAATATAGATTAAAAAATAATCACTAAGTTAGTACCTGTGATGAAAATATCACAGTAACAATGCATTTTGAATCATGCTGTATTTTGAGTGAAATCACGTGTTTAGGAATCATAGCTTAAAAATTTGGATCAAGTAATGAAGATTCATGCCAATTTCTCATGGTTTTTGTAATGGCACAGCAAGCTTTTCAGATAGGAGATAGTCCCAGAAGTCCCATTAAATCCACTACAAATGTTGTAGATGAGATGCATTGAGCCTGTTACTTTAGTTAGGCAAAGGATATTTTAGATGATTTGCAAAGATGCATGCAGACTTCTCAGCAGTTTATGTCAATAAGAACTTGTTAGAGAAATTCTTGATGTTGGATCATTAATTTCATCTCCCCATAAATGCAGACATATTTTCAATGTTTTGTCTAGTGTTATTTTAGTGAATCATTTGATGCAATATGCATCAATTACTTTGGTGATATTTTACATTCCACTATCAACATTAAGACATCTTTTCCTTTCATTGCATATAGTTCTTCCTCACCGTTATCTTTAGTTCAACACCAGTAGAACCTAAGCATTTGCTTTTTGTTTGGAACATAGATCTTTAACAATTTGAAGATTCTGGTTTAGAAGCACTCTGCATCCTGACAGATTGAGGCACCTGCCTCTTGCTTCGTCCTTCAGCCTCTTGTGATCCATGATCATTCTCACGGCTGCTGTGACAGTCTGATTCCAGGTTACACATCAGCTGCCCAGATACAAGAATAACACTTCTTCAGAGGTAGCAGAACAGGTACACAGTAATGAAATTCTCTGCCACAGGCATCGACTCAAATGCCTGTTGTTCTGAGAGCCTTTCATTCCTTCAGAGATGTCTTTATCCCCAGGTGAGACCCAGGCCTTCCAGAGGCTTTTTCAGATCTCTCCACTCCCATCTGAACAGACATGGTGGTGGGACAGGTTGTTCTCCTGACTTGTTAAGCTATATCTGTAACCTCTACTTATCTCAAGAGAAGGCCTTAGCATGGCAACCCTCACCTCCTGGCCAGAAGTCCTGTGCAGACACAGAAATCCACTTGCTCCTGAGCTCCAAAGCAACTTTACTTTTTCCATGCCCTCCATCCTATTCCCACGAGCCACCCTGAACTTCCTGGAGAGTCTTTTCTTCAGCACCTTTCTCAGAGCTTCATTCTCTTTCCTAAGACAGTCCCACAGTTCAGAGTTGGGTAAAACCTTTCCTTTCAGGATTCCTCAGGACTGGAACTCTGATTCTGGGAATCCTCCCTGAACTCCCAGAATGAAGGGGAGTCATATATTGGAAAATTTTAGAAGGGACAAATAGCCCTACTAGGGTTTTCAAGCACATTTCTTCACAGCTTCATTTGGATAAGTTAAAAAACCTTTTTGTATGCTTTAATTTGATTCCTCCTGATGGGTAATCATCTATAACTGCTCTTTCCTAAATTTCTTCTCTGCTTATGTTTCTCAAAATGTCCAAAACAAAAAAGAGCATTCCAGATGCTGTCTGACTAAGTACCTGTTTCGTGGTGATTGCATTTTAAGTAGCATCCGAGGCATCACCATTCCATAATGTGTTTTAGAAATCCTTGCATTGCCATCTGAATATGGCAAAGGAGGTAGTGTGCAAAGGCAATCATGTCTGAATATCAACTGTGTAAAGACAGGAGTGGAAGATTTTGAAATACTTGCTGAAATGAAGCATAGAAATATAGAACTGGCTTTGAGAAATGTTTGACTAATGCAATCTATAGAAACCTTTTCCTGTTTTATTGTTAACTGGTGTCAGAATTTGAAGTCGACAATATCAGCTGCATACAGGTACATAGAGCTTCATCCAGCTTCATCTCAAAGGTGCAAGTGGACTCAAGTGGAATCCACAGAATCATTGAATAGGCTGGGTTGAAAGGTCAGCTGGTCCACCCCCTCTGCAATGAGTAGGGACATTTTCAGCTAGATCAGGTTGTTCCGAACCCTGTCCAACCTGACCGTGAATGTTTCCAGTGATGGGGCATCTGCCAGCTCTCTGGGCAGCCTGTGCCAGTGTAAAAAAGATTTTCCTTGCATCTGGTCTGAATCTACACTCTTTAAGTTTAAAACCACTACCACTTGTTCTATCTGAATTGGTCCTACTAAAAAAATCTGTCTCCATCTTTCTTCTAAGCCCCCTCAAAGTATTGAAATGCCTCAATGAGGTCTCCCCAGAGCCTCCTGCTCTGTCTGAACAGCATCAACTCTCTCAGCCTGTCCTCATAGGAGAGGTGGTCCAGTCCTCTAACCTTTTTTGTGGCTACCCTCTGTATCTGCTTCAATACACCCATGTCTTTCCTGCACTGAAGACTCCAGAGCTGAACGCAGAGCCCCAGGTGGGGTCTCACAAGAGTGGAGGAAGAGAATCACCTCCCTTGACCTGCTGGCCACCCCGCTTTTGATGCTGATCAAGATAGAGCTCACGTTCAGCTTTTTACCTGCCAGGACCCTCAAGTCTTTCTCAGCAGGGCTTCTCTCAATCCCTTGATAACTGTGCTGATACTAGGTCTTGCTCTTATGCAGGTGCAGGACCTTGCACTTGGCTTTGTTGAACTTCATGAGTCTTACATGGACCCACTTCTCAAGCTTGTCCAGGTCCCTCTGAATGACATCCCACCCCTCCAGCATGTCAACCACATCACACAGCTTGGTGACACCTGCAAACTTGCTGATGGTGCGCTCGATCCCAGTGTTCACAGTCTAGGAATTCTTCAAAAGAAAATGGTTTTTCAAGGCTTTAACATCATGAACTGTGCTAAGATAGAGGGAGCAGAATCTGAGCATCTATGCATGCACTTGAACTAAACTATAACTACTTCTTTGGCTGAGTGTGCTTTTAAAATAGCTTTAATTTTGATTACAATGATTGTAATGATATAAAAAGAAATCTCACCGTAATCAAGTGAACACATACACAGTTCTTGCTTTTGGCAGACTTGAGCACATATTCTGAAGAAGCTGGTAAAGAACTTACTGGTCTTCATAAACTACAGTGTGGAAAATCCTTTTTCATTTGGCAAAAGACATAACAGACTTGCTCCCAAAACCCTCATGTGTGTCCAAATCAGCTACCCAAATATACTAGCTTTTTTCCAAATGTACCAGCTGTTCTAGTACATCTGTATGCTGTGCCTGCGTCCTTACTTCTTTAACCACTTCTTCAACACACTCTCTAAAACAAGCTCAAAGCAATACTGATTTATGCCACTTTCAGAGGTTCATACAGTTACTTTGTGGAATTCAATTTTTTCATAGTGAATTATTTGACCAAGGGAGAATTGTCTTTTTCGTTCTTGCATTACACCACAGCTCACATGATTACTAGCAAAAAAACCCCAAACAAACGCAAGTCTATACTATGACCTTTGTTAGACAAGTTACTGTCTATAAATTCAAACCACTGGAAAAATTAAAATTAGAGCATGAAACAGGCCTTAAATAAATGCCATGGAGAAATTTACCACAGAAAAGAATAATTTTGATTATATTAATTTTGCAAATTCTGTAGCCCAGCATAAAATTCTTGCCCCTCTCTCCTGGGAATCTTCTCTACAAGCAAACAATTACACAGACAGGGGACATACAAGATTTTCAACAACGTTTAGAGCTAAGAGAGGCAATCAGATAATCTACTGTTGTGCGCTTAATGGGTCATCAAAATCCAGACAGTTGTACTAACCTGGATCTAGTTGCTTGACTTAGGGTACTTCAGTCCTGTGGCCAGCACACCTCTGACTGCCACAGGTAGGGAATATAATAGAGGAAGGTACCAGTGCTCTGAAGTGACACATATTACTTCAGGGGGAATTTATATTGATTTATCATGATGCCTTTTCCTTGTCTTAAAATCAAGAGTCAAACACGGTTAGAAGGAAAAAAGGGATTTTACCTTTGCATTTATTTCAAGGATCCTTAGGTGCACCACATCCAGGTCGAATGCACCTCGGTGCACACCGCAAAAATTCCCCCTCAAAAGATCTGATATAACATTACAGGTCTTACTAATTAGCATATCTATCAAAGATTCCCCAATGGGAGGCTTGAGTGAGCCCCCCTCCCCAAGGAACCTTCCCCTGGATGGTTCTATCTTAGTTTAGAAAATGTGTTCTGGAGAGGACCTTGGGGTCTGGGGCATTCTGATCCCTAACTACGAAGCTTCTAAGATGTTTAGTCTCCGAGCTTAACAAACAAGTCCAAGAATGTAGGCAAAAAGCACTAAGAGTACAGAAGTTGTAAAAAGGCATAACAGGGGTTTAAAAGAAAAGGCAAAAACTCATCATGGTATCAATCACATAACTTCTTTGGAAGACAGAGGGACCATCAATGCTTTCATTGAAGCCTGCAGTTTCCATTCAATCTCTTGTTTAATTTTCCAGAGTTTAACAGAAGAGCAGAAGCATTTTTCTTACTTCCAGATTACTGAATCTATTACTACTCAGTGGTGACTTAGAACATGATTGGGATGCCCACCAGGCACACTCTGGGTATCATATGTAGAGCCTACTTGCATCAGCTTCTCATTTTAATTACTTTTAGGAGAGGTGAAGTGAAGCAAAGAGGTGAGTCACAAAGTGCATCATGATCCTTTATTTAAGAGAAAGCATAAAAGCTTATTGCCTTATTAGGTAATCATTATTGCTTTACGTTACTCTTATCTGTACTCCACAAAATCAATTTTTTTCCTCTGAAAACTCCTTTTCGATTAGTGTTTGAGTAGTTAGCAGCTTTGTCTTAAGCTGTTTTTTAGCGCCTGGGAAGCTAGTGGCAGACAAACCTCTTTGTAAAGGAAGCCTTCTTTTTTTCTGAGGATTTTTCATTTACTGCAGCTTGACTTGAAATCTGCAAACCAACCCCCAGGTGAGTAATTTCAAAGGAGTGACTGTTATTTCACTGTAATTGGTGAGGCAATAAAATACCAGTCATGACATGAGCAGTTTAGGCTTCTGTGACAAAATAGGACTTTTGTTTGCTCATCTGAACAGGCTACATTATTTATGCTGAGGGCAACAGATTGTATGGGATTGCTATAGATCCTTCTATTTTCATCTGTGTCATCAAATGACAGCAGTGAACAGAAAGATGTAAGGTCGGTCACGCTTTATCTGCAGACAGTGTATGTCAGTCACTGCAGCTGCATCATACGCTGGGAACACATGCAGTGCGAGTTTTAGACAGTACAGAAATCAATCTTTTGTCCGGGCAAAAATTATATATGTACTTTAGACCCACTGCAGGTGGAATTACTGATAAATCCAGTTATAAATGCTGTTTGGATGACACTGAGATGTTGAGACTGTTTAGTTATAACTTAGATCAAACTCAGGTGGGGTCCGATGCATCAAACTTGTATGATGAGGACATCTTTTGCAACCATGTAGCCACGCATAGCACAAAGACTGATTTGTTGGTATTTCTGAGCATAGTGTATCCACCCTTCCTCACCAAAAAAAAAAAAAAAAAAAAAAAAAA
>VZTI01005062.1:0-79359 GCA_013397865.1 Struthidea cinerea | reverse complement strand
TATACCCCCCCCCCCCCAAAAAAAAAAAAAAAAAAAAAAAAAAAAAAAAAAAAAAGTAGGTTGTTTCTGGGAAGAATTCAGTAGTAAAGGGCCTTAGAAATGAAGCAGGAGTTGATGGTTAACCTTGCAATTATAAGACCTGGAAATAAGGACTAACAGTGGAGCTGTAGAAACAATCCAATTGATGAGACATCTATTCTAAAAATATGAAAGACTAACATTCTTCTGGAAAACTGAGATTTATGCTGTACAGCATAAGCTCTCCAAAGGAAATTACTCTGACTATACTTCACTGTGATTGATTTCTGCCAGCAAAGTGCAGTGGAAGGTACAGGAACAAATTTTAAGTGAAGCACATTGACTGTTCAAGCATGGGAAAGCAATTGATGGTAATGAAGGCTCTAGAACACCTAAAAAAACCCCAAACCAGTATAGCTATGAGCAAAAAGAAATCTACTGGATCATAAACAAGAATCAATACTCAAAGGCACATGGTAAATTAATGCCTTTTATTCAGAGTGTTTGGAAGGAAAGAAGTTCCTCCAGCCTCACGTGCGTGCAAGAGTATTTGTTAGTATCTAGACCAGGCAAAGATTAATTAGTCTGGAATGGTGACTTCAGTATCTTTATGAGGAACCAGTGGAATTGGAGAGGCTTCGTGGACAAAAATATCTTGAAGACTCCATACAATACAATAAAAATTTCTTCATGGGCTTGGGACAGAAGTGGGGTTTACACTGAGAGTAATTAGTGGCACAGCCTGGACCATGACTGCAAGAAACAGCTGCAGGTCCCACCAGCTTCACAGAAAACTGACCACTTCTGGAGGGATTTATCTTGAGGAAAAAGCTCAAGATAAATCCCTCCTGGGATTTGGGATTACCTGGAGGTAAGGTACCACTGTACATCAGAAAGCTCTTGGACATTAAATATAAACATCTTTAAAGCTTACAACTGAGTATCTGAAGAAAGGAACATACCATGTGTTTCAAAGATTGAAGGTAGCAGGACTCCAAGGAAGAATACTTATCCAGAAGAAGCACATCTTCTGTCACTGCACCTGTCTTCTGGGAGGTGTGTAATCTATTCACCTAATGCTCTGCACTTAGAACAGTTTGACATGGAGTGCCAAGCGTCGGAAAACACCTGTATGTCTCCCATGTCAGCTTAAAGTATCCTGCAAAGCTTACTGGGATAATAGATATAGTTAAAGCAGAGTCCCAAGCAAGGAATAAGCTGGCACTCTGTTTATGTCAAGTTCCCTTTTTATTTTATACAAAACAATCCTCAATTAAAAAAAGAAAAACACTATGAAGATTCTACTATTCTGTCTCCAGGTTCTTACAGATCTTTCTTCATTTGCTTTAAAGTACAGTTTCTTTTGCACTAACATCTGAATAAATGTTCCTAAAGAAAGTATTCCTAGGTATATTGGGAAAATTACATACATGCAAAATGTAATCCATGGAGATTTTGGAGGTTTTTTGTATATTAATCAAATCATTCTACATATATAGTCAAAACTGTTGTAAACACTATTTTCTGAGGAGGACATGCACCACCAAAAAAAAAAAAAAACACTTCAAACAAGATGAATCAGATACATCATTTGCCCAACAGTACCTCAAGAAGTATTCACAAATATTTCCTCCTTTGTCAGCAAAACTTACCAGCAATTTGACTGGAACAAAGCTATTTTATATTCAAGCGAGCAAGATTAAAAGAGAATCTGAAGGGCCTTTGTCACATTCACCACTGAATTTCAGAGATCTCATAACCAAACTACATCAACTGATCCTTTGATATAGGTCTGAGGATGTACTTTAGATGCATTGGGTGCAGTGTTTAAAAAAGTAGCATAAGTTTTTGCTGTTGCAGTATATTACACAGACAGGTCCATTCTATCCTGCTGAAATCACCATTCCATTACCCTTGATCCTGAGGTAAACAAATGGGAAGTAATCAGTGTCATTGACTTGTTTGATTTAATTCTATTTTTTTTGTGGTCTCTGAGGTAATACTAGTTTTATTACCTCTTTGCTGAATAACTTTATTGAATATCATGGTACAACACTAAAAGCCATTGAAAGAAACAACACTGGAAATAGTCTATATAGGGAGAGAACACCAGAGGATTTGTGGAAACCTGCCTATATTTCTTCAAACCAATTTTGGAACATCCTGTCACCCAATGCAGGGAGTTTTATCAGATTTAAACAGAATGAGCTAACAGTATCTGCTCAGGAGTTATTAAATAAAAACATAGCCTACTCTTTAATATGTTGCAGTCCTCATACATGTGTTTATTTCTAATGTAGAATTGTTTCCTGGCACATTAAAACTTAGTGAACTTCAGTATTGGCAGAGGTCAAAGCAGAGCACTGGTATGATTCTGCCATCACTTGGTTTTGAAGCACTGAGCTTTTCAAGAAATTACAGAAATAATTCATTGTCGGTGTCCTCCCAAAGTAATTTTGCAGCTAACAATCAAAAGGCCTGAATTCCTACCTACCATTAAAACGTGACATAAGGCATAAACCATACGCAAGCAACTTTTGGAAATTAGATTTTTTAAAGAAATCCGCACAGTTACAGGCTTTTGCCAAAACCAGAGCACACGAAACTCGAAGAATGCACACTGAATTGCAAACATTAAGGATCACAGTCCAATTATGCATGTTAATGTAATAGTCTCAAGGTTTGCTGGAAACTGAAGCAAGTATGGAGAATGGATACCTAAGGATCATACAAGACACAGGAAGTATCAGATTAAGGAATAGTACCAGAAGGCTCTGTTATATCAATATTTTCCTACTTTGCCCTGTGAAATGCATTTCTTCAGTCTAACAAAGTTACACAGGAGTAAAGGCTAGTAATGGAGATTACCACACAAGAACATATGGTATTCGCCAAATACGCTGTTCTAATCTCTGTAATACGAGGGACAGAAGAAGAGAGAAAGCAAGGCAAATCACCAAATAACAGTTATGTCCTTCCCTTCACAGGGGTATGAAGTGGAACTCCTTTTAGCCTGAGCAAGCACACAAAGAGCCATTCACTTGCTTTTTCAAGTCTTCACTGTCAAAAGTTCTGGGCAGCAACACAGTGGACAGGCAGCTCCATTCAGGTTGACAGAAACTCGTCATGCTTTTCTAAATTACATTTCTTCTCTTAACAGCAGTGGAATTAGCCAGAAGCCTGCACAGCTGACATGCCTAGCACAGTATGATCACCATTCTGTGAGGGGAAAAAGCCTACTTGAAAGTGTAGTAAAAATGCTCACGAGCAGTGCCTGAACACCTGCACCTTATATTGACTTCTGTATCTTTACAGTTGTTCACCATCTAAGAAGAACAGATAATCATGATGCTTTATGATTCAGAAGCCTGAGCTTCACTTTCAGTGATTTTTTTCCTACCCACTGCGTACACTATAATTACTTTAAAGTGACAACGTTCCAGAATGATTACAACATATTGCAGATGTGTACATTGCTCACGTATGTATTGACACATATTTATAACACTTTAGCATTCTGCCTTCCTTCTGATCCTGAGGTGCCATTTAAACTAATTCTGGGGGCTTCAGTTTGAGACTGTTCTGTTTTTGTTTGTTCCCCCTCCATAGTATCCCACTTTGCCGGTGGTCTTACTTTTAAGGTAACTGTTTGTTTGTTTGTTTTTTTTTTTACTTAACTAAGTCTTCTGAAATTAGTTGAGAGTGGAGGAAGTATGTTACTGTAAAATGGAGGAAAATACACAGTTGTTCTCTACCTGTTAAGCTCAGTTATATTTGAATTTGCTGTTATGTGCCTGAGTCAAAATAGGTATTTTTCACCGCTTGATTTTGGGTCCTAGTCTTCTGCCTTCCCCCTGAGAAGGAAATTAACAGGTTCCTGTGGCGAGATCTAACATGTACTTGTGTGATCTTCAAAAGCTAGTTGTTCTCCAGCACCCCTTAGTCCCACCACTCTGCCATCGAGATTGTAAAATGATGCTGATGGGGTGAGGAAGGTTGTTTTCCTCTAGAACAGTGTCACATGCAGTAGCCTTTATTTTAGTTCCTTTATTGGAAAAATCTATGTTTAGAACTGGAATATGTCAACGAAGATAAGTTCTTTACTCTTTTGTCTTTGAATTTAGTGGGTCAAGCATTGGACTAATGTGTCCATGGTGAAACAGGATGAAGTTTTGAGAAGAATCAGAAAAGATTGTGCAATGACTGAGAATTTCTGGTGTTCTCTCACAGAGGTACTTTGAGTGAGAGCTGGGGTTTGGGTGAAGGCTAATTTACTGCACCAGCATTGCCCAGTAATGTGCAGATAGACCTGTGTTTGATTGTCTTTGGACCTGGGATGGTAGTCTGTGTAAATTGATAAGTTAATGCAGCTGCATGACCTTACAGTTAGCATGATCTTGCAATCAGAAGAGGCTTGTTAAAGTGAGGTCAGGTAGGGTTTAATGTCTGTGACAAAAGCAGGGATGCTACTGATTCAGCTGAGATTGGGATTCAAGGTGTGGAAAGGGTTGAAGAAGTATAACTAAACTTATGATGTGTTTTTGATAGCAGGGCTATAACTGTTCTGTGCTTTTAAGTGGTGATAGCATAGTGTAGTTTGTACTTCACTTCCTATTTGGGAAAATGGGTGCACTTTGTCCTACTGTAATTGTTACAGGCTTTTAGAAATCCTGCAGCTTGTGACATTGATATGGCCAGGTAAGGGAGCTGCTGCCAGCCACCACTGCTTTGCCAGCTGTCCTCCCCACCAAACACAAACCTGGCAGCCTGGGTAGATCAGGTCTAGAATAAATAAGCTTTTATCCTCCTCCCTTGGCTTAGTCTTTAACTTGGCTCAAGCCTTGTGCTCTCTGCTAGCCTGGTGTTCTGTAGGGTGCAATCAAGGATAAGAACTTATTGGAGGGGAGAATGTAAATCCAGAGATGTTTCCAGACTGTCACTTAATGCATGTGTCCTTCAGGAGCTACCACAGCTCTAAATCCATTTGCATTCTTGTCCCTTACTGGCTGTCACTTTCCTGACAATTCAACCATTTTATGAGTTTCTTTGTGAGGCAAGAAAGTCTTTTGTCTACAATGCACTTTACACCTTAAACTCCTTACATAATACTTCAAATGTCAAGAAGGATATTAGTTGCACTGAAGTGCTGGACCTTAAAAGTGTTTTTCAACTGTGATCTTGACAAGTTGAAAGTTTATTAAAGCAAGTTTGTATATGACAAAAAAACTTAATTTAAGTTATACACTGACTAATGTTTTTCTCCAGTGATGCCTCTCAAATACCATCTTCTTGTTTTTTGCCTCTCTCAAAAACTGGAGAGCTGTTAACCTGGATTAGCAGTTAAAATGCTGGACTAGCATAGCTGAGAGTTCTAATGAATCATTTTAAGGCTGCACACGGTGCCTGAGGTAAATTTGTTTCATCACTTTGAAGGAGAACACAGTTCATGCAGCCACTTGTACAAGTGGAGATTATCCCTTTGCCCTACTGCTGGCACAGGGAAATAGGGGAAGGTCCCAGAGTCAGAGAGGGCTAGCCTTCAGGTGGGCTGCTAGCCAGGATGGCCAGGAGGCAAAGCTTTGACTCTGAATCCAACCCCAACAGTGACTTCATGAGAATATAGGCCCAAAGCATATTCCTAAGAGGATATGTAGGGAAAGACATAATCAAACCCCTGACTTAGTCTCTTGCAGAAGTGCAGGAAATGCGTGCATGTAAAATATTACTCTAAATGTGCTTCATAACACTCCTCTGTGTGCAAAATAACTGAGGTAAAGGAAAAGTCTTGCTCATTTATTGCACTCATATTACAATGGCAGTAATTACCTAAATTAATTTTATTTGTAGCAGAAAATGTGGGAATGTCAGCCAGATATTTCTATTTCAACCCATTATACCTTAAAAATGCTTCCAAATGCATATAAATCAATTGCACATTTTTAAAATAAACTTAAATATTCCCACTTTCAAGAAATAAAGATATTTACTCAAAATTTTGGAACAAGGGTATTTAAAAGACAAATCATACGCTGTCAAGAAGGGTGTTATTCCTTATTCATTATTCTATGGTTTTAGAGGTTGAAATCCTTTATTTAAAATGAGAGCTACACTAGCTAATAATTATTCAAATGCACAGTAAGATTAATTTTTGCAAGATATTGTATTGGCACTGCTCACATTAAACATTCCATCTGATAAAATGCAGTGAAAAAGAGTACCTTGTAAATATTTGGGAATACATATATTAATAAAATAATCTTTACAGAATGAATGATTTGCAAACAGAAAAAAAAATTACAAGTATTGCTCTACAAATGCTTTAAAGCAAAGTAATTTAAAGGACACATCTGAACTTCTCAAAAGAGCAATAGTTTTGCCACAATGTGATGTTGTTCCTTCAGTTACACTCCCTTTTTTAGCTGAGAATGTCTACTTTTATGTATTAATTTATAAAACATCTTGATCCCATTGAATATGAAAAACTGTACATTAACTACAAAATGTCATTATTACCCTGCATTCACCTTTTGGCTTCAGTTCTATAACATCTCACAGACTATGTTTTGCTAATGACTGTACTCAGGGTTGTTGAGTATTGTGTTAAAGCTTTCAATTTAGAAACTGTGCTGGTGGACAGAGAGGCAGCAAGAACTCCTGTGTTAATCAGATAATCTAAGCCCCATAGTTTTTGGTACTATAAAGTTGCCAAGTATTTTCTTGGCACAGTAAGAAACATTCAGCTGAACATACAGCTGCTTGTTTGACAGAGGAATGAAGAATGCTCATTTTCATCTGCATGAAGGTTATGATGTGAAAATATATTCCTTTTCATATATTTAGCAGAAATATGTTAATACTCTGTGTGCCCAAAGGAGGAGACAAATGAAATAGAAGTGATGCTCTGGGATGATACAGCAGTGAAGCATATCACGGGAGGTCAGATCTCTTCCTGACTGTTATCGCAGTAGTCTGGAAGGGGTCCTGAAATCAAAAGTGAAATGCAATCTGACTGTGCACTCTATGTAGCTGGCATACAAGTTAATGTAGGTCCTTGTCAACTTATATAATGCTGAACCTTTTTTCATTTGGTCCTGGGACAGGTGTTTTGCAATGACAACTCACATGTTACCTGCTTTCCCAAACCCACAAATTAATATCAGTCATGTCCATTTTGTGCACAAACAGTGTCAAGTAGGTGCAGGCAACTGGTCCATTATTCTGTCCTAGATTTAAACTACAGCAGTCCTGAGAGCAAAACTCAGGAAAGTGAAATGCACTAACTGCTAGGCTGTGGATCTGGTCACTGTTGTTACTGGCTTTTTTTTTATTATTTCATTTTTTATCGAACAGTTGTGGGGCAGATGAAAAGGGTCTCTTGCATTTCATGCCTGGCCCCCCTTCCTTCTGTATATCCCTGCAACTGTAGGAAATAGTAACTGGAACATTAAGATTGATGTGCAAGGGAACAACCAGGACTGACTAGGTGTGGAAATACCAGATCAAAGGAGACAAAAAGCTATAACATTTTTGTGTACTGATGACATTGTTCATGTCCTTAGGACATCCAGTGCAGCAGACAGGACAATGGGTAATTCCTAATGACTCACCCATGCGGGGTACAATGGCAGATTAAAATCCCTGTGAGCACCACAGTGGTGTAAACCATGTCCACATTCAGCATGCTAATTAACCTCTGAAAGAATCCATAACCAGAACTGGAAAGCTGGTGTCCTCTGTCACCCAGTCCATTGCATAAGATGATGGCAGATTCCCCTGGAGACATCCCTTGGCTGGAGGCCAGGCATCATCTGAAAGGTACATTCTGTAGTTCCTGTGAGAAGGCAGGTGTGATAGCAAGTGCCTGAGTGAAACTGCCTTGGTTTTACCGTGACCCTCCACCTCTTCCTGTAGCTTTGCTACAAGTTTGCTAAAGTGTAGCAGCACTATTTCCTGTATAAAATTAAACAAACAAAGAACAGACAGCTTTTTTCGGGTAACTAGATGTGGAAGTGAAGAAAATGAGTGTAAATTCCAATATGCAGAGACAAAAAAAAACAACAAACCAACCTGTTTTCCAATTTCATTATTATGGTCTAACGATAAGCTTTTAATAAAGAGGAAATATCTGAGCTTCTACCTTCATGAGTGTTTGGGGATTGAATTTTCTTTCTTGTTCCAATGGGTGGAGGAAGTGAATCCCAAGAGGGGGCAATCCAATTTTTTCCTATAGCTGAATAAAGCTAGGATTTAAGACAGCATTTCCCAGTGAGCTGGCAGTAGGAAGCTAATATGTACAAGGCTGATTGAAGGCATCTTGCAGCTCCTTGTGCTGGTCTGAATGCCATGTGAAGGTGTGAACACTCTACGCTGTGTAGAAAGGCTTAACCGAGTTTTCTGGTCTCCGTTTTTGGTGCATCTGCCTTAAAATAGGGTACTGGGTTTCCAAGTTCTTTGATCTGGCCTTGAGTAGTCTTGAGCAGCCTATTCAGAGCACTTCTGGGTGAAAACCTTCCAGAGGTATATCTGTCTGGACAGTGGCCAAGCCATTTAATCAAAATTTGTGCATCGCAGCTGTCTTCAACTTTAAATACATCACACTGATTTCAGATGATAGTTCATCCGTAACTATTTGGTAAGAATTCTCTGAAACAGCTTCTGCATGTTGGAGATTCAACAGGAATGAGTTATGACCCACTAGGGATATCAGTCCTGCTAAAATGAACCAACACATTAATAAATGGCAAGGACCTGAGAAAACAGTTTCCTAAAAAAAGCCCAGTGAAGGGTAAAACTTTAGAGATTTTCTCCTTGAATAGTGAAAAGAATAACCTATATGGGCTTAATTATTTCCACTCCCTGTCTTTATCGGTTGCCAGAAAAATTTAATTAAATCAGAATAAGACTTCCTCCTGATATGACAGCTACATAACAGCTCACAATGTTATTTTTAATGCCTTGAATACAGATGACATAACAGAGGCAAAGCTTATTCAGCTGTACCCAGCAGTGTCCTAATGATGCCTGCGAATGCTGGAGCTTCTAGGATCCTTTGCCTTGTAGAAAGGACATGTATTTTTCCTGTTAAAGCAGTGACTATGCGTGCCATGGGCAAATACAGTTTAAGCAGCATTTATAAAATTTGGATTCAATCACTCAAAATTTGCAACAAAAGAGACGGACAGATGCATTTGGGGTGTCATGAATCCCTTTTTTTTCATGTTGCCATGGTTGATAATATCCACATAAAATAAAGTAAAAACTCAAATTCACAATGTAAATTAAAGCAAATCTTTTTAACATTTGACAAACTCTACTGCTGTGAATTGATGGTATTACAAGTTTAAAAACCAGATTTGTTATAACAGTTAGAAGACAAATTAGAGAATCACTTTTCTATGTTAAAAAAAATTGCGTCTCCCCATTGTCTAGAAAAAGACCTGCAGTATGTCACACATTCGACGTGTATTCAATCATACTAGTTATTTTTATTGTTTTAAAATTATTTTCATTTATATTAGTGTTCTTTACATGTACCTTGATGTTGCCCTGCCTGTCATAATACTTGGTTGTATAACAAATTCTAGCAAATTATTTTGCTGATGGCAAAACAGTTGAAAAAGACACTTCTAAGCAGTGGAACAGGGTGGTAGAAGAAAACTAGTTTGAAGTCAGTCATCACATATTCATATTGAATATGTGATGAAAATACCTTCAACACATATCCAGGTATCTATTGGAAAAAACAGCAGGCACACAAATCCCTAAAGATCCATTCCAAACCAACAGGCAAATCAGAAAAGCACCATTGAATTGATGCATTACAAATTATTTGTTGGGCTCTAATCAAATAGATTTCAAGTATGGATTATCATGTAAGAGTTCATAATCCTTTTGGTAGCTACAATCTGCATTACAAATCTGCAGGATATCTCATGTCAAGACTGTGAGAGTTGCTTTCCTTGTACATTTTTGTTGGAAGTAATTTTACTGCTCCTGTGAATTCCAAGCTACTACGAATAATGTTTTCTAAGCATGTTTTTAATTAGCTAGGAATAAGGGGAAAACATTAGGATCTAAACCATCACCTTGTCAAATATTTTCAGAGCTACCTAAGAATCCTTAACACTCTATAACTGAGGCCAAGGGAAATTTAAGCTGTGTCTGCTGTGGTGGTTTAAGACATCCTTACAATGTTTAAGTAGGTGCTGCAACTGTTTAGGATGCCTACATAAAAATTTATAAGAAAACTTTTAATAGTTAAAGCAGGTATTTGGAAGAAGGGAGTGCTAGCTTAATTTTATTACTGAATTTTCTGTTGAAGATAATTTTCCCCTAAAATATTAAAAGCCATGAGTTTTTTTTTCTTTTTCTGTGCTTGAGGTCCCAGTCATACCACGGTTTTATTATTATGACTTTGTTTTCTTTACTTCATTTAAATAGAGACAATTAAAGATACTATTGTTTAGGTGTTAGTCCATGTTTTCAGTAATTATTATGACAAATTCAGATGTTGCGGGGCTATAGGCAACAGAAAAACAAATCTCTCAGGAGTCAGAAGGCTAAAGAGCTTTGCTATGTTGTATTAAGCAGCCCAATATTCTGCAGTAAAGGAACATTTATTCCCTAAAAGCAAATTTTGGTTAAAAGCTTTGACTGTTGTATAAACTGAGCAGGTGCAGCTCTGATAAAGCTATTCCTTGCACTGTTTTGGGTTGCATAAAACCCAGATTTAGGGTTTTTTTTTAACTTGGTGTCTAAGTAGCATGACTGCTCTTTCATGCACTGTGATGGCATATTAAATACCATGTGGAGTTATTCTTAGAAACTTAAGGAATCATGCCCAGAATAACTGACAGGAGAATCGTTATCCTGATGGACCAACACTCCTCATTAACTGTGCGTCCCCTTGTCTCCACTTCATCTTGAATTACTGAAATTGTACTCAGTAGGCTTAATGCTCATTTGCCAAGAAAATGAAATTATGGTTGCTTGTTGCATGTAGGCTTCGTGTTCAGCAGCCGTGTGTTTCTGAGTCACTGATACTCACCAGACCATAAGCAATGGTGTGAAACTAGCTTTCTGCAAATGATGAAACGGCTTTGAAGGTTAAGAGCTTTTCTCTGAACTTGAGTAAAGTGATTCATATGCTAATTTATGCTTCTCTGGGTGCTAATTTTAAAGCATATTTGTTGGTTAAAAAATGTGTTTTTAACTGAGATACTGAAAAATGTAAAAACATGATTGTACAATATGCAAATTTCCTCTGTGGAGAGAACCTCTGCAAGGTCTAAGCACTGACTGGTGTCTCATTGAAGAACTTTCAAATGAGTTTTGAAGCAGGACATGATAAGATTTGTGCGGGCCTCTCTTCAGTGAGACTTATTTCAGTACCTCCTCTGTACAACTTCAGGCTACAATGAAAGGTCTAACTCCACAGATGAAAGAATAGCTCCCTGCTGGAACTACAGGAAGACAACCATTGAGGCCAGTTGTTATTCTGCTTATGTACATTCACATCCTGTCTTCTGAGACAAAGTCATTTTCTTCTTTTGTTCCCCCACTCCACTCCCTACCCAATTAACACGTCCCTGGGTTGCATGCCTTGTCAGCCTGCATCAGTCACATTGCATTACATGGGCAGTCCAGTGCTGCAGATGTGACCTGACATAACTTACCAACTGATTTCTTGGCAGAAAAGGCAAAGATTTTTATTTTAAATTATAATTTTTTTCATTAATACATTTCTGTTTTCAATAATTTTGAGAAAGCACTATGAAACAAACCCACAGGAACTATTTTCTAAAACATTAGTGAAGAAAGCACACAATGACTTGTCTTTTAAAACCATCACCTAATATTTTGACCACTTTCTTGCTTCCAGAAGACGTAAATTTTCAAATCAAGTGTATAAATATTAAGAATGCATTGACTTTTTTATTACCAAGAAAATGTACGTAGAAAATATATGGGCACATCTCTTACTAAATATAGATTATGCACATATACATTTATAAAAGAATTACAAATCCCCTTTCAGTGTATAATTTTAGATTTTTACCTATTTATTTTTTATGGTGTGTTGTTTGTTGGGTTTTTTTTGCAAAAACTTTGCCGTGAAATTATGTACCATGGTTAAAGTTTCCTCAGTTTACATCTGACAAGGTTTTAAATCCAGCCAACTTTACTGACATTCTAAAGTACAGTCACAGATCTGAAGACTGCTCAAGAAGAGTAAATTTACCACTCTAACTTCTAGGTGTTACGCCATTTTAATAGCTTAGGATTTTAAAGTTCTCTATGAAAGATGTGAGTACTCTTACTCGCAATAGCTTAGTATTAGATCCTGATCCCAGCAGGCAGACAGAGACAGTATATTTAGTACACAGGACTCTTTTATATCTTTCCTGATGTAAAGTTATGTGATGTGCTGTAGTAGAGCTGGGGCCTGAGTTTGGGGCTTGATGGCTCCGTTGGTGGCACTCCTTTCTTTCCCCACTGCCTCTCCACAGCAGACTATATTCAGCTCTTGCTTTTTTTTCTGGCTCAGCTTACTTTTTACATCAGAAAGGGGAAATAGGGGATAAATCACTGATTCAATGTGTAAGCAGAAAATTAGGAACCATAGGCAAACACCTAAAAGGAAATTTGGGCAGGACAGAACTATTTAATTAGCAAGATATGCTACAGAACTAAGAAGATTTTCTACCAGCTGTATTGTATCAAACATTGAGAGATTAGTGTTACGTATTGAAACTCCATAGCATATGTAGAAATCATTCAAAGAAATTAATCCTCAATCTTCTCCATGAGCGTCAATACTTATTGCTTCTAAGCCTACTCTTTCTGCAACATAAGGTACAATAAAAGAAAATGTTCCTGTTTTATAGAAACTGTCAGGAACTTTTCAATGATTAAGCATACTTGGAACTTCTTATTCAAAAGTAATGCTAAGAGGGAACTAAAAATAAAATAAAACAAAGATCTAAGTAGGGAGGAGTTTAAATAAATCAGCTAACCCCAAAGTGTCAGGTTCTGTTTCTTTCTGTGTTTGGATAGCAGGTAGAATAAATTAATAAATGAACTAACAGGCTTGGCACTGTTCCTGTATCATTGCTCCGGCATGCTAGGGGACATGAATGTCCTGGGATGCATTAAGAGGATACATCCTAGGAACAGTAAAAATGGGATTGTTTCACCCCATTGTGCTCTGCAGTGGTAGTTTTTTGTAGTGGTCTGTCTTTAATTTTACTATTACCTATTCCCATTTGCAGAACCATTCCAAATCCTTCCTCATGTGGGTCTGGCAACTATTTGCTTAGAGTACCTACCCTGCTTTTCAACTCCTTCTCAGCCCCAGTGCTATGAATCCTAAATAAATTTATAAAAAGGGACATTTTTCTTTTTGCCAAGAAAGCAAAAACATATTAGCTGGTTATGCTAAAGATTTACATAGTGTTTATAAACACTTTCAGTTTGAGCAGGGAGCTTACAAATTAAGGGAGATCAAATCAGCGGTAAAGTAACTTTTGATTAGGTATAGTAAGTTTATCATGAGAATGGGAAGTAACACTAGTAAAAAACAGGCTACTTGAAAGAAAGACATGATAATCCAAATAATACAGCAATGTGTTTGATGCAGAATAAAGGTCCAGGGAAATTCAACAAAATGTACCAGCGTTATATAATTAAGGTAATTTCAAAATTTTTAATCTTTCACATGAACAGGGGAAAAGGATCTTTTTTCCCAATTCTTTCTCTCAGGATACCGTTATCAAATATATTTTCAGAGATGAGAAATACCAGTAGTATTAACTCTGGGGGTCAGGCTCAGTTCTGAAATCTCAATCAGGGCAACTGATAGGTAGAAAGATTTGCAAAAGAGTTTGCGTGCAGGCAATTGTTGCCACATTAACTCTTCTGCTGGTAATTTCATACGTGTATTTACAAACACTGGTGTATCAACTGTTCTGGTTGACACAAACAAGCAGTTTGGACTGCTAGCAATGTGCTTAGTGTTGAATAGGATACAATAACAAAACCATGATTATGCTTCCCCAGCCTGTTTCACTTATCCAATGAAGTGATTGTCACAACACTCATACTGTGATGCTGAACACTGACGTTTTGGATTTTTTAGTAGTTGCAGGACTAGAGAGAGGCACTACGATCAGGAGGTGTGGTGATACAAAGTAGTTAAATATTGTAAAACAATCAGGAATTTAGGATGAATTACAGAACAAAAACACAAGTTTAACCTTTTGCTTCCATTTCCCTCCATTTTCCCTGAAAATAATATTTCCACAAAAGCAGGTATATAAATCCTTAGATTAAATATACTTCGTGTATTGTATCTCAGAAATCTGAGGCAAATTTTTGTCATTCTTTGGTGTTTGAAAATCAAAAAGCAATCTGATATTTTAATTAGCTCAAATTTCTTCATAGTGACTCAGTGGATAGATATTCTGCTCTATTTCTTAAAGCAATTTGTTTTATTTACCATGGGGAAATACCACAAATGCAATGATTCGGAACACTAATGATTTCAGAGAAATTGCACAGTGCAATTTGTGTTGGAAGAATCTGTTCAAACCAGATGAAGTCAAAAGTGAGTAGAATAGAGAGAGGTAGAAGTTCCCAATGTAATTTCCCTTGTTTTCCTGAAAAGCATGTGCTTATCGACCTCAGCATTTCAGTCCTGTGTAGTGCTTACATTGTACTGGAGCCACACAGGCTCTGCATCCTACTGGACTGTTGTTGTCCAGTAGGAAGGAAAATCTCTTACAGAATAACCACAGCACTTCCAGCACAATTTAGCCATGCTTCACTTTGTACACATAAAAGGGATTTAATATGTTTGGGTTTTTTCTTAAAAAACTGCAAATATTCACAGAGTACTCATAGATTAGAATAATTGCAATAATTGCCTTGCTGCATAAATTATGATATTATGTTAATAAAACACTGGCTATATTCACCCACATCTGGGAATTGACACTGTCAAACTAATCTTCAGTAAGATCTTAACCTTTTCTTTATGTTAAATTATTTCTTTCACTAGATGGCACTTTGTCTCTCTTCACCACACTGTTAACATAAGAACTCCTTAGTTCAAACAAATAACCTCCTCAGATCTTAGTATTTCTGTTTACAGACATTTAATGATGTAGTAAAATCTGAAAAATACAGCTTTTTCAAATGAAAATGTGCATAGTGGGAAAGCTTTGCAGTGCAGACTACATATCCCCTGTAAAGAAACAGAGGACCCCTTGAACAGGATTACATAGGAAAAACAATCGTGGGATAGGATTTTTTCTGTCTCATCTGAAAGACTGAGGGAAGTGAGTGTGTTGTCTCTAAAGGTATTTGGAGACTGGTGGTATCTCTAACAAGGGCGTAAGACAAATATTAGAGTACAGCTAACGCAGTCTAACACTGACACAGTTTAACCCCGGCTGGGAACTAAGCACTGCACAGCTGCTTACTCACTCCTACACACTGGGGTGGGGCTGGGAAGAAGAAAGGTTACAAAGAAAACCTGTGGGTTGAAATAAAAAGAGCTTGATATATCCATAATAGTAATAATAATAGCAATAATAATAATATTGCAATGAAAAGGAAAATAACAAAGAGAAAGTCAAAACTCAAGAAAAACAAGTGATGCAAACGAAAACCAAGTGCTCACCATCAGCAAAGTGATGCCCAGCCTATTCCTGAGCAGCAGCCCCCCAGGCACTTTACCCCTAGTTTATATGCTGAGCATGATGTCATTTAGTACAAAACATCCCTTTGGCTCTGTCACCTTCCAGCTTCTTCTGTCAGGGCAGCAGGAGAAGCTGAAAACTCTTTGACTTAGGGTAAGCACTGCTTAGTAACAACTAAAGAATCAGTGTGTCCTCATTCCTGCCTGTAAATCCAAAACTCAGTACTAAACCAGGAAGAAAATTAAACTCTATCGCTTCAAAAATCAGGACAATATTCAACCCTCACTTTATACCATTTACATCATGCCCTGGTCTCACACTTTTCAAAAGATCCCAGTTAGTCACCACCACCTTTCCTGTCTTTAAATTATACCCACAGATATCACTACTACAGTCTACAGGCCATCCCTCTAAAATGTCTGTTGAATTATTCGATAACTTACAATCACATTTTCTTTCTGGGCAGCCTATCCAGCAGCTCAGAAGGCTTTGCCTCTGCACTGTCAGTTCCTCTGCTGTCATTGCTGCAGCCACCCCTGCCAGGCATTTTCCACTAATTCCAAGTCAGTACAGACCCAGAGCACTGGCCACTGTTCTTCATCAGCAATGTCTAAGGGCAGCTGGAGTGCATTCCCTTCTGCAAAATGGATGCAATGTTTGCCAGGAAAAAAAAAAGGCAATTAAATCCAGCAAAAATAAAAATAAATTAAAAACATATTCAGTCGGAGCTGTTCTTATTCTTGCTTATCCTCCAGGTATTGGCAGCTACATAACTATTTTGTCCTTCATTTTAACTTTCTTCGTGATGTTGTAAACAACTTTCACAGAGCTTGTGGTGTCAGCAGGGAGAACCTCGCTAGCATTTGCAATAAAATGAAGTTACAATATCTGTGTAGGAAAAAAAAAAATTATGTTTATAAACCATCCATTCCTCCATTTGAGGGCATTTTCCAAGAAACTGAATAATTTCTTACTATATATGGTGTATATTGCTTTCTCAAGGGAAAGTAATTCCTTGGGATTTCTTGTAGGTTGGCATATAAGCACAAACAAACATTTAATCTTATTTTATTTATTCATATGGCAGGGCAGGCAAAAGTTTGCAGAGCATTGCAAAATATCACAGGTAAATATTTAACCAATTCTATTCAGTTATACTCCTTTTCATAACAACTATTTAAAATATCTATGTTCTTTAAGAGCTTCTTCAGGAACAACAGGAAGGACCTGGAATTAGTACCTGTATTTACCATTTTAAAAATATACTTCCTCTACTGCTCAAATAAATAATCAGTATAACATAATCACCACAAGAATGTTTGTGTTCATATGAAACAAAATATGATTTTATAATAATCAGTGTTCTGTAAAAATTAACAAGATAACATAAAACAAACCAACATCTCTTCATTATTTTCGTCACGTCGATTTTCTAGTAGCTTCCATATAAAGAACAGTAACTGTATTTCAAAATATTATGCTGTTGTATAACTGCTGTATGTTGGAATCTGTCAAGTCAATGAGTAAACTGTTTACCTTCCTGTTTTTCAGTCATTACTGGCTGTATACATTTGCATATATTATTACATAAAATAAGTATAGTTGTCCAAAATTTTTCTTCATGGAACACTGCCAAGTTTTACATGCTAGGGATAAAATTTTCTATGATGAATGTATATTTGTGTTGGAAAATCAGCAGTTTTTCCAGTCTTAAAAATCCAAAGCATGATTCTGACCAAACTGGCATTTCAAGTGGCAGATGCAACTTAGCTTGGAGTCATCTCTGTGTCAGGGATGTGTCTTTTTCTATTTCATGACAGTTTACTCCAATGTTTTTATTTTGAAAGCCAGCCTTCAACAGCTGCTTCTTAGTATTTAGGAGCTGAAATTATTTCCCTGCAATTATAATTCCATATTAAATTTCCCTGAGACAGTACTGACAATAAGAGTGGGCACCAGGGCAGCATTTAGTTTAAGTCCCAAGTGTTTGGCTGGGAAGAGCAGGAATTTGAAGACAGCAATGTTAGTGCCTTATCCTGAAAACACCACATGATGACATCTGTTGTCAATACACTGGGGTTTTTTAATTATTTTATGTTTTTCAAGCCCAAAGAATTTCGTATCGTATCACAGTCCTTGCAGCACAGTTCTGTGGAAAAATGCAACTGTGTAACAAGGCTTCATTATGATGTGTGGGACCAGTGAATACAATGAGCACTCATTCTGGCAACTTTTAAATCATCAACATTGCAACCTCAGTCTCTTTAATGTAAGGCAAGTGTTTGTATGCATAATTTGGTATAAAACGAATGAAAACTACATATGACACTTCAGTGGTACCAGGTTGACCTCCACTGAGAAGCCAATTAACATTCACGACATTCTGGAGTGAAGGAACAGCAGATGAGTCTTTCTTAAGGGCTTTAGGACCCATTAAAAGTAAGATTTAAACTTAGCTTGAAGAGACTGCTTTTGTGAGTTTGTTTTCTGCAAGAGAAACTTTTTTAAATTTATGCATGAAATCGATTTCTCAAAGCAGTGAATACAGTCTTTGACAGATTTGTGACACAGAAGGAACATTTCAGTGGAGACTATAATCTCCTTTGGGCAAAAGCTAGGCTGAACACTTCTGAGGATGTGGCTGTGGAAGAACGCAACCTGGAAAACAACAAAGGAACAGTTGCTGGGTCTGTGCTTCATGAGTTTGGCTAGTTATGTGGGTTTTTTAAAACTTTTATTTTTTACACATTATAACACCGTTCTACTGTGTAGCTGAGTGATGGGGGACAAAAAAAACCCTTTTCTTTTGCTTATTTTAAATTAAATACCAGGTAATTTAATGAGGTGCCTGCCAGTTTTAGTCTTAAGGGAAACTGAATAGCTATTCTCTCTTCACCTTCTCCATATCATTCATATCTCTCTTCATGCCTTTTCCAAAGTGAAGGATCCTAATATATGTGGTTTGCCCCAAATCAGTAAAACTTTCTCCTTTGTATATCCTTGTTGCTTTTTTCTGTATTTTTCCTAGTTCAAATCAGTTCTGTTCAAATGAACTTTAGGAGCTACTAGACTTTCATAGGGCTTATAATTAGCAGTATATAAAGGATTTAAAGAGTGACTTTTTTTTTTGTCAACTTTTTTGCCTACTAAGTCCAAACATCCATCTCTTTTGACTACAAATACATATTGATAGACATTTGCAGAGAGCCATCCATGAGAAACATTCCTGAGTATCAATACGTTATTCAGAGCCATAACCGTATCATGTCATTAGAGATATTTTCTCCACGTGCAGTCAATTCACACTTGATTTTATCTGCCTTTTTATCATTGATTCCTTAAGTGCTTTGAAATCTTCCTGTTTCGCTTCACGGTCACTTCTGGGTTTGACTGTTTTAAAGTTGAGGAGCAGAGGTCCCAGTGAAGATTTCTATGGACAGCCTAATGGCTTAATTTGTTTCTGTCCTTAATTTGTTTTTCATCAGATATTAACTGATGAGAAAAACCATCTCTATTACGCCATAGTCGCATAGCCTGTTTGATTTCAAATTTAAAAAAATAACTTTTGAAATCAAATGTAATGTATGAACCAATTTTTTTAAACATTTTGATAAGTTATGGAAAACAGGGTCAGGCAGTTGGGCTGTTAACAAGGCTTAAATTGTGGATCAAAGCTTCCATTGTCACATACCAGAATCAAAAACTCAGAGCATCCAAGAGTTTTTTGGCAAACTGTTGCAAATATTTCTTATAAGTTATGAATAAGCAATTATTATATAATTGAAATCTAGGAATAAGAAAAACAAGATAGACTTTGGAAAAAAAAAATCACATCCAAACTGTGGACCAGCACAATTTCTTGTACTTTTAATGACAGCCATACAGAGACAAGATCCTCAGGCATGCAAGAAAACAGGAGGGACAGAATCTGTGCATGTCTTTAGCTATATCCTAACGATTAGAGTTTTTATACAAGAGTAGAAAATTAATCCAAAATAAAAAAGTGCCAAGATTGAATCCAACAGCTTGAGCATCCCTGTATGTGTTCTGTCTATTTGGTAGCAAGAGGGTAAATATCTGTTTCCTTCAGGAAG
Source organism: Struthidea cinerea (assembly GCA_013397865.1). Taxonomy (NCBI): domain Eukaryota; kingdom Metazoa; phylum Chordata; class Aves; order Passeriformes; family Corcoracidae; genus Struthidea; species Struthidea cinerea. The sequence goes on along the minus strand of VZTI01005062.1, from coordinate 59,546 downwards.
GGTGGACTTGGGTTATGTGTCACCACCTAGAGGGCTAACAACTGAAAACTTGAGCAAAAGTAGGTGATCAACACTGAAGTTCATATCATACTTCCTGACATGTGAAACTTTATCAGTTACTTTTGTTTATCCATAGTCACGGAACAAATACTTCATGGATGCTGCTGTGCTCCTCTTTCAAGTTTGCTGCTGTGTTACTTCTGTTGTTCAATGGTGCATTAGTATGACAACTCACACAGTAAATGGTTTCCAGGCAAAGAGCCTGTTTAATGTATTTGACCTCAAACCTGTTAATAAAGCCGCATTAATAACAAGATTGTCTTTAAAATTAATATAGGAGAAATAGGAGTCCTTTTAAAGGACAGACAAATACTATTCAATTAAATAGTAATGAACAAAGGAGATAATAAATAGCAAAATAATGCTACAAGATTTAGAGAGGATGAATTATATTTGGACTAGTCTTATGAAAATACATTTTTCAGCTGTATTTCAATGCTTGAGACTAATTTTCAGCCATTCTAGTGTTCAGGTTTTTTCTTCTTTTTTTTTTTTTTTTACAACATTTTTTCAACAGCATATTCTATTAATAAGCATGATCTTACCAGGGAGACTACAGAAAAGAGGTAAATTCCAACTTTTGTTCTCAGTTATACAAATTCAGCTTCAATTGGTAGAGCTCAATAGGGTTATTTCTGGCACACTCTGACATATGAGAGATGTGAATAATATGCCATCTGTAGTTCTGAATATTTGTATGTACTTATTTTCCAATTCTTGTGGAACATAAAGAGTACTCTGTATAGATGAATTTATGTAAATATATATCATGTAACATAGATTGTATGTAAAATTATATATAGTTCTATGATTAGACCACAAAAAGCTATAAACAAGAGAGCCCAAATCATAACATAAAACATGATGCTCATGCAGGCAGACAGACATGCAGACCAGATACCACTGGTACTCCCTTCATATGTCCTGTAACACTGCACCTGGGTGAGAGACAAAACTCAGTGCTTCATGGAGACTTGCTCATACCTTTCATTTATAAAGATGTTAGTGGAAAATCCCACTGAATTTTAGGTCACAATAGCATGCACCTGTTTTCCCTTGCTAAACCTAAGGAAATTTGTTCACAGGAACTTTGTGGTGCCCCAGCTTTCAGAAGCCATTGTTCCAATCCATATTCCTCACCCATGCCTATCCCTTACGAAATGTGAATAGAATTGAACATAATCTGAGGAAGCATGGTTACCTACAGTACTCCCTAAACATTGGAGAAGTTACCTGTGGGAGACATCTATGATCAGGTGTTTTCAGAATATCCATTTGAAGAATCCTGTAAGATCTTGGAAATAACTTTTCTAGTCCCTGTTAGCACAGGCCAGAAGACGACAGTGAGGTCAAGATCCACCTCATGACCCTTAGTTACAAACGGCTGTGTCAATTAGGAAAAGGGACTTCCACAGCTGCAAGCAATTAGAGAGGTCCGAGTAAAATGTCAGAGTACCATACTTACCTGTCAGGAATAAAGCACAGAGAAATTTGGGATAGGAAAAAAAAAGGATAGAAGCAGAATAAAAAAACAAATAAAATGAGACATATTTAAAAAAAAAAAAAAACCCAAGTGTCAAATATGGCCAGGATGATTTCTAACCAGAATGTTCTCTCCTAAATGATAAACTTACAGAATAAAGGTGTTCAAAAATACTTCAGTTATTTAACTTTGCAGAAACAATAGTGTAAACTGTACTTTTTGGCATACATCATTCCAATATTACTTTGTATTTATAAAGAAGATACAAATATATTATATAAACAGAAATACAAGGAAATCAGCAGTTCTAAAAGGGGAACAGCATAATCAAATGCCTGAGTAAGAAAATGAGGCACTTTATATTTTGTTGTGTTTTCCAATTTGTACAGTCAACTGCTCTCCTTTTTTCTCCCTGCCTCATCAAGATGTTGAAAATATGCAGCTGCCTGCTCAGTGGAGTTAATGAATTCCAGCACAGGTGCTCTTGATTGTATTGCATAATGGAAATCCTTTTTCTTCGTCCTATCCCTGTCTTTGTAAAAGGCTAATAGGGTTATTGTAACAGTGATGAGATTGATGCAGTTAAAAGTTGGAGCAACCAGATTCAGAGCAGAAACTCAGTTTTGCAGACATGCTACTGCTATTGTTTGCAACTTGTTATTTGTGTTTTTCTAGCATGTCTGTGTTTTTGGGATAAACTTTTGTGAGTCTTTGAAGCATCTTGAAAATATGACATGCTAAGAACAAAATATAGAAAAGGGAATACCGAGGGTTAAAACACTGGGATCTATCATTAAAAACAAATCCTAGCCCTACTGAAGTTATCACAAATTTCCCAGCAAGTTAAATAAAGCCAGGAAATAATAAATTTGTTTTCCAGGTAGGTAGAGTTTAATTTTTTGTTCAGCTGTGCAGGACTCAGTGTTGCCATTAAATATATTCTGGATAAAAGTCATCTTTTATTATTTGAACAAAGAAGATTCTGGTTCAGGCTCCTTTGTCAGAGAAATAAAATCTTAGATATTCTTTTCAAGTAATGTTGTGGTATTAGAGTCCCTCTGAATTTTTGGGACATATGAACAGAACAAAAGAAATTTCAACAATATAGTAAGTCTGTACAAGGACATCTAGAAAGCTTGCTTTGTGAGAGCAGAGCATAGGTGGTAAATGTCAGCAGACAAACACTTTTTCTGGGACACGAAAAATGCATTAGAATTGACTAGGCCCTGTGCATTTCGTTGGCATCAGATTAAAGGAAAAAAGCCAACAAATTAGAGATTGTTTTGATTTACTGTCAAGAAATGCCATTTATGTGAATGAGGATTCACAGCAGAGAGTCATGCAGAAGCTCCCCACTGTCAACATATTAACTAACAAAATGCAGCATGGAACAGCAATAAAATTGTTTAGTACCTCCCAGTTAAAAAAAACCCAACCAAACAAAGAACCCACTACAAACAAACAAACAACACACAAGTTTTGAAAAGCAAATAGAAAAGCTGCAGTCTAGAAGATCCAAAAGTACATTTCTTGTGCTTTCCAGTCACAGGCTGAAAACAGAGAAAAATTACTTATATTGAGAAAGATGTGAAATTTCAGAAATGCTACATTATGATTTGTTCTGAAATGCGAACTTAATAAGACATACCAAAAGGATAGACTAGAGCTAAAATTGTTGTTTAAGAGTTTGGTAAAGCATCACAACGTTAGCAACTCATTCTATTATGTGCTTCAACAGATCATAAAGGTCTGTTAAAAATATAAAAAAGAAGTGGGGATAAGACAGTTTAGCTAATAATTAATAATTCATAAGGAAGTTTTTCTAAGTGTAATTTTCCCATAGCAGGAGTTCCAACTCTAATGAGATTAATATATACAAGAGAAACAAGGTGAATAAATCCTGTCCTCGGCTAATAGCTGAATGAACAATGCTCTCTCTTCAAGCTTTCATTTTCAGGTCATATCACCTGTGCTATCTATATAACATGGCAGAGTCTCAAGAATCAACCAACCTCAGGTGGGTGGCATGCAGAAAAATGCCTAGGCAGTGGGGAATATAGGTGGCATGGGAAATGATTTAACTTTTGTAATACATTCCCAGTTTATTATTGGCATAAGAGGAATCCAAGAGCCGAATCAGACAAAAGACTTGATGCATTTAATATTCCAGAGGAAAGACGTACCGAATAAAGTGAAAATTGAGGCAGTGGCACTGAGGCATCTTGTCTTGTTAGTTGGCCTTGTGCTATTTCAGAGATACCATTATTCCAATCCATAATGTGTAATTTCTTTTGTTGCTTCACAGCATGCCAACAAGTAAAACCTGTACTGTCTAATGAGTGTAATATGATAGTGCCCAGCCTTTCATATTTCTCTCCCCATATCAGCACACTCTCCTACACAGTTCAAGCAAAGAAAATCTGTAGGAAAAAAAAAAAAAATCTGTCATTGCTTAACTTGTTGTTATTCATAAATAAAGGTATCAGTTTTCCCAAAGCTCAGGAAGAACCATATCTAAGGCACAGAGTTTATAGACAAGTCCTGTGCTGAGCACTGCCAACTTCAGTTTACTTTTCTTAGTGTCTTACGTCCCATAGAAGGAGTCACAAGAAAACAACATGGTTTTCCTTCAGTAAAGAACAGTTGCCTGTTCCTTTCCACCTCTTCCTTTTATCTTTTTAATAGAGACTGTCTCACACAGCTCTTTGTTTGCTTGTTTGTTACTATTTGTTTGCTGCTGTCCATTACAGTATCACCAGGCTTGCCAGAAGAGCCCGGGGCAATGTTATTGTTCTGTAAGTAATTGCAGTGTCCTCAAGGCTATGCAAAAGAGGATGAAAATTATCTTTGTGCCCCAGGACTCCCAATCATAGAAGACAGTTAAGCAGTTATTTTCTCACAAGAGCTCCTGATGCCCTCATACTGCAACTGCAAATTGAGACCTGTTCAAGAGCAGTGTTAAAACGCCTTATTGCACAGGAGTGGTAAAATAGAGCTATTATCTTCATTCTTAAAGTAAGAAGAGAACAAAAATATAACTTAAATAACTTAAGCTCAGATTCCCAGATTTGATGCTGCTGTTATGTTATCTGGATGCGAGCTAGTTTTACCTGAATTAATTAGGTCATCTGATCTCAGAGAGACTTTTTAATACATAGAGTGGCAATTTGGGAGAGTGCTAGCTGTTCAGTCTATTTTCAAATTGAGACTAAGAGGAACTACCTGCCAAATTTCATGTTTATGTCCCTATCAAAAGAGATTTTAATGTTTCAAATCAAAGATAAGTACCCTAGGACTGAATTAAATGAGAACTCTGGATCCATACTGTCATCATTAAGCTTAGCCACTGGCTAATCAAAGATGTGGATTTCTGTAAATACACAGACATACCAATTTTCATGTGCAGGAGCAGCTCAGAAATTAATGTCCACCTAAGCTTATCAGGAACAAGAGAAATCTCAGTGTCTGGAGGGTGTTCATAGTTTTATAGCAAGCCTCATATGCACAAGTTCTTTTGACTCCCTGTGAAACCCAGTGACAGATTTCTGCTTCATTTTAAAAATGTGAGTGGAAATGAAGCTACTGAGTAGTGCAGATAAGTTACATCTGTATTTTCAGGCAAATGCTTATTTTGCACACAGTCTGAGGCAGGCTTTCAGGGAAAAAAAAGGGAAAAGGGAACATATATTAAGATGAATGGAGCATACGATGTCAATAACCTTGAAACATGTAAAGATCTTGCAGTTCCCTGCAGGCTAACAGTTATAAATTCAGGAAAATCAGAGTCAAATATATGTGCAAAAGAAGGGAGAAAAAAAAAGAGCTAATATGCAATGAATGTTAATACAAATGCATATTCAGAGTAACAAAAGATTAAACTAGAATCCAACAAGTATTTAGTTCCCCCCATTGCATTTTGTGATTTACATTTCTGCTGGTTAACGTGGGTAAAATGATGAAACTTAGGAGCAGAATTCTGGAACAGTAACACCTAAACATTTACCTCCACCTTTTAGAAACCATTTCCATGTGCTCCCCTAGCAGTAGCTCATTTCTTGTAACCAGAATATTCTTTTTCTCTTTATAAAATGATTTGTGTAGATGCACAAAATGAATCAACACAGGGTATAAATAATTGAGGTGTTTGAACAGATCATATAGCAGACTGTTTCAGAGAATCATATATACAATTATTTTGGAAACTGAAAATGTGTTTGTAAGTTGCTCTTTGCTATATAAGTATTTGTAAATACCACCACTAAACATCTTTGGAGAGGAAAAGAACCCCAAAACAGTCCACCAAAATGATTGACTAAGAAAGAATGGCTACTTCTGTATGTCCATAACTGTAGCTGGTTTTTTAACAGCTGTAACTGAATTTGCTTGTATTTACTGCTTGCTTTAAATACTATCATATTCTCATTAATAAAGTGTCTCCTTGAAACAACCAAAAAACCATATGTAAGCGTAATTTACTGGAAATATAACTTTCCTACTGTATTTGATTTTTCCTAATAAAATTTGTAATTTTTACTGAAATGTTTAAAAATAGATAATTTTAATAATTAGAATACAATATTACGTACATTAAAACCAACCTCTTATGCCTTGAAATTTTTTTTTTTTTTTGTGGGAGTAAATTGGGAATGGCAGGAAGGAGAAAGAAAGGAAATATTATCTCTTTGAACTTTTCTTTCTGCTCATGCTAGTAATGCAATGCCATGAAGTTTGTAAGACGTCTTTCCATAACACATTTCTCATAGACATTAGAGGCAGTCAGTGGTGGCTGTCCCACACCAGCAGTTCTCTCTCTGTCTGGGGAGTATGAATAAGCAGTATTTCATTCACAGAGTAGCTTGCTTAAATCATTCTTCTCCAGATTTCAGTGACTGTGAAACAGATTTCCAGATTTGAGGCTGAATGTGATTATATGAATAGTCTTATCACATCAATTTCCTCTTTTGGATAAAATCACAATGAAAGGAACTGTTAAGAAGGTGTAAATTATAAAGATAATGACTAAGCTACTGTAACACAAAACAACAAATGAAAGGTTGGTTTAAAATTTGACTTTTAAATGCTTACATTTTAATGGCATTGAAGAACTTCCATTTAAAAATTTTAAAAAAGAGAAAATTGGCTTTTTGTGCTAGAGTTTATGTGTAGCATTTTCTTTGTAGCAATATGCAAATTAATCTCCCATTTAAGTTTTCTCTGTGGTGGCATAGCTTTTTATTTGATTCAGAGATTGCTAGGCATTACCTGGCATTTCTCCAACAGGTACCTTCAAGAAGTGATGGGGGTCCAAATTCCTTTCTGATTCTCTTGTTGTCACCAGTCTTTCATTTTATCTGTCAAGCAGAGAGCAAACCCAAGTAAGTGCAGTTATTTCATAATAACTGGAGCTGAGAAACTTTATGATTTCCTAAGTAGCCATAATTTTGTTTCCTAAATATGTTATAACTGAGATTCTCTTCTTGAGCCTTCTTTTTTCAACACATTTTTATTTGCATGGTATTTTGTCTGGGGGACAGAAAAAAGGGAAAGACGTTGTATATTTGTTTGAGTAGGTTTTTAGTGTTAGTTCTAACTGTCTGCATAATTTATTTTCTTCCCCAAGTCAATGAATCCTGATCAATATATGAGCCTTCAACAAAATTAATGTAGTTCAACAGACTGAATTTTCGGATGTTGACTGATGTCTTACTTTCCTTGAGGTGATTAGAAGATGTGGCAGTCCTAGTTTTACTTGTTAATGAGATTTCATGGGTGTGTGTGAGAGAAAACCTTTGGTCTGAAGGGTTGCGTGAGCTCTAGGAAAACATCTTTTGTTCCACACTTCAGTAAGATGGGTGAACCTGCATAATTTGAAAATAGTCAATTATAATTGTATTAAGAATACACAACCAAAACTTATTATTGCCATGAGAAGGAATATAAGTAATTGCAAAATTCAATGTCAAAAGGCTGTAATTATAGTAAGAAAGCATCAGAATGGGAATCAAACAATTAGGGACACAAGCTGATGGCTGTCAAGAATTTCTGGGGTTTGGAAAACTGCTTAAAAAATGCAGAGATAATAAGTAGTTTGGGAATTAAAAAAAAAAAGAAATTATTTCAAAGCTACAAAAAATAATCAAACCATTTTCTCCTCACAGCTTTCAGCCACAGGAAGAGGCTGAGTAGATCAGTAGATCAGATTGCTGGAAAGCAACAAACCGTTTAAAACCCTCACTCTCCTATGTCTCAGGCATCTGTTTCTCTATTAAGAAAGCTGGACATAGTGGCTCTTGAATGATTGAGTGAGAACCTTCTCTTTTCCCCTTCCATTTTTCTGTGTAGGTGGATGGAATAACTCCAGCTCAAATGTGTTACAGACAGAGACAGAACAGGCTGCCAACTGGCTGGAAAGGGGAGATACATTTGCCAGGCTAATGGAAGAAACCTCCAGGTTGTTGAGAGGCATCCAAGGAATGGGCTGCACATGCTCCACAGGGAGTGGGAGCAGGGCAACTCATCAACTTAGTTCACCATTGGATTTGTTTAATTATTTAATTCCTGGGTAGGAAAGAGGCTTGTATTGACTTCTCTCCGTCTCTTAAATTTCTCCATATTTCCTTAAATCTGTGCTGGGGTAGAGTGGGAGAAGCTCCCCTGATTGTCATAGCAACCCCCAGATATTATGCTCTGGGCCCCAGCTCAAGCAAGGTCGGAAGCAGAGAAGCCAAACTATCCCAGGAAAAGGATTACTTGCCTGAATGAAAGTAATGATAATTAAAATATTATAATTTTTGAGATGAAGTGGAAAACTGCAAATTGATAACATCACAATATTTCAGGCTCTGGTGTGTGGCTGCAGAAGGCATAGAAACAATGATGGTGAAGATCAGAACCTGGAGCGATGCTTCAGTTTTCTGAAATTTGAATTTTTTTTGTTTTGGCATAGGTTTGTTTTTTTTTCCTGCCATGTTTTTAACAGATGAGGGTTTGTTTCGCTCATTTCTGCAAGAGACAGCAACAATCACATCAAGCTACTGTTCTTTCCATTAGATATGGACACGACAATTGAAGCACACTACTACACCTTTAGTCCATTGAATACAAAAACCTTCTGGGGAAATCCCATGGAGAATCTCCTACGTTAAAGAAAAACTGAAGTCATCACAGAGATGCTCATTGTCCAACATCAAATGTAATTACCAAGATGTTTTGTAAAACAGGATGAAGCTTCCCATCTATTTTTATGAGAACAGGTTGCTTTTCCCAGTCCTTGGCAACTCAGACTGCTGGCCTGCAGCAAAATTTTTACTGTGTGTATCCAGATAAATTGCATATGTGAGATAGAGGTAACACTGTTATCAGAAGTTAATCTGCACATGAGTGGGATGTGCTCACTGCGGCAGACACGATGAGTTCTATGTGTCGTAGGTGCTTTCTGTGACTGTGTGTATGATTTATCTAGAATTGTGCCAGTGTTCAATGTTTAAAAAGTGTCATCTGTAATGTCACAATGGAAGAAAGATGAAAGAGGCTCTGCTGCAATCGATTTGCTGCTGGCACAGGATATGTTAGTGACGTTACGTGAGTATCATATATTAAAATTGCCTTTCTACACATCACTTGAAGACTTGTTCATGTCAGTGAGAGCAGAATCTGGATGCTTCAAGCTGTCCTTCTCCCCTCCTTGCCTATTGACTGCAATGAGTGTCAGTGCACAAGGAGGATTGCTATCACCTTTTAATCATGAGTTAGAATTGCTTAATTCAGGTACGAAGTCCTGTTTTAGAAAAGAGTCACTGCTTCTTATTAGGGATCAGCACATAGGTAGTCAGAAGAGGTTGGAGAATCCCGTTTGCAAGTGAAAATTCTAAGAAAATTTATAAACAAGAAATTATTTAGGAATGAATACTAGCTGGGTAAATGTCCTGATTGAAATGATATTATAAAATCCCAGATTTAAGAGAAAAAATTCAAATGCAGGCTCTGTAGTTAAACAGCTAAGTAATACCTGACCTTTACATGTAGCATCTTCATGTGAAAGGTGATCAGGCTGAGCAGAATGAGGCTGAACAACCTTAATCAGCTAAGACCTGACAAGAGTACCACCACATTAGAGTGATAGGGGGTATAAGGGGGAATTTTGTAGTGTAAGATTTGAGAGTTGCTGCGGCCCGGAGGGTAGGGAGACAAGACACCAATATGATGTGCGATATAAGCTCCGATTTATTGTTCTAAAGCTAGCCTTTTTATACACTTTGGCCTTCCGTGCATACATCAGCTGCGTGATAGCACCTTTATAATTGGTTACAGCCATAAAGCACGCGCCTTACATGCATCTTTAGCATATCTTAATTGGTTGGCTCCTGTATAAGTTTTTCTTCTCTCTATGGTCTATACCACCTGTTTCATGTCCTGTTATCGCAGTTCTTTTACTTCATTTTGCCGGATCAGCTTTTCTGTTCAAACCTTCAGGGTCAGCCTGACCCAAACGCTCGTAGTATCGTAGGGCCCCTAAGGCTCCCAAGGCTCTCGCATCAAACCTTCGGGGTCAGTCTGACCCTTATCTTACAAACGCTCGTAGTATTGCAGGGCCCCTTAGGCTCCCAAGGCTCCCGCAGAGAGTGCATTGTGTTAACATGGGATGATGTACACAGAAATATGAGCAACAACAAAAGCATAACAATAAGACATTTATTTTCCGTCCTCCCATAATTTGGCAGGTGACTTTAAGAAGTAGGGGAATGCTTTCACTTGATAGTCAATTCAGTTATTCAACAAAACACCATTTCTCCCAAACAAATTAATGGAAGAAAGTAAGTTAAGCACAAAATTGTAATTTTCCCATCATATTAATATTTGTGTTGAGACAGGGCTAGATTAAAACCAAAGTCAACTATTCACTTCAGCTACAGATGATAAATTCAGGACATTTGCACCACTGTAACCTGAAAGATGCCCAAACCAATTCCTGCACAAACCTTCTGTGGTTTTTTTGTTGTTTGGGGTTTTTTTTAAGCAAAATGGAAGGGTATTATATATCAGAGACTTGGTTTTTACACTGTAAAATAAGTTAGAAAAGTGAAGCAGAAGAAAATGTTTCACAGTTTGCTGTCACATTGTGTTAAGAATCACAGAGCAGAAGGATTAAGTTGAAAGCTTCAAATTGGATAAACCAGTGTGACTCACCTGTGAAGACTTTCTAAGTTGTCATGGCACCTGGTTGTTCTACCTAGCAACCTTCTACTTCTGTTTAAATTATAGAAGTAAGGAAAAAACTATTTCCCCACTACTCTTTTGCAAGTCTGGCATTCTTTTGCATAAACACGAGGGTCTACTTCTGCTTCTTTGCAAAGGTTAATGTTGGTGATTAAACTACCTAAGGCGAAATAAAAAATGAGAATAGGTCTACTAGTGAGTCCATGGCAACTATAATTCTGTCTTTACCCTTGCCTTTGCAGCTAATCCAACCCCTTCTCTACTCTGCAATTGGTGCACAGCATGAATATGCACATCTCTTCCAAGGGGATTGATTCATCTTGTAGAACAGACATTAGAACAGGCACTTTGATGAGGAAGAATAAACATGAGGATGTCTAAGCTGCACAGTCAGTGTGACTGACTATAGCTGGAAGTCAGTTAGCAGCACTCAAGATCAGGCAATAACCTAGTGGGCCTTAAGGTTTCTGTGAAAGGGAAGGTTTATGAATAGATATAGATTTAGACCTGGGCCTTGCAGGTATTTTTGTGTTTTTATGTTTTCACAAGAATCTGGTGATGCACATGGAAAGACCGACCAATCTGAAATTTGTACGGGAGTTCCATCCATGCTTTTTTGACTATTTCTTCTCAAATAAAATTAGGATTTTATTCATAATTTAAAAAGCACGCAAAAGTGCAAACAAGGTTGTGGTGTCTTGTCATCTTCGGCAAAATTGCTAATTTGCTTCAATTTTTTAAAACCAAACAGGTCTTTATCTAATACTCCTCTAATACTAATATCTGGAATGTACAAGGATTCAATTTCCTGCTCTTGTTTTTAGTTATGAAAAAGACTTACTGATTTGTTTTATGGTGGTATTTGTTGCAATCTTCCTGCTACCTTACTGAAGGTTAGCAATTTTCCTCTTTCTGCAGCATGAAAAACTGTGCCACTAGTATAACTACCAACACATCACTGTTTTGTGATGGTTGAACATCTGCTCTGAAATCTAGCACAATAGCAAACAGCACAAACATATCAGCTTCAAAAAGAAATGAAAAATAACAGTTACTAGTGTCAATGTAAATAATAATATGGACTAATCTCAGAGCAGCAAAATTGAAAAAAACTCAGCTTAAATTTGAAAGTGTTTGGAAAAAGCAAAACACAAATTGTTGGAACCCTGAATTCTGAGAATTTCATTCTTTCTACTCTGACAAGCAATGATCCTCAAAAGCACACTCCATTTGATCTTAGGCCTTGGGAAAAACTTCCCAGATTGTGTGATAGTACTGAGATTGTTGCTGTGTAATTAAAGTTATATCACTGGGTGGAATATATAGAGATATAGAATTTAGGTTTACGGAATATAGTAATATGTGTATGTGGCAAGATGGAGGATTTTGGGTGTGGATTTGTACTTCTTCTTTCTTCTTTTTTCTTCACCAACCTGAGTTTTCTGGTATTGGTTCAAGAAATCCGCAGTGCGGGTCATGTATAGATATTCATTGGATTTTAAGTAAAAACATATTACTTAGCAACCTATAATTGGGTAGATAAGAGTATGAAAGACCTTGAAAGTAGCACTCAGGGGCCATTTTTGCCATTTTTCCACCTTGCTAACTTAGAAAGCAGTCTCTGTGCAGCTGTGTTATAGATAAGAAATAATAAACATAAGTCCGAAGAAAACTTCACGTCTCCTGCTTTCTAATTCAAACTCTGAGTAAAACGGACTCACAAAAACCAAAAAATTAAAGAAGAGCAAAGCAAAATCGAGAACAAATCTAATCTGCCTCAAGTTTCCAGAGAAAAGTTGAATTAACTACTACGTGTTTGCCACTTACAGTTGTATCACCAAATACTGTACATCATATTTTCACCTTTTGAAGCAGAATCCCAGTCGTCTAGAAGCCCGGAATTGTGTGCATCCTAGAACTTAACTCCGAATCCTTGCGGCTAATCCATGCTGTTAATATATACACGAGATATAATAATATTTTACTAGTAAGCAACTAGCATTAATAGCATTTCTCACTTGCAAACTCTAGCCTCAAGCAGATCTCACTGATTCCTTTGCTGCTGATCTACCCCAAGAAAACCTCAAGTTATTCTTAGCTAAACACAGAGAAATTGTCCAGAGACGATAGCTCAGTCTGAAATCAATGGACACTGAATAAACGATGTGAAAAAATGAAATGCTGTAATTTTAATTACATTTTGGCTAGAAAACTGTAGTGGGATAGTGTTTTTATTTAGACAATTATAGAGTGATTAAAAAGATTTACTCTAAATCATACTAAAAATTAAAGAGTGAACTCCAAATAAGCGTAATTGATTTTAAAATCCCACATTTCAGAATACTTTCCCTCCTAATAAAAGAAGAAACAAATACCAAAAACCTTGTTATGATTTCCAGGCAAAGAAGTAACACATGGGTTTTTACAATACCCATGTCTACTGAAAACAGTCGGAATAACCCATTTAGCAGAAACAACTCTGTTGTATTTTCTAATGACAACATGGTAAATATCTCGTGACAATTTTTGCTAATTTCTTCTTCATTAGGTAACACAATTTTATCATTTTCAACTACTTCTCCAGAGACAAAGGAGTTTTGGGAAAGATAAATTTTATATTTTAGTATCTTTTTCTGAACACCACATAAAGAGTAATTTCGCCTCACTTTGAAGCATTCTGGCAAATTCTGGCAGGGTACATTTTCAGAAATTTACTTCAAACCTTTGTTATTCGTGGGCCTATTTGTCTATGAAAAAGAAGCTTTCTTATATTCACAGGGATTTACGTCTTCATTTTTTTGAAGGGAAAACAAGGGAGAAAAAGTAAAATGCAATTGAAGCACACCAAAGTGCAGTATTAACAGAAGACAGGTTACATTCACTGGCTTTGCACTTCTAAGCTCTTTGGAGCAGAATGCAGAGTGTTACAAAGAGTACCTAAACTCCCCAGTGTTTAAATTGCAAGCCTGCTGAGAACTACAGACAGGGTGGCAGCTTCCCCTAACCAGCTTGCTCAGCAGGGATTATACATTTAGGGACTATCTTCAGCACAGAAAGTCTTTATACATATAAGTCCTATTGAAACAGCCAGCCTAGGATAAAAGTTCTGTTTATGAAATCCTTTGGTTTAAAAAAAGGGCTTGGACCTTCTCCGAATTCTTTATAAAGCTGAGTTTGCACTGTGTATCTCAGTGAAGCCAAAGAAAAATTGGAAGTCATTTGAGGAGACCAGGATTACCCCCTGCATATGCAGGACTTTTGGCTTGCTTAAAAGTCTAGCTGAATTTATTTTCCTGACCAATTGTAAAGACTGTTTCTTCACCTTGCACTTCTACTTTCTGGGAAATTAACCTAAGAGACTTGCTTAAAGCATTGTCTGAAACCAAGAGCTAAGGGAGCCAGCTACAGGGAAAAAGTTTTTCTAATTTACCCTAAAAAAGATGAAGCCTTGCATATGAAAACTCTTTTTTCTACTTTACTTTATGTATTCTAAAGTCCCCCATGAAAAAAACCCCCAGGCTTACTCTGTCTAAAAATGACTGAGCAATCTCTTGTGGCCACATACTTGAAGGCTTTACTTAAATAAGCCTTTTGGAACTCTTGGTAAGAAATTACAGGCATATCAACAAATAAAATATTATTACAATAATATGGATGAACAGATGTGACTGTTTGGAATTTTCCAACAAAACATCTTTTCACTAGACACTGCAAAGTTCCTTAGGATTAAAAACTCATTAATCCTTTTGATTTTGCTAGATAGTTTTAAGCTTCCTCTGGACTTTCAGACTAAAGATGATTCCAAAGCAGCTAGTATAGAAAATGTGCTATATTTGTTTGTGTTCAAATATATTTTTGTGATCTAATATACTTCTGAGATTCCCTCCTACATCTTATTGATTGATACATCTCATGCTTTAAAACCCCATACTTTCTGCAACGGACATTGCCAAATAACCAACTCTTGTTTTGAGTGAGCCCTAAATTACAAGCACAGTTATATATGGACCTCAGTAAGTAGGTCCATAATAAACTAAACCAATCTTTTAATTTCATTTTCTTTTAACATGACTAAAAAAAATCCAAAACAACCCTTTGCAGTTTTAATTTTATATTTTGATTTATTTGGAAAAAAAAAACCAAATGAGTTAATTGAATAATTATGTTTGAAAAGTTAAAACATTAGAAAAGTTGAGACATTTCAAACCTAAATGACATCCAGTATCAAAGAAGTATCCTTCTTTTAAATTCTTTTGGTTTTGAAACAGTATTGTATTTGAAAGTGCGGAAAGGACAATAGAAAACATGTTAATATGACAAAGATTTCATATCATATCAGAGAAAACAGTTTTGAACCACAGGCATTGAAATTCATGCAGTCATTCTAATTAAATTTTGTAGGTCAAGATAAAATTATTCTCATTCCATTTTTCTATTTCCAGACTTAGTTCTCTGGTGTTTATTGCTCCCTCCAAGGTTTATACCTCCCCCCTGTACAATACAGGCCTCAAACTATGTAATTTTTCTGACTGCTGTGTAGTATGAAGATACCAAAGTAGATTTAAATTACCTTTCTCTAATGGTAGTTATATTCTAAATGCAACAGCACTAAAAGTTGATTAGAACTAGATTTAAATACATTCATTAAAATAATAGTGAAGTCTAGAAGCGATAGCACCACAAATAGTTCTAATAATTCTAACTCTGCTAGACTCTCCTGGAAGGAACTGACAAGAACTGCCAATTCAAAGCAAACATTGATGTGTGAATGCAGAAAGACTTAGGTTTACTTGGTTTAAGGTATCACCACCACTCATTCATCCTCATGGGGCTTACTGTGAGGCTGGATGCATCACACAAACACTGATAACACCAAATGAAATCTGTACTGCTTAGAGGTAATATGCCAGAAGGCTGTGCTGCCATTCAGGTGAATCTGGACAGGTTGGAGAATGGGGCAAAGAGGAATGTAAGGAAGTTCAAGGAAGGCAAATGTAGAGTCCTGCATGTGGAAAAGGATAACCCCACGCACCAGGACAGGCTGGGGGCTGAGCTGCCGGAAATTAGCTCTGTAGAGAATGGTCCTGGTGGACAGCAGGAAGGCCAGTTGTATCCTGGGACACATTATGAAAAGCACTGCCAGCAGGTCAGGGGAGGTGATCCCGTACCTCCACTCAGCTCTGGTGAGTGCTGTGTCCAGTTCTGGGCTCCTCAGTACAAGAGAGACATGGAGATCCTGGAGTGGGTCCAGTGGAGGGCTAGAAGGATGATTAAAGGGCTGGGGCATCTCTCTTACAAGGAGCGGGGCCTGTTCAGCCTCAAGAAGAGATGACTGAGCAGGGATCTTGTCAATGTACACAAATATCTGAAGGACAGGTGTCAAGAGGATGGAGCCAGTCTCTTTTCAGTGGTGCTCAGCTACAGAATAAGGGGCACTGGGCAAAAAAAAAATGTGCAGCATACGGGAAACATAGATGTTTCATCTAAATAAGAGGAGAAAAGTCATTCCTTTGAGGGTGACAGAGCACTGGAACAGGCTGCCCAGGGAGGTTGTGGAATCTCCTTCTCTGGAAATACTCAATCCCACCTGGACACAATCCTGTACAACCTGTTCTAGATGAACCTTCTTTAACAATGGGGTTGGACTAGACGATCTCCAGAGATGCCTCCCAATCCTAACCATTCCGTGGCTCTGTGATAACTAAGACTGTAAAAGCTGCATGCTTCTAAGAAGAGGAACAGGGACAAGAATCTGGCAGACCGTAATCCACCAGACAGAATTTTTCCCTTTGTTTTCTTTCTTTCTGTACTGTCTCCTAGGCTTTTTTTCTCAGTATGCATCTCTTTGTCCCACAATAAATACTTGAAATGATGCTTAACTACCAGAATAAAGGAGAGTTTAATCTAACTAAATTGCAAATGATTTACAAAAAAGCATTTTCCCATCTTCTTTACTGTGGGAGAGAATTGCTGCTTTAACATTTAGCACATGGCATTTAGGAGTACATTAAAACCAACTACAAACCTATGTTTCAGCTGGGAAAATGGGAATAATTAGCATGCCCATACACTGACATATTTTAACTGTCTCAGGGCATTTAAAGATGCAGTTATTTTTTTTTCTTTTTTCTTTTTTTTTTTTTTTACTTTTATAGAGAGAATTTAAGAAAAGGGAAAAGTATGACTGAGAAAGTACGTAAAATTCTTATTTAATGATGTCTTTGTGTAGCTAGCAGAAAATTTGTGTTTTCCCATTTACACTCTTATAAAAACAAGGATTTAGTTGAGTAGCATGCAGTTCCCTTACTGGAAATTGTGTCTTAATGTATGTGAAAAAAGGAAAAATTGGGGGTTATCATAATTTCTTCATTTCCTGATTTTAATAATTTTGATTTGTAGTCATCGCTCTTTTAAAGGAATTGTTTTGTATGAATAGCAAATATCTTACCCAGTTCTCTTGATTTATTACAAAGATAAGACTTCTAATTAAACCCTATAACAGAAATCCCTTTTCTAGACATGCCAAATGCTATTCTAATCCACTCCTTAATGAGGACTGTGCTTAATGTAGATCACCTAGATTTATTAATTTTTCTAACTGGAATTCTAAAACTAAATATAATTTCACTTAGCTAGTCCATATCATACCAATAAAACTGAGATTTCAGCACAGGAATTAGTGGCCTCCCCTCACGAATTGCAGGGGACTAAAAGAAGATATTTATACATGCAGATAGGTAATTTATGTGTTCTTTTTCCTTTTAACTGAAACAAAGGCGTTAATGTTGAAAGTGCGGTTGTCAGCCGAGTTATGCATTTGTGAAATGAGAACCATTTGAAAGGTACAATCGTGTAAGAGTTCATTGCAATTATCTGTAGTGCACAATCAGCAAATTAACATTTTCTGTTTGCAGATGCAGTTGGTGAGGATCACAAAGGCAAGGCTTTTTTACCTGATGGCCGTGTCTTGTGCTGCTGACACAGCATTTCTGTGTAGCAGCTGTTCAATGCGCAGATTTCTGAAGTCATTGTCTGAAGTGGTAGGAAAAAAGGTGCTCTTAATATTCTTGTTAACTAACTGTATGAACCACATTTAACATTAATGGACCCTTATTTGTGGCTTATTTGGGTAAACAATTTGAAACTTCCAGGTATTACTTCATGGCTAGTATGTTACAGTAAAAAGTATGGGTGCAGGTATAGCAGCCAATGACGCGTTTATAAAATAAAATAAATATATGTATAAAAATTAACAAATTTATAACAACAATATCCAGATAAAGCATGTATAAATAATAGCAAATGGATAATTAATAAATAAATTTATGTGTAAAATAAATGTAGCTATAAAATATATGTGTGGAACAAGAAGTGAAAAAGGCAGTATTTCAATATCGTGTATATTATTGTCAAAACTAATTGCAATAAGCAAAAACTGCTTTATCTTTGTATTTACTTTCCAAAATATTACAATTCTGTTTATTTTCTGGTATTCACAAATTAAATCAGTATTCGATGCACTTACTGATCCCTTTCTAAAATAATTTATGTCAGGTGAGAAGTCTGGAAATTAGATAATTTGTGAATTGTAGTGTGTACAGCACCAGTTTTTACTTCTATTACCAGCAATTATTCATTGCAAAAACTTATTGAAACTATTTACTTGGACTGTGTTCTATACTTTAGCATTAGGTCTATTCTGTGTCATTTAACATATTGAACCCAAAACTCAGTCTTTTGCAAAGGGAGGAAAATTACCTTGGTGAGTTAAATTAGTTAAATTAGCATGGTTTATAATGGTTTCAGGTTCCTTTGAAATTTGGTGATCTATACATGAAAGACACGAACTTTTTAACTCCTTAGCATTTGGTGAAGTACATGAATTCTGTATTCAAGAAATATCAACAGTAATATATGTAAAAATAAAAAAAAATATATAAGCAAATAATTAAAGATATGACCAGAGCTTACATAACTGGGAACAGTGTTTGCACATACTACCAAACTTTGAAAGTTCATGGTTGGTTTACCTTATTTAAATTGGTATTAAATAAATGCAAACTCACAAAAATGAGTGTGCTCTCCCCCTCTCCCACTTAAAGCCATAAGAACCAGTGCATCCAGACCCAATACAACACTTTAGTAGACCTTGCCATTGAATCTTGTTAAACCACAGTCGCATTTAACACTGAATTTTGTTAACACACTGGTCTATATCAATAAAGTACATTGTCAATCCTCTCTTACGACTGAAGTGCATCACTGCATTTGCAACACAGCCCCTGTCTGTATGTAGCAAAGCATGTATGATTACAATAGACCTGTCTTTTCTTTAGCATTATTTGGAGAGCTCTTCTAAAACTTGCTCCAGGGATATGTCCCTTAAATAAAATTTTCTTATTTTCTCTTCAGCTGTATTTCTTTTCAGCCTCTCCGTGTCTCTGTTACCCTAACAGCACTTAACGTGTCTGTTCCAGGTTGAGCTCAACTTTTTTTATTACAGTAATCACAGGTGCACACAGCCTTCCACATGAGGTCTTGCTGATGATGTTGTACAACAACACTTCTGTTTTCCTATCTGCACTTTGCCTCAAGCATCTCAGAAGTATATTGACCTTTTTCTCAGGTATATCACATTTGTAACTCATAATCATCTTCTGGTAAGTTAATACACCTCTTTCTTTCTGCCCTTCTCTTTTTCAACTAAAGAGGCTGCAGCTTAGAACAGAATTTTTTTTTGTTATCCTGTAACTTGATGCATTAAATCTCTACATTTTCATTATTCCAGTATTTTTTACCATTCATTTTTTGTGTAATGTTACAGCATTCTTCTGTAGCTCAGGATCATAGGTCTTAATCTTTCTTCATCCTTAGAAAAACCTCAAGCTAACAGCAAGAAGTTGAATGTTTACATGTTATTATTAGATTTTTTTGTCCAAGAGAGATGTATTTGAGATTATCAGTAAGATGGATTCAGCTGTAAACGGAATTGCATACTGAAAGGTTGACCAAGAGTCTGCATCAACTGAAATGAGATGTTCAGACTGAATATAAGGAGAAACTTTCACCACGTAGAATATAAGAACATTGAAGTATGCTGCCCAGAGAAGTTGTGCAGCCTTCCTCCTCAGGGGATTTCAAGAGTTATCTGGATAAAACCCTGAGAAATTTGATCTGACCTCATAGCTGACCCTGCTGTTAGGTGGAGGTTAAACTAGATGACATACTGAAGTCTCTCCCAGCCTGAATTTTGTTATGATCCTATGTTTTTCATCATAGAAATATGTCTTTCTATTTTAATTTCAGTCCTGATCTACTGAGTCTCTTCTGGTTAAGTACAAATGTCACAAAAACACCTTATGAAGCCAAGTTTTAGTAATCCATGTTCAGTCTGCTGCAATCTTCTTTAGAAACATCCTAAGGAAAGGTTTTATACTGCAGGAAGGTGTACAGAAACAGAAATGAAGGGAACAAAATGTCTCAATGAATATGTCTAGGACAATTCTCACCATGCCAGCTGCTGCAAGGTAGAAAGTTCTCGAATTCATAAAATTTTTGGTATGGATTTATATTTGAATCAGAGGGAGGATTGGATGGACAAGTCCTGAATAGAACTTTTTAAGAAACCTTTATATTGGAAAAAATTTGTTTTTAATGATTCCCATAGATTAAAATATATGATTAATAATTATTTTTAATAATTTTCTAATTCCCAGGCCATTTACCCAAATCTAGGGTGCTACCTGGTACTAAATAAATATCTTCACATCAAATATTCTTTTGCTGCCTACCTCCTTGCTTTTCTTTGTTTACTATATTACGTTGTAAGGTGCAGTCATTGATTATATTAACAAAAACGAAAGATGAAGAAATACTACTTTTATAACCAATTCGTGATTTCCTGGGCCCAAAATTAAGAAATCGTCAAACAGCTTAATGTTGAGGTAGTTATTGCCTTAATGAAAATGTTTTAATTTTCATTCTTGGCTTCAAAAACTTATGGCAGGGAAATACAATTTTTCAAAATGTACCAGCATGATTTGGTTTCTTTCAGTTCCATATTAATTTTTTTATACTAGGATATACCTTTTTGCTACTCTGTGAATTAAATACTCACTGAAATTGTTTACTACTATGGGATTATAAACAGGATATATGACTTGCACTTACACCAAAGTCAGTATGCTGTTACTTGAAAGAGAGAGACAGGAAGGAGTTGATTTACTCTGAATTCTTTTTGTTCTAATCAGTTAATTTTTAATTCACTTGGAATAATTTCTCAGCAGCAACCTCACAAATTAAGCTAATACCAGAAAACCTTTTTATAAATACTATTTGGCGTAAGGACACAGGCGGATAGTTTGTGTTTAAAAATGAGAGCATTGGCCATGTTGAGTAAGTTGATTTTATATCCTGAGTACCAAACAGCGTCCCAATTCACACAGCATACCAAATGGATGTTCCCCAGAGGAAAATAAATAAGAAAGATAGCCCATATATGTGGATATATATTTCTGCTATAAATATGAACCAAGCTTCTCTTGCAGGTCTTGTTATTCATACATGCATTTCACTGCATCTGGTATACCCTGCAATGAAATACCATGAAACTCACATTCGGAAAATTCAGGCATTTTATGAGTAGTATGCTAGGTGGATGACACTCCTGAAATTATTTTGTTCCACAGTGATCACAAAAATCAACCAAAACTCAATCCGTGTTGACCTCCAAAAATTTAGAGGCAATACAAATATGACATGGTCATATTTATAAATGGTCCAAGGCTCTTAGGGGAGGAGAACATAAGAATGGCAGTAACAAGCAGAAAAATAGAAAGGGAGTTCAGACTCCCAGCTGTGATCAGCATCACCAGTCTAGTGAGACTCCACGGGTTTAGACTGAGGTTGAGAAATTTTCAAGGACTAAACTTTCAAATGGTTTGAGATTCTGTGAAAAATATTTAATGCAGGCCTTACTGAGAAATGTAACTAAAGAGTTGTTTTGCTGGGTGCTCACCCAGTCTCCAAAGCTGAGAAGGAATTTTTATGTTTGATTTCTTTTCTTCCCCATGTATACTTTTTTATGTATTTACTGTATATAGCTTTATAATAGTTCTAGTTTTACAAGCATATGTTGCAAAGCATAAAGCAGTGAAGTATGCATGTTTATAGTCAGCAATTTCAACTTTATCTGTGTTTTATAATAACGCTCACATTTGTTGTTGGTGATTTTTTTTCTTAACAATTTGATGGAGCCAGGGCGCTTAACCGAAGGATGATCAGGAGTCCAAATGAAGCCCACAAGCACTAACACATCAGTTCTCCCTACATTGCCATATGCACGCTGTCTCCCAGCTCTTTCTGCCATCTGCATTTTTCACTCTTGAGTCTTTGATCTTCCTTCCAAAGAAAGCATCTCAGCCCATCACCCCAAGCTTCTGGCCAACTGCAATTGCATGGACACAATGCCACTTCTCACTCGGATTGGTGCCATTTTTAGCATAGAGATTTCAATATCAAACTTATTCATTAATTCAACCCTGCTTCTCTTTTAAAAACTTTGCATACGTATGTTTTTTAACAGAAAGAAATATAAGAGACTCTTAAAAAATGTGTCTGCCGATGTCTTACTATCTCATCTAAAGTAAGTTTTAAAATATGCCTCTTTTATGGCGATGAAGTAAAACCTAACTTTTTGGACAGCAAAATGGATTATAAACATAACTGAGAGAGAAAAGTAATTATGGAGGGGATTCCAATTTGGCACAAGAAATGCAGCACATCCAGGGGACTGTGCCAGTGGGAAATGAAAGTATTGGTGCCAATGAATCTTGTAATGCTGTCATTAAGCCTACTTGTTATTGTTTATCTTCTGGTTGATCATCATCATTTGTCATCCAATTCCTAGCAAAGCATCACATCGCACTCCTAAGTTGATTTCCCACTGTATGATTACTCAGTTCTGGGATTGCTGAGTGCCTGTCTGCTTATGGCTGGATGCAGGCTGAAAGGTTGGCTGCTGTGTAAAGCTTTAAGTAACTGCCAAAATATGTCATTACTACCAGTATAGTCCTCATAGAGATTTTTGAGATTTCTTTAGTTTTTACATTTGCTTGCCCTCAGGAGTCTCTTTATAGGTGCCATTTTTTCTTTCTGTTTGTTTATAGTGAAGCTTTGGCTTAAGTCAAAAGAGAGAAGTGTGACACCAGTGCTTGCTGGTGAACTATTCAGAGGAGGTTGCCTCTATGTGATACTCTCTTTCTCCAGTGAGATAATGTTGCTTCTTTGCATATATATACATGTTCAAATTTGTGTTATGCTTTCAGGTGAAAAAAATCCAGCCCACCCAGGAAGACGCAGTGCTGTAAATGAACAGCGAACTTCTCAAAAAATTGCACAGAAGGGCAAAGAGTGACCCTTAAAAATACATTCCCTGAAAACCCCAAACCTCTACTAGCATTCAGCCTTCACAATTGGAAGTTGTGCTTGTGAATCCCTTTAGAACTGAAAGAGAAAAGAAGTTATTTTTCCTCACGTAGTCCCTGGTAGTAAAATGTTCTATGGCTGTTATGTTGGTCTCAGAGCTAGAGTCACTCCAGAAATGGGATGGCAATGCACACACACACACACACTTGCATGTAAATATATTAGTGATAAACCTGATATCACCTCTGCTTCAAAATTCCCTTTTGCATCATGGTTCGGAAAAACCCAGAGGATTTTCTGCTACTCCACGGATGCTCAATTGCTATTTTTAAGTAAAAAGATGGCTGGAGCATTTCATCCATACTTACACCAATAAAAATTTGTACTTTAGTATACACATTATAGAGGCTTCAGCAGAATCCCAGAAATTAAAAATGATTAGAAGAACCACTCTGTGTAACAGTAATATTGAATCGTCTCTTCACAGGGATTGCAAAGAACAAATCAATGATTTTTGCCCCCAATGAATCAGTGTCAGGTAGAGGAAAATTGCAGGAAATGGAAATGAATACACATAGGCAAAACCCATGGTGCAGAGATAGTCCATTGGCAAGAGTAGCATGATTCTAGAAAAATGGGAGGACTTTTGGAGCAAGACATAAGGCAAAATAATGAAGAGAGATGGAAAGTGCCATGGGAAACTGATATTGTACCTAAATATTAGAGGGTTTTTTTTAGGAATCATGATTGGATTTGGCAAATTTCTCACAATAATGAAGATTACTTTGTGTTCTCAAGATTTTTTTAAAAGAAAATAAGAGTTATTTCTTGACTTCCTAGTTTGTGAGGTTTTGAAACATACTAGAATCAATTTTCCCAGCCTTTCAATACTAATAGGCATCTGTTTTTTTTTTCTTACAGCAGATATGCTGATTTAAATTTATTTTGTCAGGAGATCAAAATTGTAAAAATTGTTAGAAGAATTTTATAAAAAATTATTTGCATCTTCTGATTAATTTATTTTTCTGCATTTGTAGTTAAAAATCAGTAATCTCCTCTCACCTAATTGCAAATGTATTAATTAGTTATCTTGCTTAGATATGTTTATGAAATATAAATTATGAGATACAGCATTATTTTGAAAGTTGTCTTTGACATAGTATTGCAGCCTGAAGTCTCAGCTTTGCATCACAAACCATTTGTTGAGACAATACTCCATTATCCACACACAAATAATTTTTATGAATGCTGACCTTTACAAGGACATCCTGTTCCTCTAATAATGAATTATACACATTTTATTATCAACAGTGATTTAATTTTACAATCATCATATTAAGACCTACTAGTTTTAATGCTGAATCCTACTGAAAGGATCGGCATTCTCTAACTGACTTCTTGCCATAGTTATGAAATTCAGAACAAATACGTTGCATAAGAAAATTCTGCAGTTTATATTTTTTTTAATTCCTTGTTAAAAAAAAATACGATGTTACATTTGGAAAAAGTTGATTCATTTCATTGAAGTGCAAGTACTTTACTGAATCACAGATTCATAAGATCTTTTAGGATGGAATTAGTATTGGTAAAGCGAAAATTCTTGCTTTAGATTATAATCCCAAGGGCTGTTCCATTTAAACCTGAATTAAGCCTTAAAACTAAATTTTAATTGGATAGTGCTACGTAGAGTACAAACAAGCCATAAGTATGGGGCTGCTTCCACAAAGAACGTCCATGGAGAACTCTTTTGGACAGAATTATAACCAACAAGGTGTTTGACAAAGTACATTATGTAAAGAATTATAGACCCATAAGATGTTAAGAATGTAGCATAGTGGATTTTTTCATAAAGACATGCAATCCTCTTAACATATCTCTGTTCGCAACTCCATTATCCTTTCTCCAAGGAGCTCGTGGTTTCTTCCTGTCATTACTAGCAAGTAAGTGGCCCCAAGGTGCCTTCTGCCTAATGGCAGAGAGATAAAGGAAAAGCACATCCACTAAATTTCATTCTCTTTTTCATGTAAAATAGGAAATGTATATACAAGGGTCGTTTCTGTGTGTAGATAGGTGTGCTTAGTGGAAGTCAAGAAAAAGAATAAAGAATACAATGTCTCTTGGACATTTAATTAGCTAACAAAGCCTGCTAAGTTCTTATAATCAATATTTATGTGTTTAGGAATAACTTTTAAAACATAAAAACTTTGTTTCTTGTCCTATTCTCTAGGTTATAAACTTTACTCATTGTACGTATTATTATTCCTATAGCAGTAGTCGTAACCTGGTTCAGTAAGAATCACCTAAAATTAAGGAGAAAATGAGAGCCACTGTTCCTGTCATATATGCAGCAGGAAAGGACTGGAGTTCTCAGAAGAAAATAAAAAGTTCACTCTAAGTTTTAATTAGAGAGACCTATGAGGTCCAAATGGTTCAAATAAGCTGCACCAAATCCAGTTGAACTTCTAAACCAATACTACTTTTGAAGATTTAATCGTCAGTAAATTACCATCCTTTTATGCTGGCTGAAGGAAAATAACGTGGATCAATGTATCATAGTGTCTGTCAGTATATTTAAAGAAGAGAGAAAAGGAAGACTTATAAAATAGAATGAAAAATGTCTTTGCCAAGATTCTGGAATTTCTCTCCCTCCTTTCCCTTCCTGCAATGCTTAAGAGAACAAAAGGATTCCTTAAATCAAAGTTATTATCTTTTGAACAACCTACTGAGTCTAGATACTCCTTGATGTATTATACATTTGTAGCATATTACATCATAGCATATATTTAAATGCAGCATTTTATTGTACTAGACAAAGAAGACGTGGCTATTATAATAAATAAAATGCATTTAGTTCTGCTGTGCATTGAAGCTTGGGTACAAAGTAACACATTGCAGTGTTTTTCCCTCCCTTCTTCTTACACCTTCCCTTGCATCTACCAATACTTTATCTGGCATTTATTATCTCAAGCATTCTGTATGGCATCTTCTGAGCTACTTTAATCAACAGTTTAATAAGCTCATTCAAATCCTAGCATAAATAGTGGTGTGTGTGCATTATTGGTTTTCCAGTACTGCATAAGCTGTCCTTATTTACTCTTTGGATCCCATCTGACACATAAGCCATAACTAGGTTGCATATATATTTGGATTTATGAGTCCTAAACTGTAGGCTATAAGTGCACAGGCATGTTGAAATTGATCTATGATCTGTTTTAAGAAAGATAAAATATTTATTCAAGCAGCTGGAATTAAGTTTCTCATTTATAATTGAAACACATCACTAGCAAGACTGCTCAAAATTTTGATGGGAAGCAGAACAATTTCATGAACTATACTCCCTGATAAATACTAGACTTTTTATGGATTTGTCTCACTGTATTGCGGAGGTTTCTCAGTTATAAGTAGTTCCATCTCCTTACACAGCAACCAGTTGTTGTCATTACTAAGATATCCCAAATTGTTTGCTTTTTACAGGTAAGTTTTTTACCTAGAATTTTTCACCATGCTAGTGTGATTTGCATTCCAATGGAATAAGAAGTGAATGTCACATTCTGCCTGAAACACAGTGTTTTGGTTTAGGAATGGTGTTCACCAATTTAGAATACTTATGAAAATCAAAGGCAAAAAACCATCTCATAATATCTTTGCCTTTTATTACCAGGATAGATAGAACTATTCTGATCCAGTTTCTGTGCCACTGTTATTGTGGCAGTAATGAAAAATGTGAAGTTTCCAAGTGTAATACTTGGGGGTACATCACTCCCCATCCAATTTGCTCATGGAAATTTCACGTATACAGAAGAAGGAGGATTTGGGCAGATCTTTTTTATTCCATGGTCTATAAGGCACTTCTTTTTCTCAGGAAGCATCCAGAGTCATTTTGTGTCAGGGGAATGGTAAGAATCAGTATTGTTAGGAAATCTTGCAAAGCCCTCTAAGCGTTGGGATGACAGCTGTTCAACCGCACGCCGTAATTCCTATTTCTACAAATTCTTTTAGCTTAGAGTCAGATGCATTTATGCACTGATTCTACTGTTCCATCACTGCTGCTTCCCAATTGCTATGACTTGCAATGTAGTGACAACCACAAAGCCCTCTGTGACTGCAGATTTGTTATAACACATTGCCTTCACATTTATCCCAAAGGATACCAAAGCAGGCACACAGTGATCTCTTCATCTACTGGTGAATCAAACACCACTGGGGTGGAATACAGCAGATGTTTAACAGCATAAAGCAGTGTTGCACAACAGTTTTAAGACTGAAAGTGAGAAATGGCTTACCAAAATGACACTACAGAAGGAATTTAGGAAGACAGAATGTAATTAAGCTAACTGCAGTTTATACAAGAAACTGATGGTAACATATTATTCTTGCAAAATGATGCTGTAAGATCTTTAGCAGGCAAGAGAGAGAAGTTTTCACTTTTATATCTTACCTGCAAAGCCAAACTTTCAGCAATGCAATGACCCTTAATACAATACTAGAAACAGATAACTGTCAGTATTTTTAAGATACAATTAATGCAACATAGCCAAATACTGAGAAGAATAAAACTAAATATCTAAAAAGATGTTAATAAAACAGACCCCGATCAATAGAAGAGCCAAACAGAGGTATCAGCACAAGTCTGGGAAAATTCTTTTAGTCTCAGTGAAATTACTGTGGATTTTAAAATTATTAATCCTGTGAACTATCCTAGAGCAGAGAATGAAATATGACCTCTAACTGGCAGGAAGATTCTCAAGAGTGGAGCAGAATAATTGCAGATTCAAATAATGTAACTCTCTGGTCAATATGATAATTTTAGGTAATGGACTTGTGGGTGGAGGGTAGGTATAATTAAAGGAAGCTATAACTTCATAGATGATGCAAATGAGGAGGCCCTGTCAAATAGCCTAGTATAACTGCAGCTGCTATAACTGGAAAATATGTAGAAGCAGCCCAGGAGATCTTGTAAGGAGTCAGCCAGGAAGCCAATCTTATACCCAGATGCTACACTGGAAACACAAATTTGAGAGCTTTCCATCTGGGATCTTGCATCTGCCAAATTTGTCACATAAGTGGTCACAGCAGTTAGGTTCTGTGTTCCAGATGAGAGGAAAAGGCACCAAAGGGAGCTGTTTACCACCCCGCAATCAACAGGAAAATGCTGTGCCAACTGAAAGTGTAATCATATCTACAGCGATGTGCTAACGAGCTCTGAAAATGTTTAGTAGAATAAGAGAAGCCTCTAGAATATAGAGAAATCTGACACACTCTACACAGACATCAAATTACATGGTAACATTTATGATTAAAAATCTTCATTAGCCATAAGTTGTCTATAAAAACAATTAAATCAAGCCAATAGTAGAACTGCACTGAATTGCTTAGCTTGATTACATATCTGTGGTTCTTTCTTCACAGGTAGCTCAACCATTAGGAAAAGCATTCACTCTTCCTGAACTGATTCCAACACTTGCCTGAGAGAGGGTAAATATAAGTTGATTTTTTTAGTTAAATGTTAGAAGGTGGGTTGGTCTGCAAAAAAACCCCAAAACCAAGCAAACAAACCCCATCTCCTTAATTAAACAGCAAAAAATCAAACCAAACAATCAATCAAACAAACGAATCCCTGGAACCCACAAAACAAAGCAAAACCATAAAGAGACATTTCAACCACTTGATCATTTTGGGTTAAAAATTGTGAGTGCTTCATTCAAAAATTTTCTCCTGAGAGGTTAGCAATGCAGCAAGTAAAACTGTCTTGTGTTCTGAGGTGACACTGAGCTGTACATGTATGTGGTAAAATGGAGCATTTTCTTTCTCTGTCTTTTCCCTAGATTACAAACTGAGCTAAGGCCTGTCTCACAGTGCTTCTGTGCAGTAAACATGTACCTAGTACAGTAAACATGACTACATAGCATAGAATCTACAAACAGACAAACAAACAAACAAATAAACAAAAACCCCAGCACAGAAATGGGGAGCCCTATGGATAGTATAAACTGAAAGAACAGAGTGTAAACTCCAGTAGTCAGGAAACCCATTCTGCCCAAAAGTGATAGACAATCTACTTTATTTCTAAACAGCAAAATTAGAAAATACAAATTACATATAAGTTTCACAGGGTGTACCCATTTGACAAAGGTGGTCAGTAAAACGAATTTCAAAGGCAAGTGAATCAGTTGAACTTGTTTTACAATTTAACAAGAAATCTAAAACAAACTGAAAAGCTTTCTCTTTGGAGATGTCTTAATTATTCGTTAGTTGTCTTTAAGGAAGAGAAAGATTGCCTGAAGATATGGAGGTTCTCCTGAACTGACCCTAGTAAACCATGAGGCACACTCTGATACAGCTAATGCATGTTAATAAGGGAGCCATGTGAATTCCATTTGTTAGTCTTGATAATGTATAGCCTTGGGAAGATAACAAATTGGGGAAGCTACAGAGTGACAAATCATCCCACTCCTTCTGGCTGTTTGCTCCAGTAGTTCATTAATTTATATAACAAATGTGGGAAATATCAACACATCATCAATATTAACGTAGTACCACGAGTGTAAAATATTTATCTGGGACAGCTGGTAACGATGTGCTCTCTTGTCACTGTCCTTTATGTCAGTCATCTGAGCCTGAGATAATTTTTCCTCAAATAACCGTGTACTTGCCTTCTTTTTCCCCTAACAACATGGTCTGCCTGTGCACTGCTCACAGGTCTCGCATGGGTACAGCATATCTTTACAGTACAGAACACCTCCAAAACTGAGGAGGTTAACCATGCAGTACAGCTGGCATAATTGCACAAGTGAGTTCTGATTGTGGAGAACAATGAAGTCTCTTGTATTTCCCCGGATGAGGGACTGAAACCTGAAGTCTAGGGGCTTGACAGACAGATGCCATTGAAGGGCAATACTATCCAGCCCATTTCTTTTGGCAGTTTATCCAAATACTTCCTTATTTTGCACAGAAGCTATTAAATAAATGAGGCTGAATTACAATATGTTCTAATGCTAGTTATTGCTTAAAATTTCAGCTAATGAAGCAGGGCAATAATACAAGGCAAAATTCTTATTAACACACAGTGAATTACCCGTGGAACTACCACGCTTCCTTCCTACAAGGATTTTCTTTAGAAGAATATCAAGTAATAGCTAAAGAGGATGGTAACAAATCAAACCAATAAAATCCAAGCATTTGATTCTGTAATAATTGATTAACGAACAACAGATCTGACTGAGATGACTGTACACCTTCCTCTTGAATGCTCTTGAATGTCCATTTCTTTTAGACAGGACATGTTTTGCTGCACTCCATGAGTAAACTAGACAGTCTCTGATAAATTTCAGAGTGGTTAAATTTTTTTAGGAAGATAGAAAAATTCCACACTCCTTTGCTGAAAACAAACAGGAATTTTCACCGACACCTCAGAAAGTAATACTGCTTTGAACTCTTTCTCTTCCTCCTTCATCACCTTTCAAAGCATAATGATCTGTACATTAAAATGATGCACAGAAAGAAGGGTTTTACTGTTTGTTGTGTTATGCAAAGCAGTGGCTCATGCAATATTCATTTGCCAATTGCTAACAGAACTTTTTCAAGCACCAACAGATTGCAATAGGTCCATTACCTCAGAGAAATTCTTCATAGGAGCCATGAACCAGCACTCAGCAGAAGATGAGTAAATTCTCAGTCAGAAATGTTTCAAATTTAGTTGCAAACAGATGCATGGTACTAGACATCACGATTTTGAAAAAATTCACAGGCAGTAAAAGATAACAAAAAGATCTTCAATCTATAGCAGAAATCAAAAGGTGTCATAAATATCACAAACTTGAAGAAAATTTCATCTTGTAATAGTGCAGCAGGAAGGACAAGTTTAAGGAGAATGATGTGCTTGGTCTTGTAAACTAAATACATTCATGAGAAAACTCCCAAAGAGCTAGAGAAGATACTGAACGTTATAGAAAAGCTGTAATAGAACAGAAATGGCACTGCTCATGAGAGTCTGCATCACCCTACATCACAGGCTCGGACAGGACCATTTTGGACGTTACAGAAGAAGTAAAGAAAAACATGAGGAAATACACTCAGTGGTAATTGCGCATTAATGTGTTTGTTGGCTAATTTTTATCATATCTTTTTCCTCGAAGTAGGAGCTTATTTAACTTGGGACCTGTATATAAAATGGAAAGGCTGTATTTTCCATACTTAAAATCAGTGATTATTCTGGAAAGACACTGAGATAACATTTTGTGCTTGATGTGTTAAGGGTTTCCCTCATGAGGAATAAAGAAACACACAGTAAACTTTTATGTAAATTTTGTTTTGTCTTTTGGGAGATATTTTCTTAGATGGGCATTTGATTTTAACTCATTATCTTGAGAAGTTTCAGTTGAAACTACAACTATGTTGAGATTGATATTCCAGGTTCTCTACATATCATTTTTTAGGAAAGGGGAGAAAAAAATCAAACCAACATGACCAGAGGCTTTGAACTATTTTGCAAATGAAATAAAACAATTAACTCAGAGGTTGAGGAAGTAAAAATAACACACTCAACATACAAATACTTAAATCAATAATAAAAATAGAACATAATTGCTGATGGAATCAGTAACTTGTTTGCCTACAGACAAAGGAATCTGAAGTAGAATAGAGGCGGCTGAGGTGAGAGGGCAATGAAGAAGAACTTTATCTAGTACAGCTGTCAAAACCAGCAATGTCATAATAGTGTGTAGGCAGAGCTGTTAAATAAGAAATTGATTCAAGTCTTAATAGAAAACTTAAAAAAAAAGAGTATTGCTATGTTCATGTTTCACTTCTAGGACTGCTTCACTTGAACATCCTGTGAGTAGTAGATCTTAAAATTTTACCTCTGGTCATCGTTTTACAGCCACATAGAATGACACTGCATATTAAGGACAGGTCTTGAAAGCTGATCCTGTACTCCTAATGGGATTAAGTTCAGGGTCTGTGTGACCTACACAGCTTTATATGTGAACTGCAAGATCCTTAAAAGCATTTTTTGAATATGAAAAAAAATCAAAGCTTCAAATTCGGATTGAACCAACTCCTGGCAATCCAGAGGTGGAGGAATATAGGAACTACTAAATCATCAGACTCTTATCTGAAAATTTCACATGCCAGTGATGACTACAGTTTGAGATTGCTCAGTTCATAGACTGTATACTTTAAATGATGGTGCAGGTGTCTGAGGAGATAGACACGTCTCAGAGACTGATTAAACCATATGGGTTTTGTGTATATGGACTCTAGAGTTGGTGTCAATAGTCAGTGTTTTTGAGATTAGCTGCAGAGAAAGAAATAGGGAACCTATTTTGAAGTGCTCTAATTACTTTGTTGGGTAACTTGTTCAAAAAAATGCTGGCATTCAACAAATTCAGGCAAAACTTGAAGAAAGCCTTTGTATTGAAATATTGAAAACCTTGTTTTCAAATTATTTTAAACACACTGTGTTCCCTGGTTTAGTTAATTTTAATTGTTTCTTAAGGTTTTTCCTTTTTTAGCCAACACAAGTTCAGTAAAAGATTCAGTCCTACACCCTAAAAGCCATTCCATGTGTGTGTGTCAACACAGGCAGCCAGACAGAAAAACCACAAATCTGTGCCTGAAACACAAAGAATAAATTTATTTCCATTATCTCGCTAACTTCACATCACACTGACTATTTCTGGATTATCTTTATGGAAACCATGCTCATCCATTTGTGAGTAGGAACAATAGAAATCATTCTTGCAAGAAGATTTTTAAGCTAATAGGAAAACTAATAAGAAGACAACTGATTTTGTTCTGTCTTCTGGATGGAAAGAACTCCCAGTATTCAACCTGCAGTTGTTTTGACAACGAATGGTACAGGCACAGTTTAAAGGGGTACAACTCAGCATGCTAACATGGTAGTGCAAAATTTCTAGAGCACTCAACTCAGCAGGCAGACTCCACAGGAAGGTAGTCAAAGATTCCTGAGTAACTCATCACAAGTAAAATTTCATAGTCAAACTCTACTGCAAATCTTAATAATATTTTTCCCTTAAAAACGTTAAAATTATAAAATTCCTTCTACAGGAAGTCTATTTTTTCCTTAAAAACGTTAAAATTATAAAATTCCTTCTACAGGAAGTCTATAACACAATAAAGATATTCTGGAGTCGTAAGTTCAGAACCCTTGATCATCTCTATAAAGAAATATACGCTTAAATTTTTCCAAAGCAAGCGAGACTTGTCTCTATTGAGTCAAATGAGCTGAAGAGCGAATATAGAGCAAACACCAACTTGGTTACTGCAGGTGTAGAGGAAAGGTAGCACTCATTCCATTCCTTCACTTGAAATTGTTTATTTTTGCTGTGGGCCACTTGAAGTACTCAAAGCTCCTTGTTCTGGTGTTAATTGACAGCAGCAGCACTACTGTTAGGCTTAAGATCATCTCTGCATAGAAGTCAGCGACAGGCTTATTTGAGGTTGCAAACAAAAGTCAGGCCTGCTATATTTCCCAAACTAACTTACTACAGAATCTCAGAGTATCTTGAATTAGAGGGCACCCACAAGGATCATCGAGTACAAGTCTTAGCCATGCACAGGACATTCCCAAGAGTCCCAGCATGTGCCTGAGAACACTGTCAGAACAATCCCTGAGAATCACACTGTGTGCCTGGGAGTGCTGTTATTTATGGGAAATCTGAGGTATCAAAAATGATTGTAGTTTCATATTAAAAAGCATTTGTTGTGAAGTGGTTGTCCTATAATGATAGATTGCAAAAGCCTTTTTCAGTAAATATTCCGACATGTAAACCCATTTGTGAAATATACTACAAGATAATGCAAAGGAAAATAAACTATAGCCAAAACAAAGTTAATTTTGGAATAAATATTTACATAATGTTGTTAGCATAATTTTATTAAAATTAATATATGAAGCTTTTTTTCAGTATTCATAAGGAAACTATTGTTATCTGTTCACAGTCGCCTATCACTTCCTAAATTAAAAGTATGGAATTCACCTTGTTATTTCCTCAGTTTCTTTAATAGAAAAATGGAAGACAAAAAACCAAATTGGCTTTATAACATGTCTAGATTTCTAAAAAACTGAATCCCAGGCCAATTAATTGATAAGGAAGTTAATTTCCAAATCGAGGACCCTCACAGATAATCTGCCAGCCACCTTGCTGTTTACATAGAGAGTGTCAAGGTCAGGTGCCTGCTGCTGCCTGCAAGTGTCCAAGTCTTAAAACATGAGGGGATTTACAGGCTAAACTGAACACCATTCATTTAAATCAGGAAACACTTACAAAAACAGTATAGATCATGCAACTTGCACTCTGAATATACAAACTATCTTTAAAATGAGGTTTTTGAAGATAAATTAGCCAGTGATGTAAAGCACTGCAACACCACAAAAATTCCATTTAAATAACTATACATTTTGTATTCAAAATGTTTTCAACAGAATCAAGTGCAGCCTCAGGCTTAATTTACATTGAAAAACTACCCATTTTTAAATTTTCTTTCAGTGTTCATTTAGCAAACACTGACCACCAATTTCTTTGAAGAAATGTTATGTAGATAGTAACAAAGCTGTTATGCTGAACACCAAATACAGGTGATATTTATTCCATCTTTTCCTTACTGACTTTGCATTTCTGCTGTCTTTAACATTATTTTTTTTTGTATGAAATCATAAATTACATATAGTTTTTATTGTGTGTTGGGTTTTTCTAAGTCTACCAAACATCATAAGGTCTAGTAATGACCTGAGAGTAAAATGAAGAAATAACAGCTCTTCCTGGAGATTAGAACTCAAAATGAGGATGAACCCAGCAACAGTAAATGAAAGGTACTAGTGATATAAATCTGACATGGTAAAGGAAGATGGCAGTGAAGGTGCCAAAATCCCTCATGATCTCAGACAAATGGCTCTGGTAGATCTCGCTACTCTGTGGAACTGTGTAGACACAAATTCTCCTACACAGCTTTGGGTAGGGCCTGTAGGTAGTATGTACTGGTAACAGGCCCCATTTGGGTGAGATGTGTATATGTTTGTGTTTGAACAGCTGTTATTTTTTTGTTTAAGAGGTGGCTTTGCATACTATAATTTCTAATTTAAGTTCTTGATTCCTTGATGTTAATTGTCCGAAATAGCATTTGAAATAATCTAGGCCTTATGTATGTCCCTGGCCTATTTGTACACAGTAACTGATCAGTTCTCACAACCAGCCTTGTGGAACTGGTGTGTGGTGTGCTGTTTGAAGATGTAAAAGGTGTCAACATCTGCACACTGATTTTTGTGTTCCAGTGCTATGGCTGTCCTGAGACAAATTGGTAAAGAATGCAGGCAGCTCTTACTTCTCTCATTTACATTTCCATTTTCCTCTTCATCTCCAAATGCAGACTTATGTACAAGAAAGGTCAAAATACAACAGCTTGGAAGGAAATAAAACAGGTTTTTCCCCATGTAATCACAATGAGTCTTAGGAAGAATTTCTTGCAAAGGAATTCAAGGTGAGAAAGCTAATAAATAACATTGGGGATGGACAATGTCAAGGGCGTTGCCATGGAAAGGATCATTACTTCATTGCAAGCACTGATTTAAGAGATGAACAAGCCAGTTCTGCCTCACATCAAGCGGCGAAAGACAAAAATTACAAGGATGGCAGTATTCATCAGAGTAGTCAGTGTTAAATGATACCAGTCAGACAGTGATTTTCATCACATCTGTTACTAATTCTTGCAACTGTCCTCACAGCTTTAAAACTCAATGATCATCATTTCTGGACAATCTATTCTAACAATATCTGTTAATTATGTTATGTGATTTGTTGACTCCAGCATGTGCCAGCAGCCATTCCTTCTTCTTGACTGCAGCAGCCAGGCCTGTGGCACGCTGAGGTCCAGCAGGTCTCTCTGTCCAGCCTGATTGATGCAGATGCTGTTCAAGTTTGCAGGTTCAGCCAGCAGCAAAGTTGAGTGTGTGTTCCAGGAGGATACCTCACACACAATCACACAACATTTAACGTGCCTGGCCACACAGGCCATCACAGAGCAGGGCCTTTATCGGCACCAACGCGAACATCAGCAGCACTAACACACACAAGTGCTGTTGTCCAGCAGGTCAGTGTCAGTATTCACTAAAGAAAACACACCTTCTCTTGCTCTCTACGCTCACAAGAACACTCATGTTCACCTAAAAATCCCTTCAATATTAATACTGGCTCTAAGTCGTTAACATTTATGTTACAGAATATACAAGGAGCACTTTACTGTTATTATGATCCCACTTGAGGCCAAAAAGTCTACATAGTTAAAAATAACATTATTTAAAATTAGTTCTCATTTCTTTCTTTTCCAGCACTGTTTGCCTTTGCAGAATGTATTCATTGTATTGCTTGCTAGATTCCACTATTTTGGTTGGCAAAGTTAGCTGTATTCCCTACCTAAAAAACCATCAGAATGTTCTTTTAATTCTTATGCAAAAACTTGCTACTGATAGATGAAAAATTTTCAAGAGGCTTCTATCTGCAGTAGAATTTAAATCAATAAATAATTTTTAAAACAAATTTATAAATAATTTTTTCTGATCTAGGGAATTTCTCCCTGTTTAGGCTTAATCTGCCTTGAAACGTTTTTTCTTTTGATACTCAGTTCTTGAATGGCACCTAAATCAAATATATGATGAGACCTCATTTTTTTTTTAATTTCCATAGTTCCAAAATTCTGTCTACTTTTTAATACTCCTTCTTATTTCAGGTGTTCATTCAGTTTATTTCATCAAAGGTTGATGAAACAAATTTTTTAGTTGTTTTCTGGTGTACTTTGCCCTGTGTTATCTTAATCTGTTTATCCACATTCAATAATACTTATATGTTTGACACTAAACCGAGTAATGCAAGGACGTAAGAGAGAGGTCTGATTAAGTCATGTTGTGTCAGGGTCTGAAGCATGTTATCCCAATGAAATTTCATCTTCCATTTTCAGAAGACTAAACTCTGTATCCATATTTTTCCCTTGCAATTCCATTGTTAGGAGTATCTGTTCAACTCTTTCAATCCAGAAACAACTTCGTCTAAAATGGTATCAGACATTTCAGCCAAAGAAATCCCATTGTGCACACACAAAATACTTCTTCACATTTTGATGTTTGCTGCTTGGGGTATGAGGTTCCTGACAGCAAAGGCAGTTATTGTTACCTGACAAGGCATTTTGTACAAACTGAGTTTCTTGGAAACCCTTTCCACAGATCTACTCTCCAGCTCCAGGGCATAACTTCTCTTAAAACTTGTTTTTTTCGAAAGCCTTATTTTGTCTGAGTCTGTTGAGCAGAAAGGTGTTCAACAGTCTCTGTTCAACCAGTTCCTCAGAGCCTCGAACTACAGCTATATGCTACAATTTTCTCCTGAGAGCCTGAAGGCGGTACAGGACTGTCAACAGAAATACAGAACTTGGACATACCTTTGGAAGTCCACAAAGTCTTGATCAAGACCAGTGACTCTCACCTGAATAGTTCTGCACTGTGTTTTTACAAAATGGCAAGTTTTATGAGTAAAAGATACACAAGAAGCTGATTCTGAGAACCAGAAGACTAAAAATATGTAACCTTGCACATATCAAACAGAAAAACAAATGTTGGTGTATTTCCAAATTTCTGGCAGCTGAATGATTCAGTGAATTATATTAATATATTGTATTTTGGTGCATATATGATGAAGAATATTATCTTTCATGAAAATCTCACTGACGTTTTATACTTAACGTCAATTATTTTCTTTGAAGGTCATTATCTGTGATCAGGGTTTTAAAACTCTTCTGAGGAATGCATCTAACATACAAGCCAGAATAGGAATTGAATATATGCTCGGTGATGTTAATTGTACTCCTTCTGACTTTAGGATAACAGTTGTCATTGCAGTTAAAAAAAAATTGCTCAAAGGTAAAATAATGTAAAAGACAAAATTCTGCAGAGGTCAGTTGCTGGATAATTTAAAAAAATCTATTAGTAGTAAGTAATAATACATAATTAAAAAAAATCTAAAACATTTTTCCTTGGAAAAGGTTGTATTAATTCTGTAGTGTCACAAATGGACAAATAAAACAATGATCGTTGCGAACAACTGATCCCTCATTTGCAAATTCTTTTAATTATGCTTTCTCAGTACTACCATAGTCTGAAGAACTCTGCATGAAAATTAATCTTAATCAGAAACTGCTCCTTACCAGTAAATGCAGCTCATTATTATTAGCTGTCTTAACTGGTCACACAATGAACAACAAAAAAGGACCCTTGGAAACTCATGTTGTATTAATTCAGTCCAGATAACTTTTAAAGAATTCTTTTCAGTGTGAAGGAGAGCTGGGGAAAGGGAGCTGTCTGCCACAGACTGCAGGGGATGATAAGAGGAGAGAACAGATTCTTTTTACAAGAATGGCATAAATGTAATATCAATAAGTACTAATAAGATAGTTAGGAAATTTCCAGCCTTGGAAATTTTGAATATTATGTTAAATAAAAACCATCCCGAGTAGTGCAAGTAAATTTAGTTCATTCTGGTGTACAGAAGACTATATGACCTGCAGATTGCCTTCACGACCAGTCAGAAAAAATAAAAATTATGTCAATGGAAGGTCTAACAAATCCTGTCTCTTCTTTCATTCATATAAACTGCTTCATATAAACCCTCTTGTGATGAGACCTTTTCCTTCCATTCATCAGCACTAGACTAATAAAACAGCAAATGTCAAAGTTGGAGTGTGCAGTCAACGAAAAGAGCTGGCATTTGGGAAATATACTGCTATTTAACAGCTCTACATTACTACTTATAAGCAAGTACAACTGTTTTCAGGAAAGATATGTGTACATTAAATCAGGAACTGCCCTTGTCTAATCAAGACTATATTTCAACAGAAAGATTTTTAAGCAATGAAAAGGATGATGCCACTTCTCCATTCAAAGATAATAGATGTAAGGAGTTCAGAAGAAAAAAAAAGAAAAATAAGTTAAATATATCTAAAAATAATATTCACAGTTTTACGTTATGTGAGTAAGTTTAATGCAACACATTAGTTGTTCATAGAATTATAGAATTTATCCCTAGTTGAAAAGGACCCCCAAAAATCATCAAGTCCAACTCCTGGTCCTGCACAGCACACCTCAAGAATCACAGTATGTGTCTGACAATATTGTCCAAACACTTCTTGCATTCTGTCAGGCTTGGTGCTGGGACCACTTCCGTGGGGAGCCTGCCCCAGTGCCCAACCACCCTCCGGGTGAAGAGCCTTTTCCAAGTATCCAGCCTAAACTGCCTCTAAGACAGCTTCATGTTGTTCCTTTTGCTCCTGTCACTGGTCACCAGGGAGAGAGATCAGTGCCCCTTGTGAGGAAGCTGTACACCACGATGAAGTCTCCACTCTATCTCCTCTTCTTCAGGTTGAGCCAACCAAGTGACCTCAGCTGCTTCTTTCATGGCTCCCTCTCTAAACCCTTCACCATCTTTGTAGTTCTCTTTCGGACACGGTCTAATGCCTTTATATTTTTATTGTATTGTGGCACCCAAAACACCCAGCACTTGAGGTGAGGCCGCCCCAGTGCAGAGCAGAGTGGGACAATCCCCTCCCTTGCCCGGCTGGCGATGCTGTGCCTGATGCCCCCACAACAGGGTTGGCCTTCCTGGCTGCCAGGGCCCTGCTGACTCCACTTGCCATTGA
Source organism: Struthidea cinerea (assembly GCA_013397865.1). Classification (NCBI taxonomy): domain Eukaryota; kingdom Metazoa; phylum Chordata; class Aves; order Passeriformes; family Corcoracidae; genus Struthidea; species Struthidea cinerea. The sequence continues at coordinate 19,666 of VZTI01005062.1, read as the reverse complement.
TCAGGACCCCCAGGTCCCTTTCCACAGCACTGCTCTCAGCCTCTTGTTCCCCAGTCTGTCCGTACATACAGGGTTGCCCTGTCCCAGGTGTAGAATCTGGCACTTTGTTGAACTTCCTATGCTTAGTATACATTCAGGTTATCCATCCAAGTCACTTATAAATTTGTTGAAGAGCTCATATGTAGGTATATATATTTAACTGTAGATATTCCATAAAGGTTTTCACTTAATATTAGGGTAAAAGAAAAGAAAAAATTGTCTTTTTTCCTTTATGGCAGACTATCTGGATTCATGCTCGTGAATTTCAAATTTCCAAGATGTAGCTTAGATTCTGCAGATAGTCCACACTTTGAACTAGAATTGCAGTACTCAGTAAAGTTGCATAATTTTCTGTTTCACTGGAAGTACTCGACATGCTTTATGAATGTATGCAGGGGTTTTTTGTTATATGTTCTGTCTCAAAGGAAAAATGGAAACTTAATTTCTAAATGTCAGTTAATAAGTTTTACTAAAATGAATGTTCATTGACTACTCAGGGAATTTGTCTGGGAAGAAAAAGAGACCTCAATCTGCTACACATGCACTGAATGGGAAAATGTGTAGTCATATGGTTACACTTTCTTTCAACCCTACAAGATTTACATAGTCTGAGTGAAAGGCACAGCTAGCAAGCATTTAGAACACCAGCTCTGACACGGCGTCTGCGTCCAGAATATCTGTAGATATGTAGAAAATATGAGAATGGGATCTATTAAATAGTCTTATTGCTGCTCTGTCTTTTACCAGTGGTCAAATTATCAATTTTCCTGCCTACACTTGGACCTTTCTGTGCAGTCACCAAAGTATAAGAAAAGTAAAGTTTGAAGAGAGGAAGAATAACATCCTGCAGCACAGGTTTAGGAGGACACCTTTGCCTAGCCAAGGAAGTACCCTGAATATGCCAAAGAAGTACCTATGGATAGCTCAGCCTTTGTAAATTGAAATGACAATTTCAATTTTTATTTTTTTTTTTTGGTTTTCCTTCCTTTAGTAGGGGCTTCCTACTTTAATAATTTACTTAGCTGGATTTGTAGGTGGAGATGTAGTACTCAATTAACCACTCAGGCTGTTTAAGTCATTTTCACAGGTGTCTGCAGAAGGGCTCAAAAATATTATAAAACATCTCATAAACCGAAATCTGGCTTTTCTTATTGTCAGTCATTGAATGTATATAACCCTATTGCCAATCAATCAAAGAGAAGGGTAGTACATAAGTACCTCAATACACCTAACTGCAGTCACTGGAAGAGCTATTGCAGGAGATGAATATTTCAATAATCTTGCAGTAGCAAGAAGATAGATGTTCCATTTTCTCCGTATGTCAGAGTGAGTCTGAACACACATTAAGGTGTTTTGTCCGGAGAGAAATACAGTGTCATCTGCTGGAAAAAACTGTGATCCTGTGTTTCAGGAGCAAGTTTCTTCCAAATTCCACATCTAATTAATAGAAGTACTTGCAGTCACAGCATGAGCATATTTTCTTTGGCATTCTGACAAGGATTTTGTTGGAATACAGTAAGCATTTTGTCATTAATAGAGTAATTATGGAATTTCCCCAACTCCAGGCATTAAAAAGGAACTGTAAGAGAAGACATCTGAGGAATCTTTATTTCTGAGAATTTCATAAGGAACTCTGCCTTCAAACAGAATTTTTTATTCTTTCTTCTTTGCCAATATCAGACTAGATTGTACTGGATCTTTGCTCAGCCACACAGGGATGGACAGAAGACCAGAAGTCATCTTTAACCTTCTTTCTTTTTCTGCCAAGTGTCCAAGTACAATCTCACACCTCTTTTCTCCTAAATGCAAAAGTTGTTTGTTTTGGGAGTGTGTGCAATCTCGGTTCTCCCTTAATAACAGATACACACTACAAGAGCACTTTTTTCACAATTCTTATCAATTTATTTCAGCTTAAATACCAGTAAGAGATTACATTAACTGAGCTTTACACACTATTTGATTGAAGAGAAATATGGTGTCAAAGATTCAAAGTCCAATTAAACCACTCTCTAACACATCTCATCACTCTCAACAAGTACCTGAAAGGAGGTTACAGCAGGGTGGGAGTTGGTCTCTTCGACCTGATAACAAGTGGCAGGACCAGAGAAAGTGACATCAAGTTTCACTAGGGAGTTTTTGATTAGATATTAGAAAAAAAATTCTTCACTGAAAGAGTGGTGAAACCTTGGAACAGGCTGCTCAGGGAAGTGATTGAGTCACCGTCCCCGGAAGTGTTAAAAAACCATGTGAAAATGGCACTTGGGGGCATGGTTTATTGATTAACATGGAGGTGCTGGTTAATGGTTAGACTCCATGATCTTAAAGGTCTTTTCCAACCTTAAAATTCAATGATTTTAGGGCAAGTATTTAAATCCAATATTCTTTAAATGAAGGGATGTTTGGATCTGGAAATGGTTCCTACATAGCAGTGAATTTGAATACAGAATCAATTTCTGCAGAATTTTTGGAGAAAAAAAACCCTACTACATTTGAAAGAAGTGTCATCAGTAAGATCATGAATAGCATTTCACTGAATAAGAATTTAAAAATAATTTCAGGGATACCCATTTCAATGATCCTCAGGTGTGTAAACAGCTCAGTTTTTGATTGAATTTCAAACATTACAGATTAAATGCTAACAGCTTCAACTAGAATGTTACTGAAGGACATTTTTGAAAACTGGTGTTGCTTCCTGCTTCGTAAGATACTTCTCAAATTTGTTAGTAACACATCACAGAAATGGTCTTGTCTCTCTACAGATTGTTTGTGTCTGCTTTCAAGATTAGTGTTGCTGTACGGGAAAGTTTCTGATTTTTGTGGGGGAAAAGGAAAAGTCTTTTCTGCATCAAATAATGTGAAAGGAGCTATGTAACATTTATGCTCAGGATTTATAATGGACCGTCATAGCTCATTGCTTAAACCTCAGATCGAGAAAACAGCAAAAAATTGTAATAACAATTAAGATCTACATGTAAAATAGCATAACCCTATGGTGAGAAGAATTGTTTTAATTTGGGATTTGGACAGGGATGTCAAGTTTTATGTAATTAGCTGTTCATCATGGGAACTCACATTCCTGATATAAACATGCTGTTAACACATGCAAGGGAAGGATGAAACAAATACAAATTCTAGATTAAAACAGCAGTGGTAACCATTACATCGCAATCATTATACGCTGCCTTCAGCTAACATGCAACATTGTCCATAGAATGCTCCTCAGGAATTCACACAAAAGAATAAAAAGCAACCAGTCTTTATCAAGACATGGAATATTGGTGTCCTCTACAGGGTTTCGGCTGAGGGACTGTTTCACCAATGCCATAAAGAACAGCAATTTCTTTTTTCAAGAAGGAAGAAAGTAGGGGACAGTCATATGTATGTCCAATAGCGTGGTGCACCTGACAAGGTGCCAAGAAAGGGAAGAGTGCTCAGCTGAGCTGAACCAGTCACTGGGTCCCATGGCTTTAGAAAAACTCAGACGCGGGATGTGACAGTCGCATGTTTAGTTTCACACATCTGCTACCCACATTTTGATGGCCCCTGCTCTTCATCCTTCCTGATCTTATTTCTGTCACATAACAGCTACCCTTCATAGCATTCTAACATTTTTGTCAGTGGCACTTAAAATATTCTGCTGCAACTAGACTATTTCTCTTTATTAGCCAACAGCTGTTAGATGTTTTAAAATAATTTTCAGAGGATTTGTGAAAGTGTGTCAGCTAATTACTTATAATTTCACTTCAATTTACTAATTTCTAGACCAACAGGACGTCCTTTTTCATAGATATGCCCAGACTGGTTTTTAATGGCCCGAACACAGCTGGCTGTTATTTCTTTCCAGCTTTCTTTACCTGTATGGGTTCTGAAAAATGCATTTAAAAAAAAAAATAGAATGGTTTTCAAAATGCTTTCAAAAAAGAAGCCTTCAATATTACTCTTAGCTTCACCCACCCTAGAAATGGACTAAGCAGAGCACATTTAGAATAGGTAGATCTTTAAAAGCTTTGTCTTTTTTCCCCGTCATTAAAAAGTTTGGAAGCTTTAGCTGTTCTACTGAATATCTCAGATGTTTTAGCCTTCATCAGCCTCAAAAGCCATTGGAGTTGATTCTGCTTTTTGATATGCTAAATCAGAAACACAGGGAGATTAATTTATGTTGCTTTCCGAAAATTAAAACAGGACTTGAATTGTTTATGCGTGTCTTAGTACGATTTTGGATATTTGAAATTTCAATTTGAGTTTTTATTTGGTGGTTGAACCTCTTCTCCATAGAGAATATTAATAAAAGTACGAGTCTGTTTACAAGTAATATTTAGGACCTAGAAAATTCACCAACTAATTTTTTACCATATTGTTATTATATCTGTACTAATAGGACAGTAAAAGTTGGAGGTTGTAGTACCATCACGTTAAATCTTATATAAAACCATAAATGATCCACAAAAGAAGTCCAACCAGGCAATCGTTTCCACTTTTGTACAACCCTTGAATAACAATACTTTGAAATTAAAATGCTTTAACTATTTACAAGGTTCATCTCTTTCTTTCTCCTCCTCTCTTCACACTATACTAAATACATGCAACTCAGTACAACATTTCGAACAAGACATTTCCTAAATAAATTAGAAACAGAAAATTTTTTTTCACATTGACAATGGAAAACCCATACATATGTAAACCTGCCATCCGAGATTACACTCAGCAGTAAAAGTATCACTAATTTAGAGAATAACTGTTGTCATAAAATATTAATTTCAGATTTGAGATTGTTCTTCCATGAGACGTGTTTGGGATTTCTGCTCGCATATTAGCTAAGTATTAGCGGGGTTTTTCCTCCAGCATCAGTGTCAAATCTTCCTATTCGTAGTAACTCCTTTTATGATTCTATTTTATTATACAATATTAAGGTAATATATAAACCTATGTGCTACAGCTTTTTCTGAGGTGTCTCTGCAAATGCACTTGTGCTTTTTACTGTTAACACATCAGCATAACAAAATGTGTATTCAAACACCAAAGCATCTATGAGTTTAGAACAAATAGTTTTACTTCCAATTGCTTTTCTTGTCCTCGTAGAGATGAGCACAAGTAAGGATTGCAGACGTGACTTCTGGTTTCCCAGCAGTATTTGGATCTAAGATTCTGATTCAAGCAAATCTTTGCTAAAAGTTTTTAATAGTTAGCAAAACCATTAAGTGCATGTTTTAGAAGTTCTCATCTTATATTTTGCTGTAAGGCACTATAGCAAATACTAAATGCATCTACTCTCTTTCTTTACAACTGCACCAAAGTCTTAACTAATGAGGAAATGGATGAGAAATGAATAAATACTAAATCATGTAATTAGAACCCCCGTTTCTTGTTGACCACAGAACAAAAAATCAAAGAAGCTGCTTTAGGAAAGTCAATCTTTTTTATTTTGAGATATCAAGAAGCCCCCAAAATCCTCATATGAAAAGTAATCAGCCCTGGTTAGTAGTAGAGCAACTTCAGTTAGCCCTGGCCTGTAAATCAATTGGCTGAATTCTCCTGGCCCTTTCCAAATTCCATTTCCAAATCTACAGTAGGGATTAGTGTAGATTTAGCCCCGATAGACAGATAAAACTAGCAGTATGCACAGACTTACTGTTTAATAGACTGGATCTAAGGTATCAGTGGTTGCTGAAATGGACTGTCAGCTAATGTAGATAGAGAAAAGATGGGGAAAAGAGGAGCAACATCTTGCTGTCCCTTAAAGCAATAATGTCCTTATTGTCTTCAGTCCCCAGTCAGAAGACTTCTGTTTGGTTCCTGCCTTTAATACGTACTTCACATACTAAAAAGTTTACCAAAACCTAATTGCTAGAGTGGCCCATATGAAGAATGCTCACAAATTTTAAATTCTGAAGGTTTTTTTAAATGAATCTTGAATCTGGTTTTTAATATTATTATTAATTTTTAATGCCCATTTTTGCAAATGTAGGTACTATTGCTTAGTGTTATTTACCGTTACTTGGCTAAAAAAACCCCAAAATCCCAAAACTCGAATAAACCATTCAAAGCTGATAATACAGGAACATGTGACCAAACACTCTGGGAACAATGGTGTAGTCTTCAAATAATGAACACTGCTTAAACTTGCTTACACAGTACTTTAAACTCTTTTATATTTAGCAGTAACAAGAGCCTTATAAATTGCAGTTCTAAGGGTACAAGTCTTTGTACTAAAATATCTTTTTTGAACCAGTATAGCTTCATTTTAGGACTACATGTTCATAAATATTTTTACTCTGTCTATTATTATTAATTTTTTTTGTCAGGAGAGTTTAGACAAATGGAAGTATTTTGTCCTTTTGGGGTGTGAGTTGCCTTTTATGACATGTTTGTGTATATCACAGAATAATCAGGGAGAGTGTCCATGAGTTAATTAGCATTGGACAAACGTGGGAAACAAGAATAAAATTATGTTTTTTCTCCAACATATTCCAGGCTATTCCATTCCTTGATCTTCAAGAAAGAGGACAAATAAATCTTTTTCCCTCCTTTTTTTCTCATTATCAGGGAAAAAACCAAAATTTTGAAATGGTATTAGCAGTCATCATGAAATGGTTCTGTAATTGTTAGCAGAAAAAGGAATCTATAACCTGTCATGAACAGGTTTCTCTAATATACCTCTGAAAATCATACAAGCTTATAACTTGGTGGTATGAAGGCTGATGTAGTAAATGTGTTTACACAGTTTATATGGTATGAAATCAGTACAAAAATATTTTAAGGAAGAGGCAAGTGAGAAGGTGCTTCACGTGGTGAAAGGAATGATGGTTCATTATCCCTGTTCAGCTCTCCAGAGCTTGTATTGTTAAATAGCTTTCCATGGTCTTCTCACTCATTCATGAATTTTTCAACCCAATCTATTCGATCATTCTCCCTACAGAACATGCTAAATACTTTTGCTTAGCCTTGGCATTTTATTTAAATCCTTTGTAGCTTTACTGTACCTTTCTTGAGACACAGGAAGGGAAATTATCTGTATATGTGTTTCAGGGACTCAATCTATTTATACAGCTTCATAATAATGACCTTATTTTATTTCCTATTTCTTTCCCAATAGTTTCTAGGATTCATTTTTTTCTGGCTGCTCACAATTGGGTATTTTCATAGAACTACTTATCATAACTGAAATGTCTTGTTCCTGAGTGGTGAGACTTAGGCTTTGAGCCCATTAATATGTGTGTAAACTTAAAATTGATGGAGTGGAGAGAGGGGTACTTTGTATTTAACCACATTCAATTTTCACATTGATATTTTATTATTTAACCACTGAGTAGTGTAAGGAGATACTTCAGTTCTTCAGGTTCTGTCTCTACTCTCCCAAATAATTCAAAATCATTTTTTATTCACAGCATTTTTGGCACTGTGAATGTGTGCCTTTCACATTGTAGATCTGTTGGAAGTTCATGGGTGACCTTCACTGTGGGAGCACTGTGGGATCATCATTATTAAATATGTCTTGTTTTTCTCTTTGGTAATGAGAGCCATATAAAAAGTCAACTCATACTTCAAACAGTGATATTTTTAGCTGTTTTCCCTTGTTCATACATTTGCTATAGTTCTTGGAAGGAGCTGAAGAAGATTTATAAGGTAGCTTTTAAAATCCTGACAAGTCTTGCCTAGTATGCTGTTCATTTATAAGCACCCCAACTCTGTTCTTTATTACATAGACTATTAATTTGCTGATAGAAATATCAGCATTTTCAGTTACACTTATTCAGACCTACAGAATCTTAGAAAAACAATTATTTCATTTTACATAGCAGTATATCATCTATTTTATAGTCAGTTCCTTTACAGCATGGGTAAAATACTGCCTAGCCCTGGCACCCATTTATTTACTACTGTTTCTACATATGTCTGTCTGCTCTGTAGCTGCACCCACTGATTCTTTATTTAGAAGGGATCAGCTAATGAGTCCTCCATGAAGACTGGTGAATCTCCTTGAAGCTCTTGAACCATAAATAAAGATAGAAGCAGTTCATTTGCATTTTTCTTCCACAGTAGTACATTTATTTTATATCTGGATTGTCTGCTGGCTTCACACAAACTCTCTGGAGGGCTTTTTCTTTAACTCTTGCTTTAACATACTTCATAAAGACATTTTTATTAGATTTTATGCTTCATTTTTTTTGTTCCGAGACAGGTTTGGTCCTGACTTCTATGTGTTCACTTTTAACTTTTCTAAATTTAGAACAAATTATTTGCTTGTTTGTTTGTTTAATTTAGATATTCAGTAAAGGATTTCTTCCCCACATTTTTTGTAGTTTGCCTTGCTCTTTAGTTAAGCCACATTCTTTTGAGTTTTTTTGGTTGTGTTTTCTCTGTATTTCCTACGTTGTTTAATACAGATCCTTAATTACACTTGCAGTTATTTATTTCTTTTTAATGCGCCTCTTAATGTCACAAATTTACCTGTTTTTATGTAGACCCTCTCTTCAAATTAGGCAAAATAGTAATGAAACAGAGCTAAAATCTGAATGTGCTGTGAAACATCCTATGAAAGAACACAACCAACTGTTAATAGAAATTGTACTAAAGAACTAGAATAAAATAATTTATTTCATATGTAATATTTACATTTTTGAAACATTCCACAAATGAATTTATAAATCTGCAGAATTAATTATGTGGCTGTGGATTTGAGTATTTTTATTAGCTAACATGGACAGCGTCCATGTATACTCTGTTCTCCATATTTTTACATATAAAATTCCAGATAAGCAAGGGGAGAAAAAATAAGATTAAAATGATCAGTTTTCCAGTTGAAATTGGGAAATAAGGTCAGTAGTTTCTCTGCTGCAAGCTAACGACTCTTCCAACAAATAAACATGATTTTCGCATTACCCAACAACATGCCTTCCATCTTTGAATCCAAATCACAGCATTCTCCAAGACAATATGCTGTTAAGTAACAATTCAATTAAACAGGCAAACCATCTATCATCAGCACTCAGTGATTAAAATGTCCTTGTTATCAGTACTATCATCCATTAATTAAATGCAGGATCTGTTTCAACAGAGGAAAATCTGCAAAATGAGTTGCAGCACATTTGATAAATCAACTCCTAATTAACAAATGCTGGCAGATTTCTTTTCATTTTATCTTATTTTATTTTGTTTCAAAATCAGATCATACGGAAATGCCTGAAGATGAAAATAATAGAAAACTGGCAACAACATGCTCACTGTTCAATTTTAAAATTGTCTTCTCCTGTGGCTTGGCAGTGTTAAATATACTGGCCTTTTCTTAGCATTTTGTGGAAAGCTTGAGATGTGCACTTTGCATGAGATTAAAAAAATTGCTTTCTTCACTCAATTAAATCATCATGGATGTAGAGGAGCAGGCTATCTGGCAATAATACCCTAAAGAAAAACAGCAGTATCCAAAATCCAGAAGATTTTTAAAGACAGTAAAATTGGTTTAGAATAGCATCTTGAGATTAGCTCACCGCTGCAATGTACAGAAGAAACGAAGGAAGGTGCAAATCCATTAGACATAGCATCTATGAAGGGGAACAAGGTGTAAGGAAAATGGATTTGTCCTTTATTTTCACCTCCTATGTCATGCCAGTCTTTTTACATAGTACACAAAGGAAAATGCTTGGATGTGTAGCATTAGCTCTTTTCATATCTGCATGTAATCACAGTAAAAACAAGAAAACCCTGCAGGTTTAGAGGAGGACAGTGATACCATCCAAGTTCGTCGTCTAGGATTTTTAGGGTTCTCACAGAAGTGAAAGAAAGGTTAAATTACTCAGTCTAAGTTAGCATGAATTTCTGATTTGCTTTTGGAATTTTCTCTTTTTCTCAACATCAGCAATTCAGTGAGGCCAGAGAAGTAGTCTTAATCAATTCAAGTTCAATAGTTGAAGATTAGAATAGAAAAAATAATATCTCTATTTCCTTACGCTTTTAAAGCCCCTTATTTTTCCAAATTTTTTATCAGTCTTTAGACTTTATTTTATTTGAAGACAAGACTTTTATCTCTATCCAGAGACACATAAATAAAACTAGCCAAGCTTTTGATAAATCAGCACTTGAAATGGGAATCTATCATCAATACAAATCAAATCTTGATCAAATGATAATGATTAAATACTGTCAACTGTGTTACGTGTTCCCCTATTTGGACTTCTAGTCTTAGATATGGGTGTCATTTGCAGGATAATGAAAATCTAGTTCCAAAATCTTTGTCTTAATTTCCAAGTTAGCTTTGAATGTTACTGCTAGTTCACATTTAATTCAAATTAATAAGTGATTTGATGTGAGGGAGATCAGCCACAACACTGGGTTGAGTGAACTGTATTAATATGAAGACTTTTCTTGCTTTAAATAACAACAGATTTACCTGAAGAGTACTTCAAGCATACGTATTTTAAAAACTTCATTAACTTCTTACAGTGAATTATTATGTCGAGGAAGACAGGGCCCTGTCTTCCATTATGGATTACTTTCCACATTTGTGAACTTGTGCATAATTTTATTAAAATACATAAATAAAGCTGAAATATATGCATCCTTGCTGAATATATTTCCTGTTTAAATAAGTACATTGTCTTAATCTTGCATTTATTTAGTGTCTTAATGCCCAGGAATTTGATGTGAAATGTCTACAATTACAAGCACTTGCGAATAGATCAGGTTTTCCTTCCTAATTGGATGCTCATTACTTATCCTTACTCTAAGAGCAACAGTGTTCTACCTGAAATGCTAATAATACACCAATTATTAAAAACACTTCTGCGGAAAAATATGTCTCTGTCTATCAATTAATGAAAAAATGATGGACTTTTACTTTTCAGTATGATCTGTAATGAGCAACCAAAACAAATTTGCCTATCTAGGTGTTCTAGTGCTGGATTTTCTTCTCCTTCCTTTCTCCATTCCTCTTTCTCTCCCTTTGCAACTATTATTTGCAGTGTTAGATACTTTTATTTCCCAACTGTAAATGACACTGAAAAGGAAGGTTCAACAAAAAGAAACTGATCTGGCTTTGGTGGAAAGAGGATATACTCTTACAACTTCACAAATACAGGGAACTACTTCTACTGATGTAGAATATCCTATTTCTCATTCTCGCTGCCTTGCCTCCCCAGGAGGCGTGTCTCACGTAGTTGTCATGCATGTCACTCTTACTGCAGATATCTCACTGTGGGTAGCATTTAATGTTAATCACAACATCTCCTTCTCCATTAGAGTAATTGTTTGTCTCTCCCTCCCTCCTGTGGCTGTTTATTATGCCTACAGTCTATCTACATAATTGTTATGGGTTGTAAATGAACATCTTCTCTCTTGGTGGCAATTATATGTGTAATTCTTTACCTTGTTTTCATCACGCTTGTGACTGGATGATGCTTTTGACCAGAAAAACTTGGTGGGGAAAAAAAAAAAAAGAAAAAAGAAAAATAAAAAAAGGAAAGATATTATTGATAAAAAAGTTACACCAGATACTTTGTTTGGCCTTTTATGGTTGCTTCTGTCAAAGCAAGCAAGTTGGTCCAAGGCATGCATCCTTCCTTGGTTTATTTCATTCCTTTAGAGAAATTGTTTCAATATATGCATGTTTTATAAGAGCCTGTTTACATTTCCTTTTTCATAACATTATTAGGAAAGGGTTATATATTTTTCCTTCATTAAAAATATCATTGCTACTTTATGAAAGAGACATTATTAACTGAGACACAAATCTCCTCTTTGATATAATCACTGATTCAAATCCATCAAGTTGAAAAGTAATAATTATAATAAAGCTATGGAATATGATTTTATGGCCATTCATTACATACTATAAAAATTTCATATAAATTTGTCACATAGATGATCACATTAGCAAAAAGAAAAAAAAAATCCCCTTAGCTTTAAGTGTTTGCTAGCTGGCATGTTAAAAGTCAAGGCTAAAGAAGAAAAGAAAGTGATCAAAACACTTATCTGTAGAGAAAGAAAAACCTCTGCACCTACGTATGTACAGTTTTGTCTGAGTTTGCCAAGACTCATAGAAATGGAAGTAATTGCAGACAGGACTACGTAGAAAAATACGACCACAAATCAAACAGAACTTTTACTATAAAGCATATTTTAATAATTAACTTTTGTGATTTTAAATAATCAGACCAGAGACAAAGAAAGGGAAAGAAAGAACCAGTTTATAAGTAACCTACCCATTACCTCCTGTATTCTTTCAGAATAGGTCCTTGTTCTCAAACTTGGTTTGAGCCAGCTCTGATTTCCTGAGTGTCAAGAACTTTAGCCCAGTACTTTGGGAATTTCCTTTACATCCCTTCTGAGCCCTGTCTATTTGTTTTCTCCAAAATCTGTCTCACTATGAGCTTCAGACTTGCAGCTCCTTTATATGAGTTATTTATTCTTACTTATGAGAGTCCTGTGTCTCTGAAACTTCCCTCATCAAGATGTGCAGTTACCCTCAAAAGAAGAAGCAGAACTCCTCATTTCAGAAGTACCAATCCAACCTAATAATTCACCTTTCCAGAGGAACTTGACAATACCTTGAACTAAAAACACACCAAACAACAAAAAAGCCCACTTGTGCTTCACACTGGTCAAATAAGTTTTTAGATGCTAAATCTTTCTCAAGTTGTCCCACAGTCAAGGATTTAAACCAATACTTTTTTTTTCTTAACATTAAATTTTTCCACTTCCACTTGTATACATATATATATGTGTGTACGTGTATACATATATATATCTGTGTGTTTCCTTTTTACTTAAGACCTTGCTTTATCCCTGTCCTTTAAACACAACATTTCTTCCTTTTACGAAGTACACAGCTTTTCAATGACAAGGACTGATATCTCAAAATACGTGACTGACATATAAAGAGGTGGTGGAACACAAAATGTAGTCACTGTTGCAGTGTCTCTGAAGAAGTCATTAGTATACAGATTTTCAATCCCACATTACATAAACTGAAAGTACATTTAAGTAAATAAAATCTCAATTTGGTGATGTACAGTGTAAATATGAGGCTAAATTAGAATTGCAATCTGTATTTTAGCTCTATGTTCTCTATTTAAGTTCATTTTCACTTGCAAGACTCCATAAAAATATAGAACTCGTAGTCTATATCTCTGCTACGGAAATATTTGCATTGTACCATCTCATATCCCTGTTCCATCCTACAAATTGACTAAAACTAGTTCAGGTTCACTGCCAAAGGCATCTATAAATGAAGAATGTTATTGAAAATTTTATGGGATTATGAAATGGATCCGTAAGGTAAGGAATTTAAGACCACAATAAGAAATAAAAAAAGTAAGTTCTACTTGCCTCTATATTGCTTTAAAAATCCCAGTTTTGCCCCCCTGATCTTGACAAAAAATTTTTTTAAATGTTAAGTTATATTAAGGCACTTCATACTTGCAGAAGTGGAGTAGGGGGGAAAAAAGAGAGGGACAGTGAAAGGGAGAAAACAACCATACCCCAAGTCTTCATTTCCAATATCACATAATTTTTAAGGTTTGTGGAATGCAAGAGTTTGTCAGCAAGAAAATATGTGCTGTATCTAATTTTACCCTTGTGCATATTAGTAGTCTAAAGATAGTGCTAAAACTTCATGTGTTTAGTCAAAATTTTAAATATCAATTATTCAAATCTGCTTTTGTGTTCCAAAATGAAGTCAGAATGGCATTGGTTAGGGGACCTGCAGGGGTAAGATGGAATGAAAGCGCGGATTTCAGTTTTTCATTCAGGAATTAAATGTTCTAAGTGAGTTGCTCCTCATTGAGACATTAAAATGGAGACCTGCAAAATAGTGCTGACATGTTGGCTTCCTTAGCTTAACAAGAATTTTCTTTTGTATTCACATATAACAATATAAGTATATACAATTATTTTCAGTTCTAAAACTTATTTATATATCATTAATGGCAGACACATAAAGCATTTATCACGTACCATGATAGGTTTTCCACATGCTGATATTAATTAAAAGTAATATCTGCCTAAGGAACTTCATAAATATTTTGCAGTCATGCCTGAAAGAAAGCTCAGTGCAATACATTAGTATTGCTATGTATATTGGAATACACCGAGCATTCTATAAAAATACCTGTACGAAATTATTAAAAAGAAATATGTATCACATATCTAATTCCTCATGAACTACAAAAAGTAAGAACAAAAGACAGTAATTATTTCTGTAGATATTTTTGGTTTTGTTTAAAGTATTTTTGAGATGATTATAAAAACAATTTCCGTCTTTCATTCTAGAAATTATTCTAAAGAGGAACAAAATATTAAATTTTACAACTTCTTACGATTTTTCATTTACAATTGACAGAAATGTTTAACTTTTTTCTTTGCTTCACATCATTTTATACTTAAAAAAAAAAATTGCCACAAGATATTGAGACACATATTCAAAAGCTAAAAGAATTTTGTTTGTTTAACCTGAAGAAGAGGAGGCTTCAGGGTGACCTTTTTGTGGCCTTCCAGTACCTAAAGGGGGCCTATGAGACAGATGGGAAGAGACTATTTGCAGGAGCATGTAGGACAGGTAACTGAAAGAGATCAGCTTTAGATGAGGCATTAGGAAAAACTTCTTTTCTATGAGGGTGGTGAGGCACTGAAACAGGTATCCCAGAGAAGTTATGGCTGTCCCATCCCTGAAGGTGCTCGAGGCCAGGCTGTATGGGGCCCTGAGCAACCTACTCTAATGAAAGGTGTTTCCGGCCATGGCAGGGTTTGGGTGTCTTCCAAACCAGGCTGTTCTGTGATTCTATAACATTTAAGTCCAAGCCTCAAAATAGCAAGCTTACAACACTGTCGGCAGTCCTGAAGAGATTAGATGCCATTATCTACAAAATGATCTCCAACAGAAATCTACCAGATCTTCATTTCCATAAAGGAAATTGTGTAGTATATTAAAGTTAATAAGAAAACTGCCACACAGAGTCTCAGATGATCCCTATCAGGCTCTGTCATTCCATATATTTTGTGATCCAGCAAAGTTTGCAAACAGCTATGTTTTAAACATGTGTGGAAAACTTTATAAAACAGCACACAACCAGTACTTTGTTTATGGAAGTTCTCTGTCCTCCTGCCCTGTGCTCTATTCAAACAAACAAGCCAATGTGTTAACAATCTTGGCTCTGACAACTGTGTAAAACTATTTAATATTCTTTTCGTGTGGAAACTGTTGTCTGATCATTAGTCATGTTTAGTTGCACCTGCAATTATTTTTTCATATATTTAATATGCCAATTTTATCGCAGTGACTGCTCTCAGGAGGTTTATAATAGTGATTAAAGCAATGTTAATTGTTGCGTTCAATTCAGGATTGCTTCAATGTCAACGTGATCAATGGTGATACTGGGAAATGTCAAAGTCTCCACAAGTTTAGAAAGCTTTAATTAGAATTTCTTAACCTTTTAAAAACTTTAATTTCCAGAATTCAGACTCTATTTCTCTCCAGGCCACCCCAAAATATCCTTTCATTAACATCCAGTGTTTTTTTGCAGTGTAAAGAATTTCCAAACCTTCATGTTTTGTATAGGTTTAAAGGTGAGCACATATGTCCAAGGACGTTGTCTATCCTTGCTGTTACCCTGACATCTTCTCTATTTCCTTAGAAGTCTGCCTCTTTTACACTTGCAGGTTTCTTTACAAGGAGCTGATAATATCTGAGCATAGTCAGCGACTGATATAGCAAAATAATTGATTGCATTTGGAACTCAGGCATTTAGTGTTGAAAAAAAAAAACACTGAGGGGAGAGCGGAATGTGAGAAAGTATTAGCTTTGCACTGCATGTTGACTATTTCTCATAACATCAGGGTGTCAAAGGATTTTTTTGCTTTTTACTGAGCAGGCCTCAAACTTCTTGCCAGCTGTGTAAGGCAGCACACTTACCTTCAAAGAAAGAATCACTCCATCTAGATGATCGCTACAGTATATAATAAATCTCTCAAAAGTGGCATTTGAAAAGGAAAACAAATATTCATGAACACCCCGGTTCCAGGCAGGCTGCGCAGAACCATTGTTCTATAACACTTTATAATATTGTGCAATATAGATGTGTCAGTTCACTGAGGACCTCTCTGCAATCTGTCCTACTCTGAAACTCAAGAGTCTGATTTATAGGGGTTTTTCGGTGGCAGACTGAATTTTTTTTCTGCTTCTAACAGACAATCATTGTGCTATGGGCCGACAGTCACAAGGACTTAGGAATTTCCTAAAAATCCACTGTCCGTTGCCTCAGTTAAGGGCTTTTTTTGGAATTTATGTCTATGCAGGTCAATATTAACAGCAGATTAATGTTCTTTCAGATTGGGCAGTTAGAATGGAAAATGCAGAGGATGATCTCCCACATTATTTTTGACTCTGACCAGAGAAAATGAAAGGCTTGAAAGAAATGGATTTGTTAGATGGGTAGCACAGACAGCTTTATCGCTAGTGCACAATGTAATAAAGGATAATTCTTAACAAAGTCTGTCGATAAAATGAAATTTATTATCCTAGTCATCTATTTAGGGAGCCTGATGAGGATATTTCAGTGGACCTGATTTAGTTTCTCTTTGTTTAGGTTCTTCAAGGCACAGTTTATCTGTTTAATTGACAAATTTCACTCAATATATGTCCATATGAGAACAGCATTTATTGAATTGATTATACTTAACTGTCTTTCCCTGAAGAGGAGTGAAGTCCCACAGATCCTTCATTTCCATTAGATTTTTCTCTGAGGCTAGCAAGTATCTGTGTCCAGTAAATGACTGCCTTCTGCAGTTATGATAGCAATTTTATGGTCTATTTACAAAATGGTCTATTTAAGAAAAATCTTGTGTGGCAAAGTTTTGGCAGCAGAGAGGGCTACCGGGGTGGTTTCTGTAAGAAAGCGTCAGAAGCTTCCCCTGTGTTCAGTAGAGGCAAGACCAGCCAGGACCAAGAGGAACTGGTCACTGGCCAAGGCTGAGCCCAGCAGCGATGGTAGTATAAGAAGGGGATAAGTATTTAAGAAGGGGAAAAATGCTACACAACAGCAGCAAGGAGAGAGGATTGAGAATATGTGAAGGAAACAGCTCTGCAAACACCAAGGTCAGTGAAGAGGGAGGTGGAGGAGGTGATACAGATGCCAGAGCAGAGATTGCCGTGCAGCCTGTGGGGAAGGCCATGGTGATGCAGCTGTGTCAGTGTGTCCGTAACATTGAGCCTGGGAAGAACAGAGAGAAGGAAGGAAAGTGGTTTAAGATTTGTTTTTACTTCCTATTACTCTTTTCTGATTCTTTTGGCGATAAATTAAATTCTCTGTGCTGAGTCTGTTTTGCCCAATCAGTGAGTGATCTCACCCTGTCCTTATCTTGGCCCTCGACCCTTTTCTCATGGTTTCTCTCCCCTGCCCAGTTTCAGAAGGCGAATGATAGAGTAGCTTGGTGGTACCCGGCATCCTGGCAAGGTCTGCCCAGCACAATGAAAAAGAATATTTTATCTTCCTTTTAAATGTTAAAAGGCATAGTGGTTTAGAAAATAAAATTTTGTTGGTAGGTTACCTGATGTAGCTGATTTGTCCAGATAGTTGGGAAGTAAAAATCCACTAAGAATCAGGCGTGTTTGTTTTGTTTTTCCCTCCTAAGTCTTAATATACTTAAAATCAGATTGTATGAACTGGTTCCTTGAAAAGGCAGCGGAATATAATCTTTCAGCCTGTTGATTCCTCTTAGATTTTATAGCTATATCAACTAGCGGTGCATCTTGTCTTGGAGATAAAACCTGGAAGTAAAGGTGATGGGTTGGAAGAATGAGAACAGGGCACAAATATGGACACGGTGGTTCAACGGTGGTTTGTATTTTGATTATGCAGGCACGCCTTTCTTCATATACTTACACACACAATGTATTAAAATTTTCTAGGAGCTCGGTGAAAAGCATATGGATATCTTTGGCCAAGCCACTGTGTGAAATGAAAGGAAAAGGTCTGCCTGTACCAAGAAAGGTGCAGGCCACAAAAAAATGGCTCCAGAGTTCATTGTCCTTGTAGGGGTCTTCACAGCATACATCGCGTTCCTCAAGAAAAGAATGTGCTAATATTTCTTGCCAAAGGCAATTTTGAAAATTTTAATGGACTTTCAACATCTTTAAATGCCTTTTTTTTCTTTTTGCTTGTTTGGGGTTGTTTTTTGTTGTTATTGTTGTTGTTTTTTGGGGGGTTTTTTTGTTTGTTTTTCAAGTAAATTAAATACATTTAGTGCAACACGAATATATACTGACAGAGTTGTGCCTGACAACAAAAATGTTAACTTACAAAGATCATTCTGAATGTGAAACGACCCTAATCTGCAACCTTTTGAGGAGTCCTTATTGTAAACTAATGTAACAATTGTAAGGGAGAGAAGAAAATGTCACCATATCTTATACTGAATATATGCATGTGTCCCTTCCCCTACAGGCTCACTGCAAACATGTTTTGAATTTAGGCTGTGAAATAAAGCAGTTCCACTGGAGATGTGCTTCTGCTCCTCAGTTACGTCTTGTCTAAACTTCAGAATAGACCTTGACAGCTGACACAGAAGTATTTCTAGCTCTAAAATACTGATGATTTAATATAGACAAATATATGATGTAATTTGAACCTTACACTTTGTCAAAATTTATCTGATTGACAACTATCTGAATACATTCAGACATATTTCTCCCATGCAAACTCCCTAACTGAAGCCAGAAATTAATTCCCTCTGAGAAATGCTAAAACTGGATATTTTTAACACAGCTTTATTGAAATCCCATGCTGGTGTCAAGAAATTATTATTAAAAACCTAAGATAAGAGGTTCCCTTGGTAGTTTGGTTTGTCTCAAACACAAACAAGACTTTTTCTTCTAGTCTCGGAAAAGCCGGTCATCTGCTGTTTAGGCTTTTATATGAACCCATAATGTCAGAGTGCACTTAGTCTGAATGGAAATTCACTTAGCACAACTAGAATAAATGTCTTCTGGAAGCTACAACACAGTAACATGAGGTACTCAATTTTCTTTTAAGCTAAGCATTGGAATCTATATTTTGGATTGTACAGAAACATAATATAAAGAGGAAGAGTACTAAAAGTCTAATTATTTATGAATGCATTCGCTGATCTAAAGTTAAGCACCTTGACCCCCTTCTGCAGTTTGCTGCTCCTTCTCTCATATTTTTCTGATTTCTTGTCCTCATAACAGAAAATAGCAATACTATGAGCTTAAAACTGTAACTGGACAGTAACTGCATCTGAGCAGTTAATCTATCCAATCCAGCAAGTTAAGGAGGTTAACTATTTTTTAGCAATAAAACTAATATGATTCTTATTTATTTTCTCATCATTGAAAGAGCGACACTGTCTCTTTGTCTGGCTGCTGTGCTGGCTAGCTCGGGGGTGAGATCCCAAGCAGCTCAGCAGGCAGCTGAGACCATGGTTAGCCGGCCGAGCTGGCTGTGGTTTTTCCCTCGCTGGCAGCTGGCTCTGTAGCAATGCAGCTACATCCACAGGAGGTCCGGGTTGGACCCCCCTGGACCCCGAGAAAAAAGGAAGGCGAGAACGGAGACGCTGGAGGTGGTATGAGAAGTTTATTGCATTGTCCCCTGCAGCAATCTGACTGGGGAGCTCCTGGCAG